>OX578134.1:123944990-123949990 GCA_951213105.1 Amaurobius ferox
CTGATCTGCCATTTCATTCTCGCGAATTCAACAGTGAGAGGGGATCCACTGGAAGGAAGCCCTATGGGATATCACCCTAATAACATCTCTACACTGCTGGACACAGAGGCTCATGCACTGTTGTCTAGAGGAGATGGCCTGGAGTACAGAAATCGAACCTGAGAGGACAACCGTCCTCTCAAAAGAATTATGGTGCAGTTTTAGTTGTTGAAGTGCCACAAAAGTGGCTTTAAGCGTATTGATTTGGTCTCTGTATCATTTTGCCAAATCGTGGATATTTTAACTTGTGAAAATAACCACGATTTACAACACAGGACTTCAAGATACTTAGTAGACCCATATCTTGAAGTTTTTTTTTCAAAGGACTAATATACAAGTGTCTTATAGGTAAATACATTAGTAAAAGACAAGCAAGTGTATTGCTTGAAATCAGTACAGTTATTTGCTTCAGTAAAATTGAATTTATGAATAGATTTATCTTATAAAGGGAATATCTATTTGAGTAATTTATTTTGTCTAAAATGTGAAGTGTTGAATAAAATGTCGTAAAGTATAAGAATACTTACTCATTGGTAAATACTTACATATGGGAATTAATTACTTCATTTTTTTAGTAAGCTGTTGATTATACTGGCATTAACCAAAACCAGCGTACTGATTTGGTATGTGTATCAATTTTTCCAAATCATGGTTATTTTGATTTTAATTTTTGTAGTCCTACATCTTGAAATACTTTCTCAAGGGATACACAACAAGTATCTGATAGGTAAGTAAACCAGTAAAGGATAAACAAAATTGATATTATGAATGGCTTGATCGGATTGATAGGTAAATATACTAGTGAATGGTAAATATATACCGGTGAAATATGTAAATAAACCCGTAAAAGATAAGTAAGTCTCTTCTCTGGAACACCCACAAATTTCCTTCAAATATGCTTTGCTGGAATAGTGAATATCATTTTTATGTCCAAAAAAACAATTTTAAACTTCATTTGGTGGAGTGCTGGATTTGCATTCGGATTGTTTAAAGCTAAATTTACGAAATATGTATTATATGTGATGCAGTATATCAGAAATAAAAGTGCAAAATCCACTTTTTGAATCCAGTTTACGATATAAAAACATATATTTTTCATGTGAGAACAAACATATTTACGTTTGGCTGATTTTCTAGGAATACGAGTAAATATTTTTAAATATATTTATCATGCTTCCATCTCTAGAAGAAATTTGAAGAAACATTTTTTATGTTGTATGATTTTCTCAACTGTGACATTTTTTAAGCTATGGAATTACAAACATCGAATTTCAGCTAATATTTCAAAAGTATTAGGAATATGTTTTACTGTCACTATGCTGAACCAAGTAATAAGCAGACGGAAGTATTCATGCAGATGTATGAAGATAATAAACTATACTATATTTCGGGGGCGAACAAGGAGAAAGCAAGACGTCCGAGAAGGTTGTTCTGAGATAAGTACATTTTAATATTTGACATTTTCTAAAATATCTGATATTGGTTGCAACGATTTTTTTGAATCTACATTTTAATAAGTCGTTTATTTTGCACTGTGCTGTTCAACACAGGTAGAAACTAATTTTATAAAACAATTTCCTCACTGTATGCTAGTTGTAGGTTGTTTATTTTATTGTAATTGATAACTATCGCTGACAGTAATATATATTTATATAGATAGAACACAAAACTTTGGACATATTAATATAAATAACTCATTTTTGCCATTTTAGTACTTAGGGCTTTATACTTGTATGCCCACTATTTATAAGATCATAAACCCTAGAAATAACTATATTAACCCAATTTATCATTTACAAGTTTGGAATTGAATAGAATTTAGGAATGCGTTTCTGTAGTTGAAATCGGGGCTTTAAGAAAAATTATATTGATTTGATCACTTTTACCACCGAAAGTAATACATACAAATGCAAATATTTTTTCTTGTTTCGTCGTAAATAGGGTCCAGATTATGAATACAGAAAAGTAATTTTAATATTTTGAATGTGTTTTTTATACTTTAAAACTATCTATCCAAAAGAAAATTGTTTTTCATTTTTCTTAATTTAACTCGGAATATATTCGAAACTACAAAATATAGAATAAACGGTAAGATATGCATCCAGAAATTTAGATTCTAAATCTGTATTAATTTTTAAAGTGGATCTTAAAGTTTTCAAGTAATCGTATTGTCAATTTGGAGACAATTTCCAATTATTCATTATTCAAGTTTATAATGCTTAATTCTCAAAAACTAGTTAGCAATAAGCAAGAATTTGTGTCTCTTTTAAAGCTGGTGTGTCAATAGCGAAACACCAGTCTCAGTTATAATCATGAGTTTTATGTACATTCAAATATATTTTAGAAATATTTATATAAACTGACTATGCTACAGGTGAACCTCGATATGACGAACCTCGGTATCTCGAAATTTTGGATATCTCGAAATATTTTCATCTCCCGGCACGGTATAAAACTAATGTAAAGCAAACTCTTTAACTCGAAATTTTTTTAATCAAACTCTCGATATCTCGAATTTTTTCATCTTACCATTTTCATCTTTTCATTTGGAAAAATACGATCCAAAAGATGTGTTTAATGCAGATGAAACAGGACTATTTTTTTAAGTGCATGCCTGATAAAACTATGGCCAGTAAAGGCATGTCATGGCGGGAAAAGGAGCAAAGAAAGATTGACTGTGCTATTTTGCACTAATATGGATGGTTTAGAAAGGCTCAAACCTCTTATGATAGGTAAATCTGCCAAACCTCGATGTTTTTTAGGAATAAAATCTGTTCCAATGACTTATTTTGCGAACAATAAGGCTTGGATGACTGCCGAAATTTTCAATAATTGATTGAAGGAACTAGACAGAAAAATGTCCCTTGAAAATCGCGATATTGTTCTCTTCTTGAGCAACTGTACAGCGCATAATAGAGTGCCGAAATTAAAATCCGTGAAAGTTCATGTCATTCCACTAAACACAACTTCGAAATTACAGCCTTTGGACCAAGGTATTATTCAGAGTAAGGATTCAGTACCTCTAACCAAACTGTCTTAGATGCCTATTTTGCATGTAAAGAAATGCAAGATTAAGTTTTAATAATGTACTCGTATGTACGTACATAGTATTACATTAAATGTGTATCCAATCATTTCAAGCTTCGCTTTATTTGTTGTCAGCATTTCCTTGGGTAATACCCATTCTTTGTCTGTAAGGTAAAGTAAGTGATTTTTTTAAAAATGTGTAAAGTATAGAACTAGTATGTATATATTATTTTATGAATTCCTTAAAATTTTTCAAATTTTTGATATCTCGAATTTTTGATATCTCGAATGTTTTTCTATTCCCTTCAAATTCGACATATTGAGGTTCGACTGTATTACATTTAATATGTTATAGGCAGTTGTTTATAGGCAAAACTTCTACTTTCTAATGCTTAACTCTAAGAAGATCAAGATGATTTATCGATAGAAGCTAGAAAATAATCATACCAAGCAAATCGATTTTAAGCAATGAAAAATATCAGATACTCCTCAAACGAACTCTGCTTCCAATTAGGTCTTTAGATGTCCTTACAGTAATTACATTTAGTGAAAAAAAAGGAGAGTTAAAGAGCGGTTGTTAAAAGATTTTAGATAAGTTGAAAAGCACCGCTTTAAAGTATTTGAAGAGTTCATAGAAAATGCTGTCTCTCTTTCGGTAGATATTTGGTTAGGTATTGAGCTTATTGGACGATAAATTTTAACAAGGAAGTTCATTTTAATAATTTATTTCAAAATGTGGAAATTAAAAAATATGTATATAGAAGTTATGAATATTTATGTACTCTGAAATTAATTTCGAAATATGTTGTGATAGTAACTTAAATTCACTAAACATACATTTTCCTTTCTTTTTTTAACTTTTAGAGTTATTGAAATGCAATATATTTGTTTAATTCAAATAAATAAATAAAATGAATACTTATTGTAATTGCATATTAATGTGGTTCCATATTACAAAAATATGTAAACAGTGCATAACTCTTCCTATTTAATGCAATAACTTAATTTCTTTTTCACAGAGCCAAGCGATGGTATGCAAGATCTGCAATAAGATGTGCAATTATGTACAAGATCTGCAACAATATGTGCAATGGTATACAAGATCTGCAACAAGATGTGCAATGCTGCAATACAGTCTTCATCGGATTAATACCACATAAATAAAAATATGGCGCTATTGACAACTAATTAGTACAAACATAATAATGTATACTCTCGTGCAATTATTATTGAATTAAAAGCGCGTGAGATATATAACTATTGGTAAATTTTTAGGCTTTGAAAAAGAAAACTTTGACTAAAAGTAACTTATCTTGTGAGTGGAACGAAGTAGATCCCCAAATATGATGTTAACCCATATGTTTAATAACTTTTCATACCAAAAACATGAGAATATTGATTATATTTACCACTGAGTCTAATTTTATGTAATTTTTGCAAAAATTGTATTTGAAAAATCTGCAATATCTCCAGAATGGTTCACGCTAATGATCTAATGTTTGTGTTATTCATTCAGTAATGGAATTACATATGAAATGATTATTTTCTTAATAATATTAAAAGACTTCATATTCTTATTGAAATTTTCAATAATTCGTTCTAAGCAGTGATATATCTCGAAAACAAATCATGCAAGTATTCTAAAATGTGTGTCATTTACATTCTTTTGAAAAATTACATCTGAAAAGTCTATTTATTCACAAGCATTGAACGCATTGGAATTTTCATGAGTATTAAAAGAAAATAAATCGACAAAATTTGGGATCTTTCGGACATTAGCTTGTGTTTAAAATTATTAAGGTTCTTGTATTCTCTGACTGTAACACTCGTACTAAATTCCATTTTAAATACGACATTCGTTCGTGACATATTGCATCCATAAACTTACGGTTACACATTAACATATATATAAATACGCATTGAAATACAACCAC
>OX578134.1:124554990-125072490 GCA_951213105.1 Amaurobius ferox
GGCTTCCCCAAAATATCTTTTAAAACACATATATTAATCTTCTGTCTTTGTGTTCAATATTCTACTTCTGATCAGATAATTTCTAATGACGTTTCGACACACTCGCTTATTGAGATTAGATGTCCAAGGAACAAGATAATTAATTTCAATTTGGAAATCGTTGCGTTTATCATAGATACGAAAAGATGTTTTATGATGTTTACCGTCACTTTTATTGTCAACAATACTAAGATCCAAAAAATTAACGATTCCGTCACCTGTTTTGGTGTTTTCGATTAGATTTTAACCATTTGGATAAAAACTAAAATCCACCGCGTAATCCTTTTCCTCTCAAGCAGTCAACACATCGTCGACGTATCTTAGGAATATAATTTCATTTTAGATGTGTGTTCCTGATTCATAACTATGCAAATAGATATCTGCCAATATGGATGAGCAACTACCCCCCCATATGTATACCAAATTGTTGTTTATAAAAATCCATGCCATTATGCAAAACGTGGCATGGATTTTTATAAACAACAATTTGGTATACCTATGGGGAGTAGTATGAAATATTAAAAATCCTTGGGATACAATACTAAATCCGGTCCATAAATTTTCATGAGTACTTAATAGTATTATAATAGTAAAATCGGCGCATTCTATATAAATAAAATTATATGTTGTGCCTTTCTCTGTATGTTTATTATTTCAGAGGATTTATCCTATTTTCTCTCACTGAGAATTTTTTTTTATTTTTATAAAATTGTGTCTGTATTAATTTATGTATTTCTATAAAATTACAAAATAAAAGGCTTAAAATAATAAAAAATTTAATTTGAACTAAATAGCTTTACGTTATATATTTCGTAGTAAGAAAGGGAATACACCAAGTTATCATTCTTAGTTAACATAAATAACCAAATCATACTGAAAACGACTTTGGCTGTTTGGGTTAGTATACTGGACGTATAAAAAATCACACCTTTTATCTTTGTCCCTCATGTACTGGTAGCGAACGGATTAAAACTATATTACCGCTAGTATTATGGAGCATATGTTTCGCATCAGAATTTGTCGGCCCCGTAGCTATTTATTTACAAAGTACCCTATGCGTCAAATTTCACGCTTCCGTTCGAGCGAGAGGCCTTGATGGGAAAATTTTCCATCCCGTCCAGCAGAGGAGGAGGTTTTGGTAAAAACTCATTTCCAAAAAATCTGTCCCTCGAGAGTTAACGGTTTTCTTTAAAATATGTGTTGCTGCAAAGAATTCTGGGATCAATATTCATTTTAAGCTGTTAAGCCACACAGCGGTTTTGCACATCGAATAAAACAATATTTTTATTTTTATTTTGTTGCTTTCATTTGTAAATTAAATATAGGTGGGTTTAGCAACGATATTTAATTTTCTTACTTTAGGAATAAAATATAAATGTTTATCTTTGAAAACGCACACTGCACATTTTGAACTAAAAGTATATGTTGACGTTTTTCAACAGTTGGAATTGAAATTTTATTTAATGATCTGATTTTATCGAAACCATAAGAAAAAATTTAGTTTCAGTATTTTAAAATTGATTAAAAAGTTTTATTTAAAAAATTGATTGGACTTTTAGGACTCCTCAAATATCTCTGAGTCTGGAACTGGACTTTCATTCAATAATATGAATTACATTCCTCGCGCAAAAGATGAGTATGATGACAATGATTTATAATAACAATTTTAAGCTACGCTTTTAACAACAAATTAAACATTGCTTTTCATACCGATATTAATTAAATATTGCTTTTCATTCCGATATCGCCTAAAAAGGTATGATTGCCTACGAATCCCGTTTCTCTTCTGATGACCGCCGCATACAGTTATAAAGGAGGACTGCCAATGTTCCGATCTCGTATTTGCTGTTAAGCGACACATGACAATCACATATGATGGGGGAGGGTCTGATGAGCCATCTCGTGAGACAGCCGATCTCATCTAGCTATGATGCAATCAATCTGACGGCTCACTTGCACGTCGACGATATTCTACATCCGATTGTTCTGCTTATGCTGTCGACCAGAACAGGTTTCATTTACCAACAAAACAACGCTCGACCACACACTGCACCACTTTTTCCATCCTGACCCATTGATCTATTTTTTTTATCAAATGGCCAGGCACTTTTGACCTTCGTCATTTTGCCTTTATTACAGAGGCCAGAGTGTGAACCATTTAGCCGTCCATTGACGTTGCCCCAGGCGCACCTTAGGGGGGCGGATCACATTGCGCCCACAACACAAACATCCATGCCTTACGTGGGGCTTGAACCCACAACGTGGCGGTCGAGCGATTGCTACGGAAACGCCAGCCTTGACCACTCGACAACCACGTCGGCCCCATTGATCTATTACCAATAGAAAACATCTTTAACATGCTGAGAAGGAAATTACAGCCTTCTAAAAATACAACTGAATTAGCTGACCGATTGCAACATTTGTGGCAGAACCTTCCTGGGAGATACATACTCAACTTAATTTCCGCTATGCCGTACCGAATATCGACTTGTATAGTTGCCAGAAGAGAATTTACCACTTACTAAAATACATTTTTTTGATTCTACCACTTCTTGATGACATGTTATTTTTGCTTAAAGTTAGTAATCATTTGTATATCTCCCCAAACAATACATACATGCCGAGTTTTGTGGCTAAAGCTCAATGTCGTATGGGTGCATATATATGTTTTGCAATAAAGTGCATATAAATAAAATTGGAAATATGTCTGCATGTGTGTGTGTTTTGTGTCTATGTGTGTGTTTACCTTATCATCACTGTAGAACATATTTTGTATAAAAGATCAGAGGGAGAAGTCTAAAATTTTGAAAGCAAATGTCCGGTCTTTGACAACAATATTGTCATTGAATATTACACCTGAAAAACAGTTTGGACGATTTAACATTTAAACTAAAACACCCCTTATATAATTTGCAATGAACTATTTATAGTTACACTTCAGTCGACAGTGTATTCTTTATAAAGTCATCTTCATGAACTTATGCGCTGTGTATTATTTAACATGCAGCAAGGGCCTTTGGTGTAATCGCTCAGAAAATCCCTTGTTTCATTTCTTTCTTACTGACTTTCGAAAAAACCCTTTCTGAGGTGAAAAAAGAACAAGCTTTAATCTGCATAGAAGAGAAAAAAATGTGTTAAACCAACTATTTAGATTTCATTAAATGCGTTTTTAGCTTTCAGTGCAGTTGTATGTATGTACTAGTGTATATATATATATTACACTAGTACTAGTGTACTAGTATATTAGTGTATATATATATATATATATATATATATATATACATACACTACTTTTTATAATTGTAATGTATTAATAGCCCTGTAGGAGGTTGGTGGCATTTTGTTCTGTTGGCATTGGACGTTTTAAATCTATCCTCTGCATTTACATACCATATTTTACATTTTGCTACAATACATGGTAATACATAGGGAAATTATTGGAAGAGTGTTGAAAATTCCAACACTGGTTTTCGACGGATCTACACTTTTTTGGGCTCATTAGAATCTGAAAAATTACTTTTAGCGTGTCGTTTGTGTGTTTGTCTGTCTATGTGTCGGTCTCTCTGTGTGTCTGTTGGTGCAAGATATGTATCTACTCTGTTCAAAAAAACTAATTGACCACCTCTCACAAAATTTGTTAGATAAATCACATGTAGTTTACCCTGGTGCTGATTCTTCCTTTTTTGAGAAATGATCCGAAAATATCATCAGGATATAAAAAAAGACTACGTATAATCAAATAAATTAATTAAATGTATGTGTTACACGTGATTTTTGATGACGAAGAAATAAAATCAACCACATATCTCAAGAACTCTTCTAGAGATATATTAATTTTTCACATTTTTACCACGTCGCCTTTGAAAATGCGTCTAGTCGCTTAATGTAGATGAAAGTTGAATTAAAACTGTAAATTCAGAGTTATTTCAATGCATTATCAATTTATTTTGTGCAATTAAACTAAATTTGATGAATTGTCAATAAACGAAAGAATGAACTTATACCTCTAGTGAATGCCATGTGCTGCCTACAGCAGATTTTTACTTTCCTTACAGTACATAGCAATGTATAGGGAAAGATCATGTCTTAAATCGGAACTTAAGTTTTTAATATATCTACACGGTTCGAAGAGTACCAAAATATTTTTTTACCGAGGCATATGTGTATGCGTCTGTCTGTTTGTATGTATGTGTGTGTGTCTTCCTTTGCATCTGCCTACCTGTGTGTCTTCCTGAGTGTCTGTCAAAGTACAAGGTGTTCCATAAAGACTGGCACATTTGAATAATGTATTAAAAAAAAAAACAGAAGACGATAGAAATGTAACGTTTGCCGCATTATACTTCGGAAACCAGGGAATTATTCAACCAATTTTCAAAATTCGTTACAAAGGTCACCAACAGATGGCGCTGCAGGGAAACACATACTGTCAGATCGCCATTCTGAACTTTGATCAGCATTCTGCTAGAGTGTGCTTCTCAAAGATTTCAAGTTGCTGCTGGTTTATTCGTTGAAAATGGTTTATTCGTTAGAACAGCGGATATTTCTTGACCTGGCCATTCCGGTTGAAATGTTTGCACGGGTGTCTGCGAATTTTGTTCTCAGACTGCGACAAGTTGTTGCTGTAAATGGTGCTTATTTTGAAAACATCGTTTCGCAGCTTTTGCAACATGGTCAAACCCTTTATTAGTTTTTCTTATTCAGCAGCGCCATCTGTTGGTGGGCTTTATAACAAATTCTGAAAATTTGTTGAATAAAATTGCCTTCTTTCCCAAGTACAATGCAGAAAACGCTACATTTCTATCCCCTTCTTTTTTTTAATGCATTTTTCAAATGTGTCAGTCATTTTTAGGATACCCTGTATTACATATATACTCTACCTCAAAAACTTTTCTCCAAAATTTCTCAAAATTTGATATGCAAGTCACTTGTGGGTTACCCTGGCGCTGTTTAGATATTGGTACGATTCGTAAATTAAAAATCTGATGTGGGCAGCACTTACATTTCTTTATATAATGCAAGGAATTTACTTCTTTAATGTTGAAAAAGTTATGAAAAAGTCCACGGCATAGTGCTTGTAACTTTAAGTTGTATAAGAAATGATTATTTACGCAAATTTATTGAATTTTTTAATTTTTTGATAATTTTTTCAAAATTGAGGTAGGTTCTGAACATGAGATTGATTGTAAAAACAATAGGCTTCCAGTTTAAACTAATTTTGATTTTTTATCTGTGGTTCACAAATAATAAAACTATAAAGCCTACTTTCAGACTTACTGATTCTTTAAGATTGCTAATGCGTTGATTACAATTAATAACGCACCTTTGAGAGTAAAACATCAAAGTTTATCTGTTCTTAGTTGCGTTGATTATTTACTAATACCGCTTTAATCATCATATGAGAAATATGCAAAAGCATATTAAAGTGATTTATCTAAACATGGCCTTAAAATTGTACATCGTAGAATATTATTATACATTGTGTTGTGTGCCGCTGATAACCCTCAATGTTATCTTTAGCGCGAGTTCTGTAAAATAATATTTATTAACATAATACTACTCCATTAATTGCAACATTGTTAACTTTACAAACAAAATCAGTTTTAAAAACATACAATACTTATTAAATTATTTACACAATTATTCATTTAATTGCAGTGGAGAGAGCAAGTGTGAGACCAGTTTCTCAATAATTCCTAAATGCATTACCGACCTGTTAAAATTATTAATGAACACATACATTTATTTTCTGCTGGGACATTGACCACAATTCTTGCATCTGTGTATATCGTACTGGCCTTAACGCGAAGTATTGGGCTCCTTACTCGTACTGCATCTGCTCATTGTATTCCCGAACGCTTATGGAATCTGGAA
Source organism: Amaurobius ferox (assembly GCA_951213105.1). Taxonomy (NCBI): domain Eukaryota; kingdom Metazoa; phylum Arthropoda; class Arachnida; order Araneae; family Amaurobiidae; genus Amaurobius; species Amaurobius ferox. Next base: position 124,560,901 of record OX578134.1, read on the forward strand.
TCAGAACATTATCTTTTCACATTTGCCTCTGGACTCCGTAGAAGACATCATGACTTCTTATCTGAATTGCCTCCGCACTATCGTAGATAACCTCACTCTTACTTCTGACTTTACTCACTTCTTCAGCACTCGTTCCATTACTGCTAACTGATTATTCTCGTAGAAGTTGTGTAATATCATTTCTTGGTTGCCGCCTCTTTTTTTCTGAGGTCTGACACGCCTGTTTGGCTCTATAGGGCGCGGTAGCCCATTGGTTAGCGCGCTGGAGTTGCACTCGGTAGGCCCGGGTTCGATTCCAGCCACTGCCAAAACTGCCGCCGTGTTCATGCGGAGTACGATCACGTTAAACATGTGGGTCTGAAAGTCCTTCCGAGAGGTTGGTGGTAGGGGAAGGAGGGTACGGTCTCTGTGGATGCCTCCCCCACTGGGTTCCGGTCTAAATTGGGTGGCACTTCCCGACCGTCCAAACAGTTACCTTACACCTTTCTGGTAGGTCGGACGGTCTGGGTTTCAACAACAACGCCTGTTTGGCTCTGATTGGGTGACCTAAGGGCACTGAGACCAGACATCTTGCACATTGGTCAACATCTTTGACCCATTTTGACCACCTTCGTGGTCACACATTGACCACCTTCGTGGCCTCACCTTATCCTTTGAGTCCTTCGACCCACCTGTCAGGCCGCCCCTAAATTCATCATTTCAACTGATCTTTGGATCAAGGTGTAGTACAAACTGACGTCGTTTCGTCTGAAGCATTGTTGGCTATTGCAGTCAGTCATAAATATTGAACATAAAACTGTCTCACTTAAATCTTGTGTAAGATCTATTTCTGGTCTCACACATCTCCCCGCGGACAAAGAAAAAAAGAACCACTAAAAAGTTCGATTAAAGTTTGCATATTTGACAACTCTGTGATTAGCATTTTTCCATTCTGACAGTTCGTCATAGAACTGAAGTCCAAACAAAGTCTTGTGAACACAAATGTTTGTAAACACGGATTATAAACACTATATATAAGTTATTTACTCATCAACATTATATCAGGTCGCTTTAAAAATCAAGCAACATTTAAATTTTGACTGATTTATGGCTTATTTGGATATGCACATTCACCTGGCAATGTTACACACTTATATACAATACTGATACCTTAACAATAACGATTTTTTTTACAAATTACACAGCAATATTATTCCCATGCTATTATTTTAACACAATTCATTATCCATTGATTTACTGACTTTTCATCCTTAATATTTTACGCACTACATCATATTTTCTTAGCCTTTAACATCACAATACATAATCATTAACACATTTTTTTAACTTCACATTTTAAAATATACTTTTAAATATTACATACTTCTGTGAGATTGACAACGTGCTCTCTGAGAGTGTCCTCTTTAACTTCGAATTGTAAACAAACAAGAACCTTCTTCGGACCTGGTGACATTTCTGATCAACCTGTTTGTTAATGATCTGCTAATGACAAGATTGTTATTCCTTCCCTTTTCGAGAGGAAGTGTTCATAAACAGGAAGTGTTCAAAAGTATCCGAGTGACCACTGATATCGACTGCTCCGTTTTATCGATTTTTTGTAACTCGTTTTTTTTTCAATCGAAGGATTTTGCGAAAAGACCTTTCTCAACTCTACTTTGAAGAATGGCCTGGCTGTTTTGAAGACTCGTGCTGGATTGCTCGCCGCCAGAAGTTTCAAACCCGGTCAATAAAGGGTTCTACATGAGAAGTATCATACAAATTTTTCTACCCTGAATTTGACTTATCATAAACGTTGAATTACTTTATTTCAAAACATGTAATTTATATTTGCCCAGTCTTATTGACTTTTTATATTGTAAATTTGAATACCCTATCCTATTGTATGACAACGTACACGTAGATCCTCACGCAATCCCTTATTTAAAATTTTATTAGTGTGGTGCTTTTAGCTAATCAGTAGTAAATATCGCCTTGCTATCACTTAACATCTGACTCGAAATATAATTTATCCCTTTTATAATAACTTTATTCAATATTTTAAATCATTTTAATGCCATATATTATCTTTTAACTTTTATTTAACCTCTCCATTCCTTTTATATAAATTTTAGAGCCATCTTGCACATTGGTCAACATCTTTGACCATCTTCGTGGCCACACCTTATCCATAAAGTCCTTCGATCCACCTGTCTTCACGCGCTTCAATTCATGGTTACAGTTGACCTTTGGGTCAGGGTGTTGTAAAAACTAGTCTCGTCTTAAGCATTGTTGGCTATTTGCAGCCAGCCATAAATATTGAACATAAAACTGTCTCACTTAAATCTGGCGTGAGATCTATTTCTGGTCTCACAGTACCAAATTTTGTTCGAACAGCTTCATTCTTTCGTCAGATATCTTCACCACAGACTCAGTGACACATACACACACACACACACAGAGAGAGATCACATCAAAAACATCTTATTCGTGTTCAGGGATGCTTGAAACGTTCCTTCCCGTCAAAAACTCGAATTCAAATTTTCGACACCGTCACAATATTTTCCTTATATATTATACTATGTATATGAGGACGGTAATGAAATGCATTTCCTTCCAAAATGGTGAGACAATTTGTTAAAATCTGTAATATGACACTAAATATGCTGAATTATATTGACTAAATTGTTGGTTCATATTTAATTTATAACGGCAAAAAGTATAAGAGCATCTCTATGACGAGCTGTTCTCAAGATATTTAATGCTTTGTAATGCTTGCATATCACCAACGTGCGATAAGTTTCAAGTTGCTCAATTCAGTGGATTTTGAAAGAACTGAAGATAAAAATCATTTTAATCTGAAGGAAATTTCATATGCTTCCCACACTAGTTTTATATATTTATTTACGAGTGCCAAAGAAAATATTAACGTTTAGTGAATATTTATTATGGGATTAATGAATATTGTGGGATAATGTATAAATAATATGTTTACATTTGTTAGATTTAAGTTATTGATATAACACAGATATGCTATAATGAATCTTTGGGTTGACAAACCTAAAGTTAACTTGAGATATTCAAAATTATTATATTTGACTTCATTAATTAGTTTCGTCGCAATCTGAGTTTGTTTGAATGCACAAACTCATATGTATGATAGAATTCGAGGTAAGTGCCTAAATTAGATCTAATGTAATTATACACCATGACACTCTCGCACAAAATTCAAATTAACAAGAATTAAATTAAGGGTTGCAACGTCTCAAAATTATGTATTGCGTGTATGCATCGTCATCTATATAAAGAGCATGCCATCAAGACCCAAAATCTCCCAAACCTAAAATCGAATCTAAAATTCAAGCCCGTCTCCGAAAACAGAATCAAAACCAGTATGGACGAATAATATTCGATTCCCCCATAAACTGGTTTTGAAGCTGCCATTTTGAGGCTACTTTGAAATTTTACGTTCCATTAACGCTACTGAAAAATTATTCTTCGGTGCCTTATAAGTCGTGTAAAGGAACCAATTTTGATATGGGGTTGAAAAGCTGTTACACATTTAGAGCTCCTCTTTTCATAATATATAGGACAGTTTGCTGGAAAAATTTGGGTTTTTTATATAATGGCCACAATTTTTTTTTCAAAATGGCTCTCTATCGCATGGGATGTCAATCATAATTTATTTAGCGTAGAGTATATAATATCGCGTGCCACTCAAGGTCTCACTGTAAAATAAATTGACAGGGATTATAGCTGTTACATTTGACATTTATTTTCACTTTTCATAAGCAGAAGTTCGAACAAATCGTGATTTACAATTGATTGATCTATGAATTTAGAGTAGCTATATCCCATTGATTGATCTCTTATGTAATGCATTTATTGTAGGCGTTAAGATGCAAATTTAATTAACTTACTATTAAAATGCCATCAAGACCCAAAGATGAAAAGATGCAACAGTTTGCTGGAAAAATTTGGGTTTTTTATATAATGGCCACAATTTTTTTTTCAAAATGGCTCTCTATCGCATGGGATGTCAATCATAATTTATTTAGCGTAGAGTATATAATATCGCGTGCCACTCAAGGTCTCACTGTAAAATAAATTGACAGGGATTATAGCTGTTACATTTGACATTTATTTTCACTTTTCATAAGCAGAAGTTCGAACAAATCGTGATTTACAATTGATTGATCTATGAATTTAGAGTAGCTATATCCCATTGATTGATCTCTTATGTAATGCATTTATTGTAGGCGTTAAGATGCAAATTTAATTAACTTACTATTAAAATGCCATCAAGACCCAAAGATGAAAAGATGCAAATGTTAAGATGCAAATTTAATTAACTTATTATTAAAATGAACAACTACGAAATCTAGCATAACCTTTTTTTAATTTTATAAGCAAAATATTGAAATCGATGCTATAATCAGATTGAAATTGAGCGATAAAGAATTTGCTGCTTTCTGAAAAGATATCTCCGATTTTTTGTAATGATTATATACCATGTATAAACCAAATTTTTAAATTAAATATAGGACAGACTTCCCGTGGATGTCACTAGTTACACATGAAATATAAAGTATCCTTAAATTTTAACAGTTATATACAAGTCAATATATCCATTATTATAATATGAGCTTTATTAAAGCATACGTTAAGCATCATCTTGGCTACAAAATAAATATAATATATGCAGCTAATACTGATAGCATCAAAGAAATTAATGATTGAAGAGACTTCATCTTCCGTTTTGTTTGAGATTTCTCTTAACACCCAGTACGAAATCGTCCATTACCCATGTTCTACTAAAACTGTCGTAAAAGTTTACTGAATTTTTAAGCATTGTGTACACACGAATAAAAAACAATATATTGTTGATTTACGATATCAATTATTGCAAATCCCTTCCAAATAACCACTGCAGGAATTCTCAGCCATACAAATTATTATTATTACAATATTTGAGTCCTATGTTCCGGATTTGCACTTGTGAAAGAATGAATAATGGTTTGTTGTGTGATCATAATAACGCTGAAATATCCACTTCCTTTTCTAAACTTACTAAAATATGCCTTTCACCAGAAACCATTTTTACCGACTTCGAAGGAGTATTCAAATAAGTGTAGACAATTTCTATCTAGCTCACTGTTGTGAGAACGAGGGAAGAGGTACAATTATAATTTAGTTACATACAGAACTTCTTATTAACATATAACCAACAATGTTAGTAATTAAAACTTGTAGCAATATATAATTCTCATAATTTTAACATTTTATTACTTGCAGTTTTTGTCTTACTAACTTTAGATACCAAATAATGCCAGATTATTACGTACATGCCTACCAAAAACTGATAAAATATGGATTTTAACAATTTTAATATTTACTGGGATTGCCAGTTGCAGTATTTTACAAATATAGCTATAATAAAATTATATATGGTTATAAATCAGAAAGAAGAAATGCCTAAAAGTATGTATTGGAAACAGATAAAGATATGGATTTGTCAATTACAACTAAAGTATTGTGTTTCATCAAAATACAAATCGGCTTGCTCCAGTTTGTTAATTATTTAAAAAATTACTCTCTTTTACGAATGGACCTCTTTTGAATTATGTGCAGTGTAGTATATTAAAGTAAAATGTATTAGATTTGCCAATAACGTGCATTGGATTTGTAAATAACGTTTTGTAAAGGACAATTTTAATTTCACTTTTATTAATCAATAAATATACATCTGTAAGTAGACATTATTAAAACTATGAATGTCACTGTTGGTCATTAAAATATTTGTGAACAGTCAAAACAACAATTATTTTTAAAAATAAATCCATAGATTCTTTTCAAATTTGTGCAACGCATAAAGAACATTGTGTTCGTTAATAAATGTCCGAATTTACAATTGCATATATATATATATATATATATATATATATATATATATATATATATATATAAGTCATCAACTAATCAACTAGTATTTGAGCCTAGTAACATTTTAAAATTTAAATTACATTTTAAATAAGTTTAAATTTTTTCAACAGTGTATGATAATTAGTGTCGAAAACAGTCGACTTGATCGAAAAATAGTTTTGTTCCATTCTGTTCCGTGATCGATATTATAAGTATGCAAGACTACAGCCTTATGAGGTCTTCTATCGAGTCTGGAAAAACTTTTCGGATGCCAGTATTCAATCCGCCCCCTGAGAGACAAGGGAAATCGAAAATAGATCTCTATTAGGTTCTGCTCAGTAGTCGAAGCTATAAGTGAGAAAAGATTGAGCCTTTTAAGTTAACGGTGTGATTTTGTGGAATCTGAAAACAATTTTCAGCACTCTCCTATCTCCTTCCGCCTGTTACTATTGACATGAACATCTTACCGAACTGTAAACACTATTATATTTAAAACTAATTTGTCATATATTCGCTTTTAAATATTGTGCAGTATGGCGCACCAACTATAAAAAATGGGTTGGTTAATAAATTGTTCCCTTTTACAGCAATCAATTTTGGTTTTAGGTTTATTTATCAATAAATGAAATATAAAAATAATTCCAATTACTAAGGTTAGTGTTGAAAAAAAATCTTTTGCTAACTGTCAGCACAATTTTATTCAAAAATAGTCAGTCTTTGATATTTGTAAAGCAATAATTATAGGCTGATGCAATCTGAAAAAACATCTTTATCAACGTTTAAAATACTCTGATGCATGAAATATACCACATCTATTGAGATTCATAATGTAAAAATGAAATTAAAAGATGAATTCAGAATTCGAAAAAGATATAAAAAAATGCAAGAGATGATGGATTATTATGAATTACATGCCAAAATCTCGGAACACTTTTTATGCTCTCTTTTTGTTTAATTCTTATCAAGAAGAATTATTCTAGGGATGGAGCGTATATTTTTCTTGGGTGTTACAGAAACAAAATTTTTGGAAAGTAAATATAGAAGATTCATGAAAGAGAATGAAATTAATAGACTTCCCTCATGTTCTAACACTCCAGAAAACAGCTTGAAACTCTTGACAGTGGTCATTAATTAACCTTTATAACCTAGTCAACAGCAAAATAGTATTCTAAATTTCTATGATAAAAATAATTATTTTAACACTTATATTTTTCAATATTGGGTGGAATGTTTTATTTGGATGTGATGTGATATAAATATAATAGTTATACCTGTCACGAGCATGAAAAATAACACTCATGAAATATTAAGTTATCACTTTATTTTAAAATGTTATTTCATTTACCAATCTGAAGTGTTCTCTTTGACAATATTAGCTTGCAATTTCGTCCCAATATTAGAGCTTCGGTTGACCGACAGGAAGATCCAGGCTCCAATTTTCGCTTGTGGTAGGAATGCTCTTTACAATGAAGCCCCAACAAATCAACCCTGAAAGTTATTGAAAATATGTTAGAAGTCTAAAAGTAACCCAGTACGACTAGTACGGATTCAGTGGATTATGGTATATTGCTCGTCGATTTCAAATTGAAAGGACAACTACCACGTAGGAAGTTAACTTGGAGGATAAAAGTAGCACCAGGAAGCTAGCCTGAGGTTAAAATCGCAAGAGATGGTTAGTCAGATTGTCAGTTGCATATCAGCCTCATATTAGACAGTAGAGAATAGAGAGTTCACTTCTATATTAAGAACTTGCAATTTCTTTTCAATAGCACAGCAGAAGATCGTCGGTTGGCCAGTACGAAGATGAAAGGTTCGATTCGCGGTTGAGGCAGGGTGGTTCTTAACAAATGCATGGCACTCAACGTCGAAAGTAGTCGTCTACTTCAAAAATCGACTTCTTTAGGTTCTGTTCCGTGGTCTATACTATAAATATATAGTTGCAGATTTCTAAGTCAAAAGAAGGGAGCTCCGGCAGGGCATGGGAAAATTCAAGTTAATTTTCGGTGAAAAAATAGAAGATTCAATTCCATTACTTTCTGCCCGGTAGTTGATACTATAAATGTGAAAGGATTCAGCCTTCTAGATCAGGAAGCTCCTGAAAGTTCTGTAGAGAACAACATATTTTTATATTTGGATGATGCATGTTTTAGTTCTCCATGGAGTAAATAAAGCAATGTTTTACAATTATATAGGTATTTTATTTTAAAGAGCTACTGTTGAGAGCTCGTTTAATTAATTTTCCTCATTGAGCAATAATCCCATATTTATCTTAGTTGTAATTCTTGAAGTGTTTAATTCCCCATAATCAGTACGCAAAATATCTATGATGTGAAATATTTTAGGGCTCGGGGTGCGAAGTAAATAATTTAACGGAGATGACACCAGAGTATGTAATGGAAGTAACGTCATGTTGTAACGAATACTTAACAGGAAACCATTGTTATAATTTGTAGGTCTGAACTACTTCTTCTCTGACTCAGACCGTCCGACTTACTCTAAGATGTAAGGTATATGTTTTGACGGCTTAGTAATGCCACCCAATTTGGATCGAAACTCAGTGGGGGACTCATTCCCAAGGACCGTCCTTCTATTACCATGAAACTCACAGAAGAATTTACGGACCAACGTGATCGTACTCCGCGTAAACATGGCGGCTGTTTGGTTAGGAGCGGGAATCGAACCCGGGTCGTCCGACTGCAATCCCCTCTCGCCAACCACTGGGGTGTCGCACCCGAGTCTGAAACATTTCTCTGTCCTTCTTCTTCGACTTAGTCCGTCCGACCTACCCGAAAGTGTAAGGTACGGTCTGAATCATTTTCTAGTCAATATTTTGACCCAAACCGTCCGACCTACCAGAAGGTATAAGGTAACTAATTGGACGGCCGGTAAGTCACTTGATATTGGCGACAATTTTGGTTACCTTGGTTCAAATTTGGGGAAATATTACCACTTTGGCGACAATTGACGAGTTCTTGAAACTGTCTAAATTAGTTTGGTTAAGAACTTCAAGAGTTAAATACTTTTTCCAGAACTTTCGACAGAGGTTATATAAGCACCTCATCATTCATTGGATTATTGATGTGATATGAGTAAAAGCATTGACTAGTGATTTCGCGTGCGATGGCAGCTGCAGTTTTTGTAGTCATGTATTTTTAATATACTCACGTAATCCAATAAATATACTATTCGAATTATGGTATATCCAAAAAGTGTAAATACATAAAAATCCAATTAACTGACAAGAAATCAATTTTTGACCTCTTCTCAATACTTTTCCGATGCCTTCTACTTCTTTCGCAAAGAAAGTAATTACGAAAAATTACGCTGTTTACAAGTTCACAAAGAATAATCAATATGGCAAAAATTATGTGGCTTTTTTTAGACAAAGAAACTACTCCAAAAGATAGTTTAGTTTGAAATCTACGTAAAAAAACTAATAAAATATTCATTGGATTTTCAGTATACAAAGATACGCTAATTATCTACTTCTAGCTCGTCCAACTATTATGGCAATGGAACAAAACATATCTTTAGATTGATGAGGGAAGAAGATAAACACCTTTTTCTACGACTCTGTATCAGTGTAATTATATCAGGCAATTTTCTCAGACTGATACAAGATAAACATCATAAATCAATTTTCCATTTTGTTCATAATCTTTAAGTTATAAAAAAATACAACTTAAGTTTAAGATCTAGTCTAACGGAATTAATTAAATTTCCAATAATGTTTTCGTGATAACAGTATAAAAAAAAGACGTTGTGGACAGAACATTGTTTTTACTACACATTCCAGGGAATTATTTTAATGTATTATATAAAACACGATTTTTCTAGTATCATTTATGTTCCAGATGTAGAGGTTATTCCATAAAATTATAATTACATGTTTTGTAGTCTTAACAAAATTTATTCATATGCACATTCAAAATGGAAACCAAAGTAACATTGGCATGTAATGAAATTATTACATTTTTCGTAGTCTAAACAAAATTTATTCACATGCACATTCAAAATGGAAACCAAAGTAATATCCATTTCGCGACGAACGGCACGCATAGGTGCCAGATGCGAACATGCATTCAAGGACGAGCGGCACTCACTCGGGCCAGAGGAAATATTACCGCAAGCGGATAGTGGCACGTACGAGTATAAGTGCCACTACGCAGAACGTTTTAATTTGTGAACTAGATGGCGTTACTTGTCCATGGAACTAACTTCAATGCATTTTGCAGAGGCATGACCTTGGCAGAAGAGGATCGAATGAATTATTTCTCCATTTGGAGCGGTGAAAATCATTTTGTAACATAAACAAACAGAGCAATTCTCGTAGCATCAGCAATTTTATAATTGAGTTACGGTTTTTATTTTTATTTCAGCGTTATGATTTCATTGGTGAATTATAGGAATATAAGAGAGTATTTTTTTTTGTTTGGGTTTTAGAGGCAGTGAAATTATTCGTTTATTTCGGATAAAAGAATGGGAGCAACTAACGAGTATTTTGTATTCAGATTTGTATGAAAATTATACATCAAATAGAACGTAAATATTTCTTTTATTCCTGTAAAAAGTAGATATCTGTGTTGAATAGGTGATTTTTAGTGAATTTTTTTCGAGAGTTAGGCTTAGCGCAAAAAATGCGCCGTCCTTTTCGACCAGTTCGGAAGCGAAGCGCGTCGTCCTTTGGGCCGCGACAGCTCCGGAATGGCGCCGTCCCGAAAGGGATATTAGCATGTAATGAAATTAAATAAAAAATCTTTGGCTTTGAACCACAACACAAATGTTTTCTATCATGAATAGATTGTGCTACGTTCAGTAGAATAATATTAATGAACTTATCGAATAATTTTACATATGGAAAGCCCCCATTTTTAACGATATTTTAAAAAATATTACGTAATCATGTTAGGGTATAGCGGTCTATGTGAAAAGCTCTGAACCCACGGTGTCTTAAGCGACCATGTAACGAGCTAAGGAGTGTTTAGGTGACAATGTATGGCATATTACACCAGCTTAACGGACCAAGAGCAAACGCGCTTGTGATCACGTAGCGGGTGACTACGCCTCTTCAAAACTGAATGAATAAATGTATTATTAAATTAAAGACAACCAACATATAATTGAAAAGTCATTTAAAAAAAAGCCCTTCCTCGGCGTACATAAGTTTACAAAGCCAAAATGCTTTCGGCCATTAAAAAGTCCTTCACCAATGGCGAAAAGAAAAATGAAGTGCCAACAAATGCTTGCATATAGGACAAATAGATAGGCAAAATTTACATATTATCCAACTAAGTGTTTACAATAATTACATTATAATTACATTATAATATAAATAATCAATAATTACATTATAATATAAATAAATTTATATTATGTCTATATTATAATTTATATTATATGCCTATATTATAATTTATATTATATGCCTATATTATATTATACCTATATATATATATATATATATATATATATACCTATATTATATTGTACCTCGTTTATAAAACAATATAGAGTATAAGGCTGTTTCTGGTGTAGAGGTTAGGAAAACACTCACTCACCATTTAAGATTTTGAAAACATCACAACATTTAATAATACAAAAAAATTACAAATCTGTTACAAAGCATGGTTAGGATTAGCTATATATTACAAATACGTTGGCTACGGGCTTCGAACGCCATTTCGAACTCGATTAATATGTAAACAAAAAAAGTTTTCTTAAGTCTGGTTGAGTGCTGCCATCTAGTGTCCATTTGGGTAAGTACATAATGTATCTCGCAATCTTCCAGTCTGGTTCCGACGTCTAGGCAACCATCTTGGTGAGGAACCAGTATTTGAAGTTTTTCGTAGAGACCACGTTTACGTAGGGGATTCATGGACTGTACACTGTCTTCTTGAGAATAAGCTTTCAAGCCAGATGAGTGATAAACTCCAACTGGCACTTCAGAGTTCGCTAAGCTAACTACTTCGTATGAGGATGGGGATCGCTGTGCAAATATTACATATGGTCCATCCCGTCGTGGCATAAATTTTGAACTTCTTACTTTGGCTACATTACTAACAGGGTGTAAAATTACGTACACTCGGTCTCCTGGTGTGACTTGTTGAGCAGGTCGTCATCTTTGATCAGAATAATGTTTCCTCTTATTTTGCTGCTGTTCCACAACTTCTTTGATCCGCACGGTAAATTTTGCGAACTTTCAAAGATAAGGAGTAATTTTCAGAACGAAGTTTTCGTTTTTAATTATACTACGAATATCATTGTTCACATCATCTGTAGTGCGAGGTTCTCTACCAAATTTAGTAAACCCGGTTTTTATTCAGTGGACTGGCACTTTGCGGTATTTAGAGCAAAGCGGATTGCTTGTAGCTTTTCAGACCAAGAATCATATTTATCTTGAACCAAAGTTACAAGTCGTGGCTTCAGATAACGGTTCTTTATCTTTACTGGATTTGCTTGTGGGTGATACACAAGAATTGATGACTGTTTAATGTTCAACAGGCAACAAAGTTGTTGCATCACAGCTGAAACGAACTGAGTTCCATTGTCCCTGATGATCCGACGAGGAATGCCACACCTCAGCAAGACTTTTCTAGCAGCGTTATTGAACATTCTTTTGCAATGGCATTGGGCAATGAAAAAAAATCCACCCATTTAGTAGCGATATCTTCTGTTATCAAAATCCACTTTTTCCATCTTTATTCTCTTGTAAGGCTCCAAAAGGTTTATTACGAGGGACTCAAAACTTTGAGAAGGAACTGGAGTCTGTAAGAATCCTGCCGGTTTCTGATTAGAAGATTTATATCTGCTGTAGTCCATGCAGTTTTTTACATAGTCGCAGATGACATATTCATCCTTGTTCAATAATAATGTTTCGCTATACGATCAAAAGTTCTTTCAGTTCCATAGTGTTCAGCAGTAGGAGCATCATGTTGTTCTTTCAGAATGACGTTTCTTTCATGAGCTGAAACTACTAATTGAGCTTCTTCACATTCAGAATCTGGAACATAACGGTAAAGGACACCCTGATTCATGAGGCAGCCTCGTTCTCTCCAGTTTACATATTTCACAGTTTCGTCAATATTTTCAAAGTAACGAATGATCTTTTCTTCTTCCTCATCTTTCAATTGCTCTTCACGTATCTCGTTAGGTTTTCTGGAGGAAACATCGAAAGATGCAGTACAGACATGAAGTTACATCATGTTCAGAAACAGGTCTTGACAACATATCAGCAGCAACGTTGCACTTTCCAGGAATGTCTTCCATATTCAAAGACTGCAATTGCAATGCCCACCGAGCTAATGGTCCGGATGAAGACTTAAGCTTCATGAACCATTTAAGAGGTTGGCGGTCGGATACCACTGTAGCATTATATCCCTCTATGTATTCTCGGAACTTGTTTAAAGCTCATATAACGGCCAGTACTTCACGTTTCGTTGTGGAATAATTTATCTCAGCAGAACTATGAAGTCTACTTGCATATTCAATTGGATTGTCATCCGATCCCTGGCCTTGAAAAAAACAGCTCCCAAAGCATAACTACTTGCATCTGTTCTATTCACAAATGGTTTGGTGAAATCAGCTTGCTTCATAATTGGTGAGGAAACCAAGCATTGCTTTATAGAGTCGAAAGCCCTCTGTTTAGTTTCAGACCAACTCCATGGAGTTTTCTTTTTTGTTAGATTGCTCAGAGGTCCAGAACTCTCAGAAAAGTTCGGTATAAACCTTAAATGCCAGGAACATGTCTGCCAGAAGGATAATAGTTACTTCACATTTTTAGGGGAAGGAATTTTCAAGATGGAAGATACCAATTCAGGATCCACCTCTATTCCACGAGGCGTAATCCAGAGTCCAAAATATTTAACTCGAGAACGAGAAACGTTACATTTCTCTCTGTTTGCACGAAGTTTGTATTTGATTAGTCCATCGGAAACCATTTTCAGATCTTTAAGATATTTTTCAAAAGATGGTGGCAAGACTATGAGGTCATCCAGACAGGAAAGAGCTGGCAAGCTTCTGAGAAAAGTGTCCATTAGTCTCTGAAACGTAGCAGGAACATTTCGAAGAACAAAAGGCATCCAAGTGTCTATAGGTCCCAAACAAGTAAACGAATACTGTTTCATCTCGATCAGCTGGATTGACATTTACTTGGTGGTAATCAGATTTCGTATATATTCCAATCAGTATATATTCCAAGATATTGAATTTTCGACAATTAGTCGTCATTTTCATTGATTTATCGTCATTTTTATCTATTTGGCGAGATTTTCGTTAATTTTGCAGCATTTCAAAAAGTCGCCAAGTTGGCGACATTCCGCCAATTTCGTCGCCAAAATCTCGCCAAGCGTTATGAACGAAGAAATACGTTATATATATATATATAACTTACTAGACATTGAATTTTCGACATATATTATATAACTATCTATTATATATATACTAATTGCCAAGTGTCCGTCTGTCTGTCTGTCCGTCTGTCTGTCACGCCTTTTTTAGGCACTTCCCGAATAGATAGAGACTTGCAATTTGGTACACGGCTCGGTCGTTCGATAAAACCCCCTGGAAAAATCGAATTTTTCGAAAACGTTCCATAGAGGGGGTGCCCCACACCAAAACGTTCGAAAAGTGAAATGACAGGAAAGCATGCTTCGCGATGAGATAGAGACTTCAAATTTGGTGTATGGGTAAATCGTTCGAAAGGAAGAAAGTGTGCAATTTCAGATTTCCAATATTTTCTACTTAAGGGGGGGTGCAGCACACCAAAACGTTCGAAAAGTGAAATGATAGGAGAGTATGCTTTGCGATGAGGTAGAGACTTCAAATTTGGTGTACAGGTAAACCGTTCGAAAGGAAGAAAGTGTGTAATGTCAGATTTCCAATATTTCCTACTTAAGGGGTTGCCGCACACGAAAATGTTCGATTTTCCGAATAAATGAGAAACGGCCCCTTTAAAATTTGATAGAGGCTCAAAATTTTACATATAGACTAATCATTTGATGAAAACACCCAAAACGAATATAATTTTTCAAAAATGTTCGTTTAAGGGGGTTCTCCAGAGGAAAACGTTCGAAATGTGAATTGATAAAAAAAACATGCTTCGAAATAAGATACAGACTTCAAATTTGGTGAACAGGTAGATAGTTCGAAAGGAAGAACATGTGCAATTTCAGTTTTCCGATATTTTGAACTTTTGGGGGTGCCTCAAAACAAAATGTTCGATTTGTTGAATAAATAAGAAACGCGAATTATTAAAAAATTGACATTATTCAGGGGTTGCGTAATGTGGGGTCGTTGATTTTCAACGGGTATGCGGCTAGTATATACTAATTGCCAAGTGTCCGTCTGTCTGTCTGTCTGTCTGTCCGTCTGTATGTCTGTCTGTCTGTCCGTCTGTCTGTCACGCCTTTTTTAGGCACTTCCCGAATAGATAAAGACTTGCAATTTGGTACACGGCTCGGTCGTTCGATAAAACCCCCTGGAAAAATCGAATTTTTCGAAAACGTTCTATAGAGGGGGTGCCCCACACCAAAATGTTTGAAAAGTGAAATGACAGGAAAGCATGCTTCGCGATGAGATATAGACTTCAAATTTGGTGTATGGGTAAATCGTTCGAAAGGAAGAAAGTGTGCAATTTCAGATTTCCAATATTTTCTACTTAAGGGGGGGGGGGGTGCAGCACACCAAAACGTTCGAAAAGTGAAATGATAGGAGAGTATGCTTTGCGATGAGGTAGAGACTTCAAATTTGGTGTATGGGTAAATCGTTCGAAAGGCAGAAAGTGTGCATTTTCAGATTTCCAATATTTTCTATTCAAGGGGGTGCCGCACACCAAAACGTTCGAAAAGTGAAATGATAGGAAAGCCTGCTTTGCGATAAGATAGGGACTTCAAATTTGGTATATAGGTAAACCGTTCGAAAGGAAGAAAGTGTGTAATTTCAGATTTGCAATATTTCCTACTTAAGGGGTTGCCGCACACGAAAATGTTCGATTTTCCGAATAAATGAGAAACGGCCCCTTTAAAATTTGATAGAGGCTCAAAATTTTATATATAGACTAATCATTTGATGAAAACACCCAAAACGAATATAATTTTTCAAAAATGTTCGTTTAAGGGGGTTCTCCAGAGGAAAACGTTCGAAATGTGAATTGATAAAAAAAAACATGCTTCGAAATAAGATACAGACTTCAAATTTGGTGTACAGGTAGATAGTTCAAAAGGAAGAACATGTGCAATTTCAGTTTTCCGATATTTTGAACTTTTGGGGGTGCTTCAAAACAAAATGTTCGATTTGTCGAATAAATAAGAAACGCGAATTATTAAAAAATTGACATTATTCAGGGGTTGCTTAATGTGGGGTCGTTGATTTTCAACGGGTATGCGGCTAGTATATACTAATTGCCAAGTGTCCGTCTGTCTGACTGTCTGTCTGTCTGTCTGTCACGCTTTTTTCAGGCACTTCCCGAATAGATAGAGACTTGCAATTTGGTACACGGCTCGGTCGTTCGATAAAAACCCCTGGAAAAATCGAATTTTTCGAAAACGTTCTATAGAGGGGGTGCCCCACATCAAAACGTTCGAAAAGTGAAATGATGGGAAAGCGTACTTTGCAATGAGATAGAGACTTCAAATTTGGTGTATGGGTATATCATTTGAAAGGAAGTAAGTGTGCAATTTCACATTTTCGATATTTTCTACCTTAGGGGGTGCCGAACACCAAAACGTTCGAAAATTGAAATGATAAGAAAGCATGCTTTGTGATGAGATACAGACTTCAAATTTGGTGTATGGATAAATCGTTCGAAAGTTAGAAAGTGTGCAATTTCACATTTCCAATATTTTCTATTTAAGGGGGTGCCGCACACCAAAACTTTCGAAAAGTGAAATAATGGAAAAGCATGCTTGGCGATGAGATAGAGACTTCACATTTAGTGTATAGGTAAATCATTTGAAAGGAAGACTGTGTGCAATTTCAGATTTCCAATATTTTTTACTTAAGGGGGTGCCGCACACCAAAACGTTCGAAAAGTGAAATGATAAAAAAGCATGCTTGGCGATGAGATAGAGACTTTACATTTAGTGTATAGGTAAATCGTTTGAAAGGAAGACTGTGTGCAATTTCAGATTTCCAATATTTTTTACTTAAAGGGGTGCCGCACACCAAAACGTTCGAAAAGTGAAATGATGAAAAAGCATGCTTGGCGATGGGGTAGAGACTTCACATTTAGTGTATAGGTAAATCGTTTGAAAGGAAGACTGTGCAATTTCAGATTTCCAATATTTTCTATTTCAGGGGGGTGCCGCACACCAAAACGTTCGAAAAGTGAAATGTAAGGAAAGCATGCTTTGCGATGAGATAGAGACTTCAAATTTGGTGTATGGGTACATCGTTTGAAAGAAAGAAAGTGTGCAATTTCAGATATCTAATATTTTCTATTTCAGGGGGTGCCGCACACGAAAACGTTCGAAAAGTGAAATGATAGGAAAGCATGCTTTGCGATGAGGCAGAGACTTCAAATTTGGTGTATGGTTAAATAGTTCAAAAGGAAGGAAGTGTGAAATTTCAGATTTCCAATATTTTCTACTTAAGGGGGTGCCGCACACCAGAAGGTTCGATTTACAGAATAAATGAGAAAACGCTCATTTAAAATTTGATAGAGGCTTGAAATTTAATATACGGGCTAATCATTTGACGGAAACATCCAAGACGAATATAGTTTTTCAAAAATGTTCGTTTAAGGGGGTGCTACAGAGAAAAACGTTCGAAAAGTGAATTGATAAAAAACCATGCTTCCGAATGAGATAGAGATATCAAATTTGTTGTAAGGGTAGATATTTTGAAAGGAAGAAAGTGTACATTTTCAGTTTACCAATATTTTCTACTTTGGGGGGTGCCTCACACCAAAATGTCCCCGAGCTAAAAGATTGCAATCACGCCTTTCTTCTGGATATGGTATGGCCATACAATCTGCAAAAATACATATCAATTGCAACTACTATCCTGACACCACATGGGGTTCGCCCACAAACGATTTTATCTAATTAGAAATGTGGTGTTAACAATTATTAAATTAAATGCTTTAATAAAAAGTAAATAAATTCACATCCTTTAGGCTTTAAACGTAAGGCCGCAAACACAATAATTTTTCTGTAATGATATACAAACCTGACCGTGGTCAAATATAAATAATTAATAATATTTCAATCTATCTATCTATATATACTAATTGCCAAGTGTCCGTCTGTCTGTCTGTCTGTCTGTCTGTCACGCTTTTTAGGCACTTCCCGAATAGATAGATACTTGCAATTTGGTACACAGCTCAGTCGTTAGATACAACCCCCTGGAAAAATCGAATTTTTCGAAAACGTTCTCTAGAGGGGGTGCCCCACGTCAAAATGTTCGAAAAGTGAAATGATGGTAAGGCTTCTTGCTTTGCGATGAGATAGAAACTTTAAATTTGGTGTATAAATAAATCGTTCGAAGGGAAGAATTCAGATTTCCGATAGTTTTATTTTAAGGGGGTGCCGCTCACCAAATCCTTCGAAAAGTAAAATGATAGGCAAGCATGCTTTGCCATGAGACAGAGACTTCAAATTTCGTGTATGGGTAAACTGTTCGAAAGGAATAAAGTGTGTTATTTCAGATTTCCAATATTTTCTACTTAAGGGGGCATAGGACCTTTAAACCTTCAAAAAATCGATTTTTCAATTTTATTTTATTCTGAATATTTGAACATTTCTGAACACTGTGCAAAAAACCGCATTCAAAAATTCGCATTATTTCGAAAGTTATGAGCTTTTATGCAACATACACTTTTGAAAAATGTTTCATGTCAGCCATCGCCGCCATTTTTAAAGGGACATCACTGTTTGTTTATGTTTGCAGTTTGCTGATGTGTCACGTAAATCTCATACTTTTTCCACCACCATGTCTTAATTATTTATGTAATTTTTTCTACAGCAGTAGGAAGGCAACTACTCACCTCTACTGAACTGCTCAGCCCAGTTTGTTTATATTTTAGCGCCGTTAACTTGTTTACAACGTGGAGAATTTCTTCTGAGTTTCGCAATTTCTTTTCATTATATTTTCTTACTTTTTACGATTGATTTTCTGCATTTATGTTGTTTAAGCATAAGAACTTTGAACTAAAATACAGTTAATCTATTTTATAAGTATACATTACAAACTTCTTCACGTTTGCATATTTATTTGTGTAAACTTCAACGTACAAAACTGTTTGGTGCAATTTTTTAATATAAACTTTTTGCTTTCTAATAATGGATACACCGGCAACTAAATCTCGTTCTGATAAAAGAACGAAAAGAAGGCGTTTTCAAGGAAATATGTATGTAATTAGAAACAAAAACAATCCGAAAGTGTTCGAACGGCAAAATGTTGATTCTACGCCTAAGCTAAGTGCTTCAAGTAAAAAACTGTTCAGCTCAAAAGAGGAACTTTCAGTTGATAAGTCATATATTTCATCTGAAGAACATGAATATAGAATGGTTAATATATCAGTACTTTTCAAGGAGCTTGCAAATGTTTTGTGCTGTAAAATATGTCATGGAACAATAAATATACTTAAAAATCTTCAATGGGTTTAGCATCCACATTTCTTGTATATTGTGATAGCTGTGATGAACTAAAGTCTGTGAAAAATACAAAAATGCTTGGTGTTAAGAAAAATATTCCAGAAATAAACAGAAGAGCTGTGTTTTCTATGCGATGTATAGGACAGGGTTTATCTGCTTTATCTACTTTTTGTTCTACTATGGGTCTTCCAGCGCCTGTTTCTCAGAAATCATATAATAAAATTAATCACAGGATTTTAAATGCCACATCTGTTGTAGCTAAATCTTCAATGAAAACTGCTATCCAGGACGAAAGAGAATTATCAAATGGATCGAAAGATATTACTGTAAGTGGAGATGGTAGTTGGAAAACTAGGGGGCATTCGTCTCTTGTAGGTGTGTGTACACTAATCGGAGTAGAAAGCGGGAAAGTTATTGAAACCGAAGTAATGTCTTCTTTTTGTAAAGGTTGCAACAGCTATAGAAGTAAGAAAAGTGGCCCTCGGTATGAAAAGTGGAAAAAGAATCATAAAATAGTGTGTTCAAAAAACCATTCGGGTAGTGCCGGAAAAATGGAATGTGATGGAATGTTACGCATATTCAACAGATCAATTGAAGACCATGGTGTTCGGTACAAATTTTATATTGGTGATGGTGATACGAAAACATTTTCACAAATATCGAATAGCAAACCATTTGGAAATGAAATAGCGGTTGAAAAACTTGAATGCACAGGTCACATTCAAAAAAGAAAGGGAACTCGCTTTAAATTTGAGTATAAACAGAAATTTACTAAATGTTTTGCATCTGATTGATAAGAAACGGATACACGAAGCAGATTTTCGAGCCTCTAGCAGTACATATGAAGTTCGAAAAGCTCGTAAAAGGCAGAAAACATTTGATTTTCAACGACAAGAGGAAGAGGAAGGAATTACTTATGCGTCTGGTGCATTTTGATGCTACATTAGATATAACGCAGGATGTATTATAAGCTACAGCCAAACATTAATTAGCCGAACTGCGATATTTCTGAATATATACTGAATATAACTGTGAATATATTTTTAAATTTAAAAGCGGGTTTCTCAGATATGTGATTTTAACTCTTGCGCGCAATATATTTTAAAATATATGTAACCAATCACTTTCAAATTTTTTGCTCTTACTTGTTTCATCTATATACATAATTTATAGATAAAAAATCTTCATAAATAAGTAAAAATTTAGTAAACGTTCTTCATCTGACTAACAAGAAACGACTGCACGAAACGTCTGTTCGAGTTTCCGAAGCAACCTATAGAGCTCAAGTAGCCCCTAAAAGGCAGAAAATTTTTGATTTTTCTTACATAACAGACAAAGGAAGGTGCTAATTATGAACCAAAGGCATTTTAAGGTACAAAGTAAGATAATAAGTAACATTGAAGTATTTTTAAATTTTAAAACTGTTTTTCTCAGATATGTGATTTTAACACTTGCGCGCAATATATTTTAAAATATATGTAACCATTCACTTTCAAATTTTTTGCTCTTACTTGTTTCATCTATATACATAATTTATAGATAAAAATTCCTCATTAATAAGTAAAAATTTAGTAAACGTGCTTCATCTGACTAACAAGAAACTACTGCGCGAAGCGTCTGTTCGAGTTTCCGAAGCAACATATAGAGCTCAAGTTGCCCCTAAAAGGCAGAAATTTTTTGATTTTTCTTACATAACAGACATAGGAAGGTGCTAATTATGAACTAAAGGCATTTTAAGGTACAAAATAAGATAATAAGTAACATTGAAGCATTTTTAAATTATAAAGCTGTTTTTCTCAGATATGTGATTTTAACACTTGCGCGCAATATATTTTAAAATATATGTAACCAATCACTTTCAAATTTTTTGCTCTTACTTGTTTCATCTATATACATAATTCATAGAGAAAAATTCCTCATAAATATGTAAAAATTTAGTAAACGTTCCTCATCTGACTAACAAGAAACGACAGCGCGAAATGTCTGTTCGATTTTCCAAAGCAACATATAGAGCTCAAGTAGCCCCTAAAAGGCAGAAAAATTTTGATTTTTCTTACATAACAGACATAGGAAGGTGCTATTTATGAACCAAATGCATTTTAAGGTGTAAAATAAGATAATAAGTAACACTGAATGTATTTTTAAACTTTAAAGCTGTTTTTCTCAGATATGTGATTTTAGCCCTTGCGCGCAACATATCTTAAAATATATTTAACCAATCACTTTCAAATTTTTTGGACTTACTTGTTTCATCCATATATATAATTTGTACTTCAAAAATTGACCATAAATAGTTAAAAAAGAATTGTGAAGAGGTTTATTTCATGTTTTTTAACACTGAAAATGAAAATTTCATTTTGCTTAAATTTTAAAAATATTAAATTTATTTCAAAATTTTAAAAAGTGTGTACAAATTAAAGATGTAAAAGTTATAAATATATTATTATCAAATTGAAGTCCATAAGTATAATATTATTTGAAATATCCTGCGCGCGGCTGCTACATACACCATTATGTCTGTCAAAATTGTATAAATTTTAAAAAACAATATAAAATGTACATATAATTATATGACTTCATTAAAATTTTTGTAGTAAGACAGGTTTTCTATATGTTTAGAGAAAAAATTTGAACATCTGGGATACATCTGGTTAAAATGAAAAAATTGTAAAGATAGCTCTATTTTCAATGAATTTCGACTGTTTAAAGGTCCTATGCCCCATTAAGGGGGTGCCGCACACCAAAATGTTCGATTTACAGAATAAATGAGAAAACGCGCCTTTAAAATTCGATAGAGGCTTGAAATTTGGTATATGGGCTAATCATTTGACGGAAACAGGCAAGACGAATATAGTTTTTCAAAAATGTTCGTTTAAGGGGGTGCTCCAGAGTGAAATTTTCGAAAAGTGAATTGATAAAAAACCATATTTCGGAATGATATAGAGATATCAAATTTGGTGTAAGGGTAGATAGTTTGGAAGGAAGAAAGTGTACAATTTCTGTTTACCAAAAATTTTCTACTTTAGGGGGTACCGCACACTAAAATGTTCGATTTTCGGAATAAAGGAGAAACGCCCCTTTTAAAATGGGATACAGGCTTGATATGTGGTATATGAGCGAATCATCTCATAGAAATCACAAAAAGAATAGAGGTTTTCAAAAGTGTATAGTTAAGGGGGTGGGTACTTCAAAAATGTATAGTTAAGGGGGTGGGTACTCCACACAAAAGCATTTGAAAGATGAAATGCTAGAAAAGCATAATTCACGATAGAGACTTCAAATTTGGTGTACGGGTAAAAAGTTGGAAAGGAGGAAAGTGTGCAATTTCAGTTTTCCAGCATTTGCTATTGCAGGGGGGTGCCGCTGACTAAAATTTTCAATTTGCCGAACAAATGAAAAACGCCTCCTTTACAATGTGATAGAGGCTTGAAATTTAGTATATGGGCTAAACATTTGACAAAAAACCAAACATGAATACAGTTTGACAAAAATGTTCATTAACGGGGTGCTACACAGAAAAACGTTCGAAAGGTGAAGTGATAGAAAAAACATGCTTATCGATAGAATAGAGACTTCAAATTTGGTGTACGGGTAGATAGTTTGAAAAGAAGAAAGCGTGAAATTTCAGATTTCCAATATTTGCTACTTTAAGGGGTGCCACACACTAATATGTTCGATTTTCGGAATAAATGAGACACACTTCCTTTTAAATGTGACAAAGGCTTGATATTTGGTATATGGGCCAATCATCTGATAAAAAACCCAAGACAAAGACAGTTTTTCAAAAATGTTCATTTATGGGTGTGCTTCACAGACAAAAGTTCCAAAGGAGATATAATAATATAGGGGTGCCTCGGGATGAGATAGACTTTAATGTGGTGTACGGGTAAATAGTTCGAAAGGAAGAAATGCGCAAATTTAGTTTCCCAATATTTTCTTCTTTAGGGGGTTCTGCACACCAAAATATTCGATTTGTCGAATAAATGTGAAACGCGAATTATTAAAAAATTTACATTATTCAGGGGCTGCTTATTGCGAGACAGTTGATTTTCAACGGGTATTCGGCTAGTATATACTAATTGCCAAGTGTCCGTCTGTCTGTCCGTCTGTCTGTCACGCTTTTTTTAGGCACTTCCCGAATAGATAGAGACTTGCAATTTGGTACACGGCTCGGTCGTTCGATAAAACCCCCCTGGAAAAATCGAATTTTTCGAAAAAGTTCTATGGAGGGGGTGCCCCACACCAAAACGTTCGAAAAGTGAAATGACAGGAAAGCATGCTTTGCGATGAGATAGAGACTTCAAATTGGGTGTATGGGTAAATCGTTCGAAAAGAAGAAAGTGTGCAATTTCAGATTTCCAATATTTTCTACTTAAGGGGGGGTGCAGCACACCAAAACGTTAGGAAAGTGAAATGATAGGAGAACATGCTTTGCGATGAGGTAGAGACTTCAAATTTGGTGTATGGGTAAATCGTTCGAAAGGCAGAAAGTGTGCATTTTCAGATTTCCAATATTTTCTACTCAAAGGGGTGCCGCACACCAAAACGTTCGAAAAGTGAAATGATAGGAAAGCCTGCTTTGCGATAAGATAGGGACTTCAAATTTGGTATATAGGTAAACCGTTAGAAAGGAAGAAAGTGTGTAATTTCAGATTTCCAATATTTCCTACTTAAGGGGTTGCCGCACACAAAAATGTTCGATTTTCCGAATAAATGAGAAACGGGCCCCTTTAAAATATGATAGAGGCTCAAAATTTTAAATATAGACTAATCATTTGATGAAAACACCCAAAACGAATATAATTTTTCAAAAATGTTCGTTTAAGGGGGTTCTCCAGAGGAAAACGTTCGAAATGTGAATTGATAAAAAAAAACATTCTTCGAAATAAGATACAGACTTCAAATTTGGTGTACAGGTAGATAGTTCGAAAGGAAGAACATGTGCAATTTCAGTTTTCCGATATTTTGAACTTTTGGGGGTGCCTCAAAACTAAATGTTCGATTTGTCGAATAAATAAGAAACGCGAATTATTAAAAAATTTACATTATTCAGGGGTTGCTTAATGTGGGGACGTTGATTTTCAACGGGTAGGCGGCTAGTATATACTAATTGCCAAGTGTCCGTCTGTCTGTCTGTCCGTCTGTCTGTCCGTCTGTCTGTCACGCCTTTTTTAGGCACTTCCCGAATAGATAGAGACTTGCAATTTGGTACACGGCTCGGTCGTTCGATAAAAACCATTGGAAAAATCGATTTTCTCGAAAACGTTCTATAGAGGGGGTGCCCCACACCAAAACGTTCGAAAAGTGAAATGACGGGAAAGCATGCTTTGCGATGAGAAAGATACTTCAAATTTGGTATATGGGTAAATCACTCGAAAGGAAGAAAGTGTGCAATTTCAGATTTCCAATATTTTCTCCTTAAGGGGGGATGCAGCACACCAAAACGTTCGAAAAGTGATATGATAGGAGAGCATGCTTTGCGATGAGATAGAGACTTCAAGTTTGGAGTATGGGTAAATCGTTTGAAACAAAGAAAGTGTGGAATTTCAGATTTCCAATATTTTCTACTTAAGGGGGTGCCGCACACTAAAACTTTCGAAAAGTGAAATGATAGGAAAGAATGCTTTGCGATGAGATAGAGACTTCAAATTTGGTGTATTGGTAAATCGTTCGAAAGGAAGAAAGCTTGCAATTTCAGATTTCCAATATTTTCTACTTAAGGGGGTACCGCACACCAAAATGTTCGATTTACAGAAAAAATGAGAAAACGCTCCTTTAAAATTTGATAGAGACTTGAAATTTAGTATATGGGTTAATCATTTGACGGAAACACGCAAGACGAATATAGTTCTTCAACAATGTTCGTTTAAGGGGGTTCTAAAGAGTGAAACTTTCGAAAAGTGAATTGCTATAAAACCATGTTTCGAAATGAGACAGATATATCAATTATATATTTGGTGTATTTGGTATATTTGATATATTTGGTGTAAGGGTAGATAGTTTGAAAGGAAGAAAGCGTGAAATTTCAGATTTCCAATATTTGTTACTTTCAGGGGTGCGCACACTAATATGTTCGATTTTCCGAATAAAGGAGAAATGCTCCTTTTAAAACGTGATAGAGGCTTGATATTTGGTATATGGGAGAATCATTTGATAGAAATCACAAAAAGAATAAAGTTTTTCAAAAATGTGTATTTAAGGGGCTAGACACTCCGCACTAAAGTTTTCGAAAGGTGAAATGCTAGAAAAGCATGCTTCGCTATGAGATAGAGACTTCAAATTTGGTGCTCTTCCTTTTAAATGTGATAGAGGCTTGATTTTTGGTATATGGACCAATAATCTGATAAAAAACACAAGACAAACAGAGGAAGAAATCCGCAAATTTAGTTTCCCAATATTTTCTTCTTTAGGGGGTTCTGCACACCAAAATATTCCATCTGTCGAATAAATGTGAAACGCGAATTATTATAAAATTTACATTACTCAGGGATTGCTTATTGCGATACCGTTGATTTTCAACGGGTGTTCGGCTAGTTATTATATATTTATATATTATATAACTAATTAGATATTGAATTTTCAACAATTAGTCGTCATTTTCATTGATTTAGCGTCATTTTTATCCATTTGGCGAGATTTTCGTTAATTTGGCAACATTTCATAAAGTCGCCAAGTTGGCGATATTCCGCCAATTTCGTCGCCAAAATCTCGTCAAGCGTTATGGACGAAGAAATAAGTTGTAGACAGCAGATAAATTGACGTTCAAATGCAAAAGTATTACTCAAAGTATCTTTTTTCATGAATGGAACGAGCTACATCCACGAGAATGATGTCACCCAATTTATCGCATGATATTATATATGAAAAGTGAACATGTTTCTCAATAGGAAATATTTTTTTTTCTATTTTCTATGACTTTTTGATAGTTTTTTTGAAAAATGTGCAAAATCTCGAGAACGGTTCATGTTAGCGTTCTAAAATTTATGTCAATCGTTTTCTAATGAAAAATTACTTAAGAAATGTCTGATGGTTTTAATTTTTTGACGATTTTTTCAAAATTTCATTCGAAAATTTAGGGGGGGTTCTGAACATTCGATTGCGTACAAAAACAATAGGCTTCCAGTGTTTACAGATTGTGATTTTTGTACCAAATTTGGTTCGAATCGGTCCATTCGTTAGTCAGTTATCGTCTCCACAAACCCACTGACACACACACACACACACAGACAGACATCACTTCAAAAATGTTTGATTCGGGATCAGGGATGCTTGAAACGTGCTCTCCCGTCGAAAACTCGAATTCAAATTTTCGACCCCGTCACAATACTTTCCTTATACATTATGTATATAAGGAAAGTAATAAGGCAAGTAACATGCAAATTGAGATACAAAATGCAAACTATTCTTGAAGCTAAATAATATAAAATCATAGTTTATTTATCCTTATTATATACTAGACCTGAATACACGATGTTGCCCAGGTAACAAATAAGAACCTGTTACTTAAATTCAGATAAGGATTACACCACTCAATTTACATAGTCGCCCGTTTTAAACCAAAACTATTCCCGAGTTCCGATTTTCCCACGCCGACTATTTTATTTTACAAAGCGGGCATAATACGCTCATTTAATACTCCTTAAATAAGTACCCATAATACCACAGAATAAATGAGCCACAAATTAATGAAGTCATGCCTTTTGAAGAATCCACTTCGATAACAGCGTCCGCTCAAGTAAGTAAACTCTGGAGCGTCGGACGCTAGTTTGAAGATCGGTGGATCGATATCCAGATGAAGCAACAAGGTTTTTCGAAAAAGCGATCAAATAAATCAACCCTGTAGGTGAGTGCAAAAATATTGGTGTCTGAATGTGAACCTAGTAGGACTAGCACGAATGAGTGAACTCTGTTATATACACCTGTTTCAAATCGGGAGGATAACAGTCATGTAGAAAGCTAATCAGGAAGATAAAAGCACAAGCAGAAGGCTAACCTGAGAATACAGAACTAGCAGGCAGTGTCAGTTGCACGTTAATCTGGCATTAGAGGGGGGAAGAACGCCCACTTCGACGGTAAGAGTTTGCAATTCCGTCCCAATAGCTCAACTGCAGAGCATCGGCTGACTAGTAAAGATCCAAAAACCGTGAAATCGCAAAGAAGAAAAAAATCTGATGTAGGCAGTGCATGGCTTCCCCTCCATGACTTCCCCTATATTCACGTTCTCTATTACTTCAATAATTAATTATATTGGGCTTAATTGCACCAAACAACGCCCAAAATTATTTGAAATGACTCTGATTTGGTACTTTTAATTCGATTTTCGTTCTCAGTTGGCAACTGAACTTTTTTTTCAGCGGTTGCTCAGCAAACGCAAAAAAAAAAAAAAAAAAACTAAAATATCTCGAGAACGGCTAGCCCTAGTTAGATGGGGTTGGTCTTATTCATTTCATTGTTAAACGTTATGTATAAAACAAGCATTTAATTCATATATTTGAGCATACATAGTACTTTATTTTAGATTTTGACGAATTTTGCTGGTCATTTCGCAAAAAAGGCAGGTTACTGTTTTCCGAATCGTACAAAAATCTAATCAGCACCAGGGTAACAAACAAGTGACTTATCTACCAAATTTTGTGAAATGTGATCAATTAATTTTTCAGATAGGGTGGATACAGGCAATTTTTGTGGGACATTTTGCAAAAAAATGCCGGATTGCTTTTTCCTGAATCGTACCAAGAAATAATCAGCGCCTGGTTCATACACAAGTGGCTTACATACCAAATTTTATGAAATTCGGCCCATTAGTTTTTGAGTTAGAGTGGATAAATACATTGCACAAACAGACACACAGACAGACACAAAACAGACAGACAGACATACACACAGACGTCACGCTAAAGATAGTATTTTCGTTTTCTAGAGGCTCCGAAACGTGTAGATCCGTCGAAATCTCGAGTTGTGATTTTCAGCATGATTCCAATACTTTCTCTATGCATTACCATTTATTGCAGGTAAGTAGGAAGTGTTCATTTACACCAGAGTTAAAATTTAAAACAATAATTGTTATCTCAGCGACGTATCATTTGATTGAAATGAAATTTTCTGAGCGCACTTACAATAATATAATAATTATACATATATAACAAAGTATATATCGTTCGCGATCATTGCTTCTGGAATATATGGTGGAAACACACTAATTAAACGTGATTTATTGTCTGCTCACAAAACAAATTTTGAAGTCGAAATTTCGACGAATTTCTTCCATTAAATGTTCATTCGATTTGAACAAATTCGGATTTACAAAAATCTTGCTGAGATGCATTTTCCGGTGGCCTGAAGTATTTCTACACATAATTTTACCGATGTCTGAAACTTCCGCTTGAAAGCACTGCAGCAAACAGGAACACATAAACACATTTTTTTTATTATTTAAAATACTGTTGTCATTAGATACAAATTAGTTACAATACATATATGATATAGTTTTTAGAAAAAGTAATTTATATAATTAATGACATCCGTAATATCTAGGCAACTACGTAGTTATTGTGAAAAAAATTGTTATACTAGGATTTGCTTATTTCTTGACTAGAAGACCAAAGGATTATCATCTTAAAAATTTCATTATGCACTAAATTATTTCGCGTGTGCTAAAGTTGCTTTATGGTGTTAAAAATGTAAATAAGAAAATTATAAATAAAATTTAATTAAAATATTAGTTACATTTTATCGAAAAGTATTCTTATAGTAAATGAACGGTTTTAATTTAAATTACAAGTAATAATGCTAAGAAAATAATTGTAACTCGTTGCAAGAATAATTGTAACAAGTGAATAATTAATTCTCGAAAATGTGATTAAAATGCATTCATTTTATATCTTACCGAACGTATTATAATTTTTTAATATTTGTCTAAAATGCTAATACTATTCATTGTGCAATAAAAGACAATGTGGATTTCAAATATTTTTATCTTTAACGCTAAATTATTATATGGACACAATGACTAAAATTTCATGGTCCAAACATCTTAATAGGACACAATTTTTAAATTTATTTTCAAAGTGATAAATAATTTGATATGTGAAACATTTTAAGCATACCACTGAATTATATAGTTTATGATACTATTTATTTCTGTTAAAATACGAAAAACTAAAGAGTAGTTTCGCTATTTTGTTTTGCTGTTTGTTTTTGCAAAGAAATCGATTTCATTATTTTTTATACAACACGCAAATATTTTAGTACATACAAATATTTTAAGTGATTTGCATTTTATGTAGAAAGTATAACGCCATCATGGTTTACCAAAACCATCTTAGCTAGATTTTACATCATGTCAGATAATCACTTTTTAATAAATTTAATCAGTTCTATATTTTTTGTGTTATAATACATATGAATTTGTATCATTAAAATTATCTTCGAAGGCAGATTTTACGAATCCTGGTTCCTTTTGTAAACAAATTTACAAAATATATAAAATGTGATCATTGTATGTCAGAATGAAAATGTTAAAACTGTATTGGAAAAATAAACCGGTGTTACGTTTATTCTTTTTTAAAAACCGTAAAAAGTATTAACAATATTTAAGTTAATTGGTTAAACGGAATATGTGAGTTTGAAAAAGCCTGCCAAATTAAAGCAGATGACATAAAACATATAAAAGATCAGTAATCCTCGTACTTTTTAAACCCGAATTTTACAATTCATACATTTCAGTCAAAAATGCAGTCAGTTTACGAAATTTTATTTTATACCCATTTCTCAATTATTTAAATAAGAAAAAAATCATGAAAATCGTCCACAGTACAAACATATTTGATTAAATGAGTTGTTAAGCAACATGATATATATATATATATATATATATATATATATATACACAGTATTGTGGCAATTAATTGAGAAATCTAATTTTTTTCGTTTTATCACACGTAAGTTTAGCCATCCAAACAGCTGCTCTAAGTCTACGGACGAGTCGGATGGTCCGGGCTTTCGACACGTAAGCTTAGGAAGAAGCACTCCAAATTAGCTCAGAGTTCAAATTGCAGTTATTATCAAAGTAGCAGGTGTTCGTATGCACCTGGTAAGTAGCAGGTGTTCAAATTCCTCCGCCAGGTGGCAGGTGTTCCGCAGTGGTAGATTCTCAGTTGTTGCGGGCCTCATTAGCGTCATGGATATCAGCGCGGAAACACGTGCTAAAGTGATTGCGCTTGGAGAACACACTTCTAAGACGTTCGAGGAAATAGGTAAAATAAGTGGAGTGAGTACAGCAAGTGTCGGGAGGATCTGGAAGCGGTTTCAGGAAACAGAAAATGCTGGAACCAACCGCTCTGGAAGATGCGGCCGAAAAAGATCAACTTCGACTCGTGACGACAAAATTTTACATCGAATGAGTGTTAAAAATCCTCGATTAACCAGTTTTGACCTGTCTAAGTCCATGGTGGCAGCTGGTGTTGATATTGCACCTTCAACAGTGCGATACAGGCAGTTAGAACGCGGACGGAGAGCACGTCGACCGTACAAGAAACAGCTTCTGCCGCTTCGCTTGAAGAAAAAAAGGTTGGAATGGGCACGGAAATACAAAACATGGACTGAGAAGGACTGGGAGAAAGTTATCTTTTCTGACGAAACACATTTTGTGGTTCAGGGATTTAGATCTATGCTCGTGAGAAGGAGCCGAGGAGAACCTCTCAATCAGCACCACATCAATCAAGCACCCAAGCATCCGCCCAAAAAGATGTTTTGGGGATGTTCCAGCGTTTTGGGGACAGAATCTCTTGTTCCCGTAGAGGTAATGATGAACAGTGCCAGTTACGAAGTCATATTGACCCGAAAAGTGCTTCCAACCATGGCTAAACTGTGGCCGAACGGATATTGCGTTTTGCAACAAGACAGCGCGCCATGTCACACTTCGAAGCGAATCAAAAATTTCTGCTCAAAAAAAATATTACCGTACTGGATTGGCCCGGCAATTCACCAGACTTGAATCCCATAGAAAATCTGTGGGCTATTGTCAAAAAACGGCTTCACAAATTTGACTGTACGACGATGGACAAGCTAATTTCGGCCGTTATTGACATATGGTTCAGAGACGTTGAAATTAAAACTACATGTGCTAGTCTAGTACATTGCATGTCGAAACGTGTCTGTGATGTTATAAAGTCTCGGGGAGGTCATATCACTTATTAGTTTTAAATGTATCCATAGAAAACTGGAGTAAAACTGAATTGTATAAAAAAAACTGGATTTCTCAATTAATTGCCACAATACTGTATATATATATTTAAATAATCGTATCAATTATGCAATTTCAGTGAGAGGTCTGTTTATCTTGAATATCTCGACAACCCCTGATCCTAAGAACTCGAAAAATTGACAAACTTTTAAGTAAGGCTATTATAAAGCTTCATGCAAAATTTCATAATTTATATACCGCTAAATTATAGCCGCTCTGCCGTGATGATCAAAGAAACACACACACACACATTAACACCTATAGACAGATTTTCAATTTTATTAAAACTTTGCAACATTGTTAAAAAAGGTTTATGACGTTGTTTATATAGTTTTCGTTTGTATGCAACACAGTACTGTTTAATATCATTTGACTTTATTGATTAATTACAAAAATATTTTTATAGAAAACATAGAGCAGCAATAAGTATTAAAGATTGGAACGAAGAATATTTCGAAAACGTAATTAATTTAAAAATGATTTATTTCATATACTCCCCTTCCGACATGTATATTACAATAATTTATTTAAATACGTTTAGATACACTTTATGTTTTTCTTAAAAGGAAATCTTCGTATCCTTAATGCAGGGCATTCATCGGATTTTCTTCGCAAAAATTTCATAATAGAGATTTGAAGCATTTAAAAGACAAATATAATTTTAATTATTTTAAATAATTAATATATATTTATTATGTTAAAATTTTTAAACAATTTATGATTTTTAAATAAATTTGCATTTTGATTGATACTGAACCAAAATTCACTATAAAAAATTAAAAAAATATATATGTTCAGGCATTACCTGCAGTTTATAAAATACTTAAACGCCTTAGTAGTAACTACTATTATTAATAATCAGATAATATATATCTTGTAAAATAATTGTATTTGTATACGTTGCCAATAATATTTTATATAAAATATATAAATAGAAAAATAACATACATTCAAATTTATTTTTATTCTATAATTCCACTGTGTTTACACCATTGTACCCCAAAACGCCATATATTTTAAAGCTGAATACAATTTCAATTTGCAGGATAAACAATGGAAATACTTACTTTTCCTCAAACACGAAAATTTAGAAATGTCCCACAATCTCATCATTTGTAAAATACGTTAATATTGACTGTGTCATTTCATACTTATATGTTCTGTTAGAAACCTATTTCATTAAAAAAAATCTGATTTCGGATCAGAATCAGAATTCTAAGTGGCACATATGTATCTTTTCTGCAGAATACTTTATTTATTTAGGAATCATATAACTTAATTTTGATTTTAAAATGAAGAAAATGCTTAGAAATATCACCAACCGTTTGGTATTGGAAGGCGTTGAATTATTAACGTATATATATCTATAAATAGGCAAACACAGAATCTGAATTTTCGCATACCTAATCACTCGAACTATGTTTCACCTACATTACAAAAAATATCACCCCAACTTCATTATTCGGAGCACATACATATAACTAGAAATCCAATCACATATCTGGATTGGATTTCGTAGCTTAACATTTTATTGAGTAACGTCATTTCAGATATCGTTAAGAAGAAAACATAATTTTATGGCATCATTAAGATCCTTGCTACATACAATAATGTTTTTAGTTTTAAGATGAAACAGAACATATTTTGTAGACTGAGAAATAGTGTGTTGTTAGGGCATAAATCTATACGCATTATAGTGCTTTATAGCTTATCAGAATAATCTCATTTTAAAAAGATCCAATTATTATACATCACTTATATAACAGATAATTGGTTAATCTGTACTCCACTAATAAGAAAGTAGATATACTGCTAAATCCAATCATATAGTGTGATTGTATTTCCGAAATTAAGGATTACATTCCGGAAATATATATATATATATATATATATATATATATATATATATATATATATATATATATATATATATATATATATATATATATATAAATTAGAAAAATCAAAATATCGGAAAATAAGATACATTAATATTAATGTTTTAATTTTATTTGCACTAAAAAATTATAACTTTAGCCAGTTTGAAACTATGATTTGAGAACCCTTATAATGGTGTATAGTGGCATTATCGATTATCCATTTCTTCATTGAATCTCTTTTTTAGTAAAAATTTTCATCTTTGCTTCATGTTCATATTCCGTTTTGTTTATACGGATAATAGTCCTGTCTCCTGCTCTGAATCACTAGACGGATCTGGGAGTGTGCCTGTGGATTTTCGTACTGCCTCCCTGGTTGTATTTCGACTTATTCATTCCGGTGCGTTTGGTACCCGTTTATAGAGACAGCTTAACTGAAAACAGTCGTGATCAATATCGTCGATCTCATGGCTGCAGTTGCAGTAAAGTATGCCAGTAAAGCTATGTACCAGTCATTACAAGGTGTTATGACCCTGATGTTCAGATATGTGTCTATTCTACTTGGTTGGAATGAATTGTGTCCACAGACTAGAAATAACTTATAGGTACACACGAAATAAATTTGCCACTTCCGTGAGTTTTTGAGCTGATTGTAAATGAGTCTTTCAAGATATATGGTATCGGATTTTATTTTAGCATTAGCAACTACTTCTTTGCTCCAAGTACTGCAAAATTGTTACTTTAAAGTGGTTTACATCTCTTCTACCTCATGAACATATCAGTTCTCTGAGTATTAGCACCACATTCAAAATACTAATCAGCAATTCAGTTCAAATATTATTTTTCAAATTTTTATTTAGAAAGAATTTTAATAATATAAAACAAAGAATATGATATATTGAAACTCAGTGAACAAAATAATAACAAGTTATGGGAGCATAACCTGTATGAGCCTAGGTAATTATTATACTTGTTTAACACATGTGTTAATTTAACAGGGATTCATAATTCAGAAATACAAAACAAATATATGTAAATTATTTTTAATCAAAGTTTATTAAAAGTATAATTTAATAAGCCAGATAATTCGGGAAACATGGTAAATGGAATTCAAATACCCAGTCGGAAATAACATAACATTCCAGTAATAAAGTAAGCATCTTTGTTTTTTTTTAAAGAATCTATGACTTTAACGGAGCTTATAATTGATCCTAAGTACTTTAGAGATTTTAAAAATAACCTATATATATATATATATTAAATTACACGTATATATGTTCTGATCAAATACATAATGCATACGAAATTTTAATACATAACGTTTAGAAAAATAGAATGTGTCCTTAAGAAAATCAAAATTGAAAATATCCATTGACCATAAAATATAACTCAAATCTTCAGCAGAGGCAGATAGTTTTCTTCAGCAAACATCAAACAAAAATGCACGTTGATCTGTAATCTCTACTTTGTGTTTTTGTGTTCAGAAGAATTCCAGTAATTTTGTTAGTGACTTGTCTAGTAGTGCATTTTTGCCTTGGGTTTGGTGGAGTGGCATGTAATTTTTTATCATTTAAGTTTGTTAATTTTTTTTAGACTTTCGGGGCTCTTACGTGTCGTTTTGACTTATTTTATATCTTGCTGGGTCTTATTTATTCTTGTTGGGACTTCACTGGTCTTGTTGGATTTATTTCGTTTTTTTTTTGACGCACGAAAATTGGGTGAGGTCATTTCGTTTCAGTTTGTTTAGACTGATCTTCATTCTGTTTCTAATTGACTGTCTCAGGTAGACTA
This sequence comes from Amaurobius ferox, assembly GCA_951213105.1. Lineage (NCBI taxonomy): Eukaryota > Metazoa > Arthropoda > Arachnida > Araneae > Amaurobiidae > Amaurobius > Amaurobius ferox. The sequence continues at coordinate 124,596,303 of OX578134.1, forward strand.
CTTATCCAAGACTTGGAAATATAAACCCCTATATTTCTTCCATATGTAACCATTTCATCTCTTTGATTCCTGATTTGTGGGTTTTACTGCACTGATAAAGGGGTTTCAACCTATACCATGCTGCATTATAATATTATTTGTCCTTAAATACTTTGATCAAGTTTTCCTAACAAATAAACTGTTTAACAACAAACATGATTACATGTAATCATTTCCAACAATTCGATATAAAAATCTTACATAAAAAGTAACTATAAAGGGTATCTTTGAATATAGCGCTAGAATTAAAATCAGTATTTCAAATATGTGTCCGTATTTTATGAAACGTTAATTTCTAAATATTCTCCATTGCTTATATTGTACATTTTAAATGTTTATCAAATAAGTTAGACATAGACATTCAAACGATGATAGATGCTTTCACCCAATCTCGATTTTACTTTTGCTTCCAAATGCATTTTTCTTTCGTAGCTAAGATGTGTGAATGCAAACGTTATCAGCCAAGCATACGGAATATTACGTTATCTCTGTAAGTTCACACATAACCGTAAACATTGCATTGTTTGAAAGTTCGCTTCAATCCTTTTAAGTGATTGATGATTATTCAAACTGTATCTTTTAAGAATTTATCTGGTTTGTTGATTACATTTCCTGGATGAATCTACAATAATTATTTGTAGTAATTTCGACATCGATCACAGATAAATATAAGAAATCAGTTTGACATATTAATATATATATATATATATATATATATATATATATATATACCTTAAAGGAGCAATTATATTTACAATTAATGTAGGAAAGATCAAAAGAATGAAAGGTGTGCAAACGAGGGATCATTAATGTCTAGGGGGATTGTGACCCCTATTCCGGATTAAAAGCGTGCTGTTATTCTTAGGAAACATTCTTAGAAACAGTGATTGCTCGAAGCAGTTCCAAAATGTGTATGGGAAAAAACAGAATCCCAGAGGAAACAAAATCCATGATTCTAAAATCAAGAAAGCCACAAATCGGCATAAAAGAAGTCACCAACAGGGTGCCGCATTTTGCGCCTTTATTCATTGCATTATGTTATAGTTACTATGATTGTAATTGTTTATATATATATATATATATATATATATATATGTGTGTGTGTGTGTGTAATTGAAATTGATTATGATATTCCAAAGATACAATAGAGGTAGATTGTAACACCTAGATATGACCAAAATTTAAACATTTAAGAAAGTTGCTAAAAAATTGTAATTTGATAAATATTTAATCAAAATAATTTGCTAAATAATTTTGCTTATATAATCACCCCTTTTCAAATTTCTTATAAATTTATTTTTTCCTTAAGACTATATGCTAATCAATTGAAATTAGCCACGCCCTAATCCCATTATATTAATAAGTGGTATTCTTTATTTTAGCACTTCGCATTGCACATACTTTCTTTCATTCGACCCATCGACCCAAACTATTTGACCTACATGAAGGTGTAAGGTATCTGTTTATGCGACCGGCGTAGTGCTGCTCAATTTAGAACATAATCCAGTGTGGGCATCGCCATGAACCGTACACTCTTTACCCAACCATCAAGCCCTCGGAAGGATATTGAGATCCCCAGATTTAAGGTGGCCGTATCTGATCCTTCAACCTGGTCTCCAAACTGTGGTCTGGCCGAATGCAATCTCCGTACTTTAACCACTGGATTATCTCTTCTCCGAATCGCATATTCATCACTTCGACTGAGCATAGTGGTAATTACATTATTTAATTACAGCTGAAGCTACGAAGTCAGTACGCAACCACATACCATGACTATAAAAGATAACATTTTGCTGGTTCAAGCATGTGGATGATGATTTAGAACGTCATGATTGCATATGATATGATATTGTGTTTTTGATTTGTTTAGGGCATTGTACCCAGATCACAACATACTAGAAATTTCTAATATACCATACAAGCTTCATACGTTTTAATTTTAATCCACATACAACTTGCCAACGCTTTGCTCAGTTTAACTTCAAATTATGTAAAATGGTAACTTCAACAGTTCGTTTCCAAATCGCATGCTCACAACACAACTGTATACATGCTCTTCTAACACATTGAACCAACTGGGGATAAACGTGTGGTACCCGTTCATAGAGACATCTCAACTGAACACAGAAGTGATCAATATCATTGTTCTTATGGCTCTATTAGCAGTAAATATACCAGTAAAGCTATGTACCAGTCATTGTAAGGTGTTATGACCCTAATGTTCCGATACGTATCTATTCTACTCAGTTGGAATGAATTGTGTCCACAGACTAGAAATAAAGTAATGGTGCACACGAAATAAATTTGCCACTTCGTGAGTTTTTGAGCTAATTTTTAATGTGTCTTTCAAGATACATGGTATCGGATTTTATTTTAGGATTAGCAACAATTCTTTTGCTCCAAGTACTGCCAAAATGTTACTTAAAAGTGGTTTATATCTCTTCTACCTCTTGAACATATTCGTTCTCTGAGTATTAGTACCACATTGAAAATACTAATCAGCCATTCAGTTCAATTTTTTTCAAATTTTTATTTAGAGAGTATTTTAATGGTATAATACAAGGAATATGATATATTGAAACTCAGAGGACAAAATAATGATCATGTTCTGGGAACATAACCTGTCTGTGCCTATTATTATACTTGTTTAACTCATTTGTTAATTTAACAAATAAGCATAATTACAAAAATACAAAACAAATATATTTAAATTATTTTTAAACAAGGTTTATTAAAAATATAATTTAATAAGCCAGATAATTTGGAGAACAAGATAAACGGAATTCAAATAACCGGTTGTAAATAATATAACTTTGCAATAATATAGTAAGCATATTTGTTGTTTTTGAAAGAATCTATGACTTTAACGAGGCTTGTAATAGGTCCTAAGTATTTTAGAGAGTTTAAAAATAACCTATATTTATTATATTAAGGTATGTCTGTTCTAATCAAATGCATGACGAGTATATAATTTTAATACATAACGTTTAGAAAAATATAATGTGTCCTGAAGAAACGTCGATCTATATTCTTGACTTTATTTTTATGTCCAGAAAAATTCTAGTAATTTAGTTAATGACTTGTCTAATAGTCCATTTTTGTCTTGAGTTTGGCGGAGTGCCATGAACTTTTTTCATTTGTGTTTGTTCATTGTTTTAGACTTTTGGGGCTTTTACATGTCGTTTTGACTTATTTTATGTCCTGTTGTGTCTCATTTACTCTTGTTTGAACTTTTCTGTATGACTATTTTTGTGACGCACTGAAATTGGATGAGATTCATTTCGTTTCAATTTGGCTGAATTGGTCTTCATTCTGTTTCAAATTGGCTGTCTCAGGTAGACCCTTTATTCAAGACTTGGATATTAAAACTCATATAATTCTACCATATGTAACTATTTCATATCTTTGACATCGGATTTGTAGGTTTTATTGCACTGATAAAGGGTTTCCATCGTATACCACGCTGCATTATTATATTATTTGTGCTTAAATACGTTGATCAAGTTTTCCTAACAAATAAACTGTTTACCAATAAACATTATTACATATAAATATTACCAACAACTCTATATAAATATCTTACATAAAGAATATCTATAAAAGGTATCTTTGTATATAGCGGTTGAAATAAAATCATTATTTCAGATATATGTACGTATTTTATGAAATGTTTATTTCTAAATATTCTCCATTATTTATCTTATGCATTTTAAATGCTTATCAAATAAGTTAGACATAGACAATCAAGCGATAACAGATGCTTTCACCCAATAGCAATTTTATTTTTGCTTCCTAATGTATTTTTCTTTCGTAGGTAAGATGTGTGAACGCAAACGCTATCAGTCATGCATACGGAATATTTCCTTATCTATGTAAGTTCACACATAACCGCAAACATTGCATTGTTTGAAAGTTCGCTTCAATCCTTTTAAGTGATTGATGATTATTCAAACTGTATATTTTAAGAATTTGTCTGCTTTGTTGATTACAATTCCTGGATGAATCTACAATAATTATTTGAAGTAAGTTCGACAATGATTACAGATAAATTTATGAAATCAGTTTGACATATTCCTCAAAAATAATATACGAATTTCATCGAAGTGAGATAGAGCGATCATAAATATAAGTTTGATTATATATTGAAATTAATTACTACTAATAATTTTTTTTTTTGAAAAATTAACCCATTTACGAAAATAATTTCACTTGTATGCCTTTATCAAATTTTGCAGATATAATTTGAATGCAAGAAAATAGTTTGAATTTAAAACAATAAATATTGTCATTATTTTTCCTTAGATCGAAAACATATTGTTCACCGTCCTTTATCGAGTTTCATTCCTTTTTGACAAATGTTCATGATTCTTCTTTCCGGTTAATAAAAATTATGTTTGATGTCATGTCGTAATCTTTGGCCAACATAAGCACGGTTGGTCTTATTTTATTTGTGGGTTTATAAGAGAGAATGACAATGTTTTTAGAAATAATACGTTACTTTTGTAATTGCAGAGGAGGGCTTTTAGTTGACGCCACAGTCATTTGCTCATCTATATCTGCCATGTTCAAAACACCATAAAAATGATCATTGGATACTGGTTTGATTTTCCGAGCTATAGAATTGTGACATTTCATCAACAGTATCAACTCCATCGGTTTTTTATTCATTGTAGAAATGAATTATTTTTTGCTTGTTTTGCTCCGAGGTTTTACCTATCGTGGTCATGAAGCATTGTGGACTAATACCGCATTTACATTTCTTAGGCACACATGACACTAACGTTGTGTCTTTTCAAATCCAAGCATGGAGACATAAATTCCCTTCTCTTAGTTTGTAAAAACTCTGTAGGAATCAAGGTTGCCAGGACAGCATGTTTCTTTGATAGGAACTTTTATGCTAGCAGATGCACCAGCTGTCCATTTTTATATTCCTTTCGGATCGAAACAATAAAGGACAAAGTGGCTTTACGATTTCAGTTGACTAATTGTTAGACTTGGAAGGACCTACATAAACCTCCATACTTCTAGCCCCACGTAAATCCCCATATCATTTCAATGAAATTTCCTGCTAAAGACTAAGGCAAAAATTTTAACCCCAGATATTTTTGGCATATTACTGACGTAAATCCCATTGCCCAGAATGTTTTTTAACTTTTCATCAATAATTGCATATATATTCATTTACTGAATATCATATTTGACAATTATTATTGAAGTCCCTAATATATTTCTAAATACTGCCAACAAATCCAATTTTCGTCGAGCTTTACGATCATTCGTATTTCGCGACATAGATCGTGCGGCTTCTCAAAGATCCTCGTGATGATATTTTTAACATGGTTAGCTTAATGTGTGGTTATTATCCTTCCAATTTGAAATCGGCGCTCCATATGCCAGAGTCCACTGAATCCATGCTAGTCGTACAAGGATCACTTCCAGATCTCCGACATTTTTGTACTAACCTATAGGGTTGATTCGTTTGTGAGCCATTTTAAACAACTTCACTGCTTGAACAGCAAATCGAAACGCAGATATTTGAACTGATCAGCTGACATTCTATAGTTGAGCAACGGTAACAGAATATTAAGCGCTTGTGGTTGTCACATTCGCTCTAACTGTATGTGATGTGTTTGCTTCTTGTGCCATGAATGTATACAACTGTATTTATACCAAATGATACATCTGTTTCTACCAATTGCCAACCAGTTATGGTTACAATCAATATAAATCGATGTAATAAATATGTATGATACTTTCCTTTAGGCATGCAATTTTCATTCAAATTCAAATAACATAATTGTAGAAATGGTTGTAATAAAGCAGTTGATCTTGTTATCGAATGTGGAAATCTTATCATTAGAGGGATATGAGGTCAGTAGTCATATATTCATACCTTTTTAGGAAGAAAAATACATTAATTTGTAATAAATTAAAAAATACATTAATACAATGTTTTTTGTTTATTGAAGTAATTGTAATAAAATAGCCAAAGCTAGTACCCGACAAAAGCTGGTAATAAAATAGCCAAAGCTAGTACCCGACAAAAGCTGGTAATAAAATAGCCAAAGCTAGTACCCGAAGAAAGCTGGTTTATATTATTGGACTGGAATGACATTTGGAACAAATACATATTGGATTTTCTGAATGGGAAAATATACATTCATGTAGTGCCTTAATTATTTTTATTTATGAATATTTGCATATAAGTTATTGCGAAGACAAAAATGTGATCCTATTCATCAGTACATGAGCTTCTAATTGGGTAATCAACAAAGTCCTTCAAAAGCAAGAAAATTGTAAATTGAGATTTAGCAAGTCGTATGTTTGATGGATTTATTTTCTTTCAGTTGCATTACATTTGATTTTTTTAGTATTTATTATAAATCTGGGAGCTATATACTATTTAAAATTGTGTTTCCTATAAATGCATCATTTATATTCTCATATAGCAAATATTCTTGGAATAAATATAGATAACATAAAAGGTTGAACAAATGTATTTCCCTTGGTTAAAATCGATATTATATGTGCCTTCGTGTATATGTATGATTATGTGTGTATTATAGACTACTTAGAAATATATTTTGTGACAGTGTTTAATTGTAAAAAAATATTCATTTTAGAAAACTATTTTTTCCCAGCTAAATACAGTCTAAACAAAATATTTCCTACGATCGTAAACGTATGTTAGGTGGAAACACCTAAAGGTTTATTTTCCGCGAATTTAAATGTTCACAATCGGGTTTTTAGTTCCATAAAATCCAGGATTGAATTATGGAAATAGATGTAGAGCCTTGTGTATGTATTTATATTTTTAGTAGTTCTGAATCCACTTTAAACTGAATATACGTGCAAAAGTAACCGTTGTGTGTAGAAGAACTGTAGAATGCAAGAAAACCCCATTCCAGCCCAATCTGAGAGCTGTAAGTAACTTTCAAGGGTATTTATGTGTTAAATTATTTGTTGACTATTAATACTTTCTGCGCCCTACATGACAAATGATTGCATATTTTTGATTTGATTATCCACATATGGATAACTTTCTTCAGAAAATCAATAAAAAACTGAAAAAAGGACAGATAAATTGGTGTTTTTAACACTTTACAACAAAGTTGAAAAGTGTTTATGACTTTGTTCATTCTGTCTGTCTGCCTGCCCGTTAGCATGATAAATGCCGCAAAAATGTCTTAATCAAAATGAAATTTTAGTATGTAGTTCAGACGGTCTGTAGGACCTATGATAATATAAATGAATAATATCACCCAATTAGTTTTGGATTGAACCCGGATTGAAAAAATGAAATACATTGAGCCCTATGGGAACTAATTTTTCAAACATTTTTTAAGCGGATTTAAAATTCACAAATTGCTACGAAAATTTTAGGTAATATTTAAATTGTTCCATAAAATATATAAAAAAAAAATAGCGAAATATATTCAGTAGTTTTTTCAATAAAAATTAAAATAATAATTACACCTCCTATATGAAACGATCACGTGACCATGATATGAAACGATCACATGACCCACTTCAAAATGATATATGGCATCCAACTTGTTTCAAAATCGTGATTTTTTTTAGTTCTTTTTAATTCATATTGAGTGTTGTATCCGTCCTAAAACTACTTTTTTTTTGCTTAAATTCTGTGCATCTACATACTGAAACAACGCAATGACAATATATTTTAATTTAAATGCTCATCTAAATTTGATTATTTCTATAACTAAACCTATTTTTCACCTATGTAAAATGTAAACAGCAAAATATGTAGAATGAGTTTTATTAGAATTCCTGTATTTTTTAACACAAAATAATTTCGTCCATGGAGTCTGCATGGCTGATATGAATGAAATATTAATTGATTTTATAAAGAGAAGGACGATTTTTTTCGATGAAGTTTTAAGCATAGAGTTTAATTACTTGTAGCTCCATGGTCTTAATTTTTAGATAAAATAAATTATTATAGTATTGTGATGAATGACATGAATGGGAAAATGTTATGAATGAACTGCTGTTTTTAAAGAGAGATCCAGGCGTGTTATTTTTTCTATGACGTCATTTGAATTAATTTCAGTTGTTTTCGATGAAGTTTTCAAATATAATAAATTATCGTATTATTATTATAGCCTTAAAAATATTACCGAGAAATGTATCGTATTTCAGAGATGTTTAAATCAGGCAATCAACCGAAACATCAACCGAAATCGAGATTGGTTTGTAATATTTCTTTATGACATACATTTCCTAATTAATCCTTGAAGGAGATCCAAGCTATTTCCATCGATAAAATAATTATACTTTGCATGAAGCAACTAATGCTTAAAGATACATCACTTCTCATCAATCACTTGAAAAGTAGATAATTTTAAATTTCTTGATATTTCTAGTTAATATTTTGGTTTTCGAAGATAAGATAAACATTATGAGTACTGTTAACTGATAAGGTTCCTTATCAAAAGTATACTATTTACATATGTATAGTGAAGAAATAATTTTGAAAATAAAAGTTTAAATACAGCATAACAAACTCGAATGTTGCATCATATATTTTAATGTATTGCAAGAGGTAAGAGATGATTTAATGCTAAACTGTCTTACAACTTCAGGTAAGTCGGACAGTCTGTGTAGGAAAAAAACGCATTACAAAGCGAAATTTATTCAATTACCACCCCAAAAGAAAATTGTTATAATTGTTTTACGTAGGCGTTTCTACTCTCAAAATTGACAAACGAATAAAATTAAGCCAGTCAAGTAAAGCCTATAAATCATTAAAAACTTTCTAAAGTCTAATATTTGTCACTTAAAAACATTGGCCTGCACGTAAATCAACATCATTATATTAGTTTATGGAATACATATTTTATTTGCTTAAAGCAGCACCTAGACTAAGACGCATAATTTCGGGGTGCCTGTGTCATCAATACTCATCCCCACATCAAAAATAACAATGTCAGACCTTTGATGGTGTAGAATAGCAAAATGGATAGTCAGTTTTATAGCTCCACTCCTGTGGGATGAGGATGCGTTTTGCAGATATTGATTGCATGATCCATAATTGTCTTGGTACGGGGAATACCTGCCTCGGCTGCAATGGAAAGAGTGGGAAGGGCAAGAAAAAACGAAAGAGAGAGTCACAAAAATATTTAAATTGAAGTGCAGAAATAAAAATATTTAGCAAGAACTAGAACAAAGTTAAAGTCATCAATGGGTATAATAAACTGGATCTGGAATCAGGAGAACACGGGCAAATGTAAACTGCCTGAAAGACTATTGATCGGGCCAGAATAGATAGCTAAAACCACCTTCGTTCACCGAAGTGGACTCAGTGGCGCCATCTATTGTAACCAATTGGAAAGAAATCAGCATTGGATGAGATGGCACTGTTTCGTTCAGTGAACTTGCAGCGCCAACTATAGTCACCAAATGAAAAATGAAAAATCGTCGAAGAATTACTTCGACGAATTAAACACCCTAGGAGACTCCGATCTGGGGAACGATATATATCTTGATTTCTTTCACTTGGTTCGCTGGAAAACAAGAAGAAGATGCCTTACTCTACGTTTCATGCAATAGGAAAACAAGGTCACGGAGTAAGTTTGGTCAACTTCTCTCAAGCAGTGTCTTCTAGAATTTTTCTTGTAAAAATTTAGAGTCCTTCAACCTTTAGAGTCCTTTCGAGACTTTGAGATCGTGGTGAATTACTTCGTTTTGGATATGCCTGGGAGCATTAACAATACAACGTAAGTCTTTATTTTGGAAAATTTGCAATCTCTGGATGTGGTATTTTACTGCAGCTTCGCAGATGACGCTGACGTACAAGAATGCCGGTGCAATAACTTATTTATAAAGTACTAATTTATTGGGCACGGAAAGGTGGGATTTCCTACCGAGAAGTGGGGTGAGAGATTCATAGGTTTTATTAACAGCTTTCAGTCAGTTTGTTCTCTATATGCTGTCCGTAAGTTAAATGGTTTGTCAAAGGTGACTCACAAATACTTTACGGAGTGCGAGAAAAGAGAATGATTTCATTAAAAATTTTGAGATTAAAGTTATGATATTTAGTTCTCAGTACTTGGGCTTAAAAATACATACTGCACTCTTGGAGGCGAAATTTTTAATTCTCCAGGTCACGAGTCAGTGCTCAAAGCTATGTGTGATGTAGCTTTGGAGTGTGTTGATGGAAATCTGCTGTGAGCAACTTCGAGCGACCAGGATTGTGTCATTTGCTAACATGGCCAGCTTGATGTGTGGGTATGCTTGGAATATCATTTATGAATATGTTGCAGATGAGAGGACTAAAATTTCCTCCTTGGGGAACCCCGGCTCTGATTGGTTGGACAGAAGAGAGAGTTTGATTAATTCGTACGCGGAAAAAAGTTTTACTGAGATACGAATTGCTGATGGTCAGAAGTTCAGTCGCCATTATCATCAGGTATCCGCCTTTGTCACCAGTCGCTTGTAGAGGGCCTCTCGGTTTCACTTTTACTCCGCATGGAGCCTGTGGTCCTCAGTGGTTTTTCCAATCTTTGCAGCCATGATAACGCATTTAGTGTCTAGATCCATATGTTTCTTTCGCCATAAGTTAATATCATCGACAGTAAAAGTTTCAATAAGGCAATAGCTATCACCAAGTACTCTTTGGGCTAAATCCATTATAGCGTGTTCCGGCGTTAACGGAACTTCACACTCCGTCATGTGACTCCATAGCAGAACAACACGTCCAACTAGTACGGAGTCCCAAGTTCTGATCCAGTCAAAGTCTTTAAAACAGCAACGAAATTTCCTTTTTTTAAAGAATATTTTAAAATTTTACTTTATGAAATATTTCTGATAGCTATGTTCAAAGCAAATAATATACGCCGTAAGTCAGGGTGAGATACTAGTAGGTCGAAAATGCACTGTGTTAATATTTGCCTCATTATATGATAAATGGCAGTACTTTCTAGTCGTTATCTCGAGGTTATTCAGGCAACGAGAAATGCGTGCTAGCGTTTTCAGTTTTAACATAAAAAATGCGAAGAATCTGTGAATATCTCGTCAAAATAATCTTCCTATAATATTGTATTCTCGTTTGTTAAGATATTTTAAGAATTATTTTCATTTAAAGGGGCTTTATGTAACATATTTAAAACGACGTGAAATTAAAATCTAGCCATTTTTGATGAAACGTTAGTGTTTGACGAGTATGAAGCAGGAACTTCTCCTCATCATTGGTGTAAGATGTCACCTCAGGACAAAGATAACATTAATGTGACGAACTGTTGTATTTACACGAATACTGACGTCCAATTTCCTGCATAATGACATAAAGTTTCAGTTTCGTAAATATCGTTAACGCTGTAATAATCGTAAGATGCATATCTAAAACAAAATTATTTTTTAAAACATCATGACTTCTGCAACAAGTGATATTCTGAATGCAACTGAACCCAAAATTTACCTTTATGAAAACTTTGAAAATGGTAGAGATTACTGTAATAAGTGCAATGCATTAATAATAATATTTAACCTAAATTACTTACTAAGAATTGTTATTACAAGATTGGTGACAAGGTGAATCCAATTTTAAAATTTATTTATCAATGAATAAAAAAATAACTAAGGAAAATTGTCTAAATTATTTACTAATTGCTTATAATAGGAAAAACAAATCCATTATTTCGTATTGCACTGCATTTATTGAGTTCTGCATGTTCTTCACAATACTTGCATCTTTTCCAATTACAAGTTACAACTATTACTGTTGTTTCTTATTCCTCCTGGTCTAGGATATATGAGACAAAATGAACTAAGTGATATACACTCAAGAATTCCATCACCGGAACAGGATCCCAAAAATTATCCTGCTTATTCAATACCAGACAAAATAAAAGATGACTGGGTGAGACATGTTTCAAACTGCATTTTCGGCACAAAGAAAAAAATTTTATCGCTCCGAACAAAATACAACTGAGATCTTATCCAGGTATAGGGACAAGACGACGGAATTTTCAGATTTAAACATATAATCAAATTACAGCACTCTTACAATACATTTTAAGGGTAGCGACTTTTTGAACAGTTATATAATATATGTATGTATATAATACTAAAGTACATTATATTCCTTACAAAAACTTAATTGATAATTTTATATTTTCTTTACTTGTAATAGGGTTTTCGAGTGCAATTATTTTATCACACTACCACTCAGAAACGTAGCTTTTGAAAACGATTCATGTTCAAAATATATTACTATCAGGAACCCAAATTCCACTTTTCCGTCCAAACGAATGCTTGTGACGTGAAAAATTTTATTCCGTACCTCTACGGAACGGATTCAGGATAAAAACTCATTCAAAAAAAGCTGTCTCTCTAAAACGTAATGGCCGTCTTAAAATTTGATGCAGCTGAAAAGAATTTTGTGATCATTATCCATTCAAAACTGTTAAAATACGAACTAACGCATTTATCAAATAAAACGGTGTACGTGTATCCAGGAAAAGGCTTTTCGGAATTCCATTTTTTATATCTCTAACTTGTGGCTTTGAATATCGTGTATTTCAGATGTTTCGGAATTGGTAGTTATGTGGTTGAAATTTGAAGATATGACGTTCTATCAAACTACTTGTTTGGCCGAAGTTTTACTTTTTAATGCACAGGGTGAACTGTTTGAGTAAAATAAAAAGTTTGTGACAAAACCACATGTTTTAATACCAATTGAACAAGTTTTAGTTATACACAATATAAGTTACAAAACTCTGCACAGCCAGATGTTTGTATGTGCATTTCTGTGCATTTGCAAAAATGATATGGTACAATCTGTTGAAATTAGACTAGCCATAACTAGATTCAAAATTAGTATGCATTGTGAGGTCTATGTAGCCTTTGGTTATTTTCCTCAGTTTCGTTATAATTTATGTGTGACTTTATATTAACAACTGCTGACTGGTTCGGTTAGGTAGACCAATCGCCGAGCCATGTAACATTATACGGTCCTGTAGATAGACGGGATACATTTTTCTTGAATAGCGAAAGAATAAGTTTTGGATCGCGAGTGAAAGAGATTAGTCTGGTTGAAAGTCTGTGGAAAGTGTCTAACTAAAGTTCTGGTGAAAGGCTAGTGGAAGTTAGTTGGAAAGTTGGAAGTCACTAGGGGTCGAGTCGATGTGTGAGTGCAAAGGGTGGAAACTGCACGTCCATGGGACAGACACTAGTATTGATACAACTATGATCGTAAGGATCTAGTATCACTAGTTGGCCTAGAATTATATACCCTAGGAAGAAATTGAGTAAGTATCGACGATTTATAGCTATTTCATTGATTTGGTAAAAATAGTATACCCTGATACCCAGCCAAACTCCATTAATGGTGTGTTTTGTAAAATAATGAGAATGTGCAATGTTGGCTATTTTAATATGTGTATATAATTATTATAATTATTTATGCAGCCAACAACTGTATTATTCTTGAGTGCACAATAAATGGTTCACGTTAACTTCTTGCATCAGTGTGTTATTGCCCCTGACCATGAGACTCTTTTTAATCAATTACTACACCCTTTGGACTTATGTCATTTCAACTAGCATATCTTAGATTTAGGCGGGATATATTTTTCCTGAATAGCGGAAGAATAAGTTTTGGATCGTGAGTGAAAGATTTTAGTCTGGTTGAAAGTCTGGGGAAAGAGCCTTGCTAAAGTTCTGGTGAAATGCTAGTTGAAGTCAGTTAGAGAGTTAGAAGTCGCTAGGAGTTGAGTCGATTGCTACACCGTTTGAACTTATGTAATTTCAGCTAGCATATCTTAGATTTACGCAACAAAGGTCTCTGAGATTTATAATGTCGCCCGATCAAGGTAGTATCGTGACCAACTCCATCTGAGTTATATTGTGTTTAGTAAATTGTTGAATAAGAATAATAGTAGTACAGTTATATCTTTAGAGTACCATTTTAGAGTTTTCATTTTGGCATACAATTTGTTTACAAACGGAAACAGTATGTTTTATATATCAAATATGCCTGTGAAAATGTTGTGTTGTTTTTACTTAGGACCTCCTGTTTGGAGGAACCGAAACAGGACTAGTGACACAGACGAGAGAACAAAGACGAGAGAACTAGACGAGAGAACAAAGTTTATTCTCAGAAAGCATCACTGACGAAGGTCGGAGAGGTTGCAGCTCCACGAGGATCCAGATGGCGGAAGTGTGACTTCATCCTCAAGAAACATCAATGCCTTATTCGCGATTCGAACCCGAGCCCCTCATGACAACAGTCGAAGACGCTGTCCACTGCACCACCGGGGCGGCTGCTTGTGAAAATAATTGTATATAGCGAGAACTGATATTCTAACATTTTTTTCTAGTAGAATTAGCTTAAATATTTTAAAAGAATGAATTTCATAACAATATTATTTAGTATACTATAGGATTTTCATTTAATTTAGTATTTTAAATTTATTTATATTGGGTTTTCCTTACGAAGAACTGGTACACTGCTAGTTAAAAAAAAATATTAGAAAATTGGCTTAGGTATAGTGGTGACCAATTTTCGAAAAATTATTTCAAGATAAATGTATTTGAAAAATGTTTAAATGCCTATAAATTATAGACATTTGATATTTATCTTAAATTGCCCATATAAAAATATTTTGAATCTTAGTTCTTTTGCAAAATGTAAAACAGTTAGTTTTCTCGACCCATTTATGTATATCGTGTCTCGTAAAGCACCCACTTTCTGTAAAGTATTATTCATATAATTGGTTGTTGATATATTTTTTCAGTCTAGGAAATTTATTAGTTATGACTGAATAAGTCAATGCAGAAGAACTAATTTACATAAAAGTAAACATTAATAAGTTTGCATAAAGCACCAGTTACTAGACAATTGGTCTCATAAAATAATAATATAATAGTATTTGCAAAGATATGTCGAAATATAATTAAATTATAATATTAGTTTGAAAAATGGACTGCATTGTCACTGATACATTTTAAATGAATAAATAATTTAAAAATATTTGGGAGCTTTATTTATAAATTATTTCACCATCAAATATGGCCATTTTAATGAAACAGCATTGTTCGGTTTTCTTCTTTATTGAATAATGCTGTAATTAAATTTTTGCATTCTACATTTTTTCTCATATTGAGGTAATTAAAAGACTATATCATTAGATTTCGTGATTTTATATATTAATTATTAACAAAGCTCAAATTATGTATTGTTCGTGCCTTTTTAAACTACACATATATATTTTAATTAATGTCATAACAATCCTAAAAGAAACACAGGAATTGGATTGGCCACGATATTTAATTATATGTTAAATGGAGGTTCGTTCTGTTGTTATAGGCGGGAGAAACTTAATGAGTATTGCATTATATTAATGAGATTTTTTGCTGAATAAATAAGAAACACTTTATTTTAAATGCGATGTAGACTTAAAATCTCGTCATGAAAAATCTCGTCTCTGAAAGGTGAACTGAGAGACTTGAAATGTAATGCACAGTCAATCAATTGATAAAACTTCAGAGAGAAACAGTATTTTTTTAAATTGTTCATTTTATAGGTGATCCACACAAAAACGTTCCAAATGTGAAATGATAGCAAAATTGAATAGATACTTTAAAACTGGTGCAATGATAGATCGTTAGATAGGAATAAGGTGTATAAATTTCAGCTTTCTAATATTTGCTTCTGTAGGGATGCCACATATTTATTTCAAAAACGTTCTGTAGATGACGAGGAAGCTGCGCACCAAAACGGCCGAAAGGTGAACTGGGAGACTTAAAATGGAATGCACACAATCAATCAATCGTAAAACTTCAGGAAGAAACCGTCTGATGTGAGAGAGATATTTGAAATTTGGTGCTTGTGTGAACAGTTTACAAAAGAGCACTGGGAAATTCTAACATTTCAAAAATTCACATTATTAGCGAGTTGTTTATTGTAATACCGTTCATTTTCAATGGATATTCGGCTTGTAAATATAAAAACTCCGATTTTTCGGAAAACCTTTTATTCATAACTCCCTACGAGCAGAATCACGTGGTAAATGCTTCTCTTCTATACATGATGTCCCAAAAAGATTGCAACGTGCTTTAATTATTTACCTGTTGAAGATCAGTGGGCGATGTAAATTGCAAAATTGTTGAAAGTAAGTTAGGACATAACGACCCCTTTAGACACATTAGGCCAATCAGAAAATTTTTATTTTTAATGCAACAAGATCATGAAAAGAAACCGCATATCTGTATATTTAAAATTGTGCGAGTTATATTTAATTGAATATTGAACATTGTGAATGGGGACTATATATCAAAATAGAAATGTATATATGGGACATATCACAAAATGATAATACTGGATGATAATAAATAGGAGAACCCCAAACGCGTAGTGAGTACCACTGCTTTATATGGTCTCTGCCAGTGTAATGCTTTATTTATATGCATTTGCGAGAGAGATAAAAAATTTTGGCACATATTAACGTACTATTGATCTAAACAATGTCCATCGTCCATTTGTATATGATCCCTATTTTCACTGATAAAACAGCCTTTTACATGGTACTGAAAAGTGGCATAAGCCAATTTTTTTCCTTTATCATAATTCAGATGATTTTAAAGATACTGTTAAGCGGTTATTTTAATGATCTTGTTGCATTAAAAGTAAACATTTTCTGATTGAAAAATGTGTCTAAGGGGGTCGTATAAAAATTTAAAAAGCGTAACTTTTTAAAAAATAATGGGAGGTCTATTTCATTAACGTAGTCTTATTTTCTACCTTACTTTTAACATTTTTGCAATTTACATTGCTCACTTATCTCCAACACGTAAAAAATTAAAGAGCGTTTCAATCTTTTGGGTACACCCTGTGTATGTATAGAAGCAAAGCTGAATATTGTACTCTTATTAACTACATCACAACAATTGGATTGCACATTTCTATATAAGCGATGGTTGATTGTTCGTGGGAAATTTTTTGCAAATAATTGTCAGTTCTATTTTTCGAGGATTTTCCGAATTTAAACAAATTGAAATATTCTACTGGACTAATATGTGTACCAAATTTCAGATATGTGGTATTTAGGAATGTATGTTCAAATGCCAGCAAATAAGCTAGCACAGGCATGCTCACAAATAACTATCGGTCATAACGAATTTAATAAAATATTTTTAAAACAGCAGATGGTATATCTGATGTATTTCTTAGGGTTACCAATTAATTGAAAAATTCTACTATTTTACTTTTCTGGCTACATTACAAATTTGGATGCACAAGACGTTTAGATCATCATGTATAATCGTTACTATTAGACTGAATACTTGCCCATGATTTTTTTGAAATAATAGAAAAGTTAAGAGTACATTTCTTAAATAAAATATATATATATATAATACAGAATAATAAAAACCATAATCTAATTATATTCAAAAGGAAAAATTAAATGCATTCTAAGTAACATTCTTCCTTCAAGTAATTTTGGGTTTTGTTCTCTTCGTCGTATTATTCTCGTTCGTCGTATCTGTTTTCTCGTAAAATTGTCATTTAGAACCTGAAAAAAGAACAAAAACTTCGCTGAAAGATTACGTCAAGGGAGCGTTGTATGTTTAATAATACATGACGTCTACGTTAAAGGAAAAGTAAGAAAACGAGATAATACAATATAATAAGTGAGTAAAGAAAGTAATACTTTGGTGAAGATAAAACCGTTTAAATAGTTAAGAGCTTGGACATTTGATACACGTTATATGCAGGTTGTATAAAATTATATTCACATGAATTTTTCAAAATTGAAGTCGAAATTTTTTCGTTTAAAATCTAAAAGCAATTTTAAAAATGTCTAATTAAATAAAAGATGATATTTATTTTTAATATAAACATATTACTTCCTTATATTGCATGGTAATGTATAGGGTAAGTATTAGAACCATGACGGAATCCAGTTTTCGTGGTATCTACACGTTTCAAGACCTCTATGAGGCGGAATTTGGCGTGTCGTCGGTGTGTGTGTGTGTCTGTGCAATGCATGTATCCATTCCAGCCTTTAAGCCGATTGACCAAATTTCAAAAAAATGGGTAGATAAGTCATTTGTATGTTATTCTCTGCTAATTTGATTTCAGTACAAATCTGAAAAATAAAACCTGTATTTTTCTTTTTTCTCTAAAAGGTAGGTTAGAAAATGAAATAGAAATCTGAAATATAATAACGAATATACTGAAATCTATAAATCATTTGCTTGTTTTATACTTAATTTTCAACGACAAAACAAATAAAACCAATCTCATTAATCTGGGATTGGTTGATTATATTAAAATTTGGCCGTATATTAAAATTTTTGAAATTTTAAAAAACTGATGGGAATTTTTTACTGTAGTTAAAAACTGTTCGATCACAGTTTTTAAAATTTGGTAGGTAAATAGGAAGTCACTTGTAAGTTAGCCTTGTGCTGATTAGTTTCTGGTACTATGTAGAAAAACATGACATGTCAAAATCGTCAAGATCTTAAATGCTACAAAATAAGTTTTCATACTCTTATATAAATTAAATACGCGTTTTCTACGTCATTTTCGAGAACGAAACGAATAAACGAATAAGACCAACCCTTTTTACACTAAAATTAACTGTTCCTAAATTATTCAAGTTTGGGGAATATTGATATGTTGGCGACATTTTAAAATGCATTAAATTTTGAATCAAAAGAGAAGACATGTCGAAATTGCAATTTTTATATACTATTGAATAAGAATTCCGCTATGTTGGGCAATTATACTCAAATAAATGGATTATGAAAGAGAAAATATAAAAGAAAATCCTGTGATGTCATTAAAGAAAATCCCGTGATGTCCAGATCATAATTTTCTGTTATTTGATATGCTGTAAACATAATGATAAATCGCAGTACCTGGTACCGAGATGTAAAAACAATCCCCTCCGTGGTTAAACACTCCTTGAAAATTAGACAAAACAAAACTATATAAATTTTAAAAGTATTTATTTATTTAATTCTTTTAATTACTTAAATGACAGAAGCTGCATAAAATACTTTTAAATGAAAATCGTTTCAATTTTCAATTATATAATATAAATATATGTCTTTTAAATATTTATGAATTTAAAATTTGAACGAAAATACGTTCTGTGAAACTCCTAATAATTTAAACGCTCTTGAACAATGTTTATTCATACATGTACTATGTCTATGTCCTATATATGTGTGCGTGTGTATGACAATTTAGTAAAGTATATGATTATTATGATTATTTCTGCATTCGTGGATTTTTGAAACACGCGAGGCACCTAATTGTTCAAGATTGTTCTCGGTATGTTCTTAAATGCAGACATATGCGAATTGATATAGAAATCGCGATACATAAATTATGCTTAAAGATTGCACTCACCAAGTCTGGGATATAATCATAATCAGTTGTCATATACCACTACGTGCTTTACATTTGGGTTGAAACAAAATATGAATATTTAATTTAAATATGATTCATAAAACTTGCTGCGAAGAATATTATATTAAACAAGATATCTGATTGAAGAGAATAAATACATCGAATTCGAATTATAAATTTATACTAATTTATAACAATTGTGCAAGAATTGAAACTAAGTATAGAAACTTGAAATATGTACTTCTGATGCAATATTTTATAGTCAAGTTTACAGAAGTTAACTATATTCGTCATCATTATGTTCAAGACGTTAAAATCAAATAATGAGAATATTCCAAATTTTCACTTTTCTAAAGTTTATCGGTCAAGAGCACGTTGTGATGGGATCAAAAATTTTCATATCATATTTGGATAGAAATACCTTTCAAAGTCCTAAATACAAATCGACCAATTTTTAATTACTTTCCGATCATTGGTGAATTATTGTTCATTAGACCGCAATAGTAACCGAGGTAATATTTGGTGTAGGAGCATGAATTAATACTTTCAATATAGGTTCATTTTTAAGAACTTTGTAAAAACTCAATTTTCGCTGTATTTTACAATAGACTAAAATGTGTTAGTTTATAAGAAAACCGTATGTTGGTCATATCTGATTGTTAATATTTTCCTTAAATTAATCACCATCTAATGATAGTTTTTATAGCTTAAATTTATGGTTTCATACAAACCTGGAGAAATCTATTACATTTTTTTTCAGAAAGGTTTAAGATTTCGCAATTTACACAATAAACCAAATAAGCTTATATTAAGTTTATTTATATATATATATATATATATATATATATATATATATATATATATATATATATATATATATATATATATATATATTTGAAATGTAATAATAAGAATTATGTAAAAATAAAAAAAAATAAAAATACAATTCAAGTAATATTAACATCACCATAGAAGCAAATTCACGGCCATAATGCCGATAAGAGAAAAGAACAGAACCTTCCCAAATTCGATGATTAATCAGAATTAAATTCCTCTTCAGGTCTGAGTATTTAACTCTAATTAACCCAAACAAATGCATGTTTCAGATTAAGCAATAGTACATTACTATAAATGCTTAAACTCAGACTACAGGCATCAAAAAATGAAAAAATGAAAAAAGGATACATTAAGAAAATTGTATTACCATGCGGCATGAATCATTCTTCTTCTACCACGTGTATACACGATCAACCTCAACAACTTAATCTAGAAGCACCGGAATGAACAAGTCGAAATTCTACCAGGGAGGTAGTACGAACGTTCACAGAAATACTCCCAAACCCGTCCAGTGAGTCTAAGCTGGAGACTGGACAAGCAATTCAGAATACAACTTCCCAAACATGCAGAACTGAATATGAATATGAATCATAGATGAAAATTCCTACTAAACAAGAATTAATAGGAAAACTGGATAATCGAGAATGCCACTATACACCATTATAAGGGCGCACAAAACGTAGTTTCAATACTGACAAAAGTTACATTTTTTTGCGAAAATAAAATTCAAAACATTAATGCATCTTATTTTCCGATTTTTTGATTTTTCTAATGTTTTTGACTTAGTTTATTATTTTTCATTTTTATTTATTTATATAACTAATAAATAATTATATATAACATACAAACATATATATATATATATATATATATATATATATACATATACATATATATATATATATATATATATATATATATGTATATATATATATATATATATATATATATATTTTTTTTTTTTTTTTTTTCTCCTGTATGTTAGTCACTATAATTGGGAATGTTTTCTAGGATCTTATCGAGTGAAATTTGATACACTGAGTTGATAATTTTAATAACAAAATTGGGGGGATATGCATTATTAGTCGCTGTACTCAATAATTCCATAAATTGCGCTAATCTATAATATTCATCACAAATTTTATTGATTCTAAGAGCCTGGTTTATTATAATATTTCTAAATACAGATATATGCAGACAAGAGTCAAAATGTTGAATTTTTGATGTATTAAATTTAAAATCCTGTCTTTTATCATACAAGTTTATAACCATATTACAATTTTGTAAATTTAAATTTAAATCTAAAAAGTTTGCAACATTTGTGTCATTATTACTTGCATTTAATTGTAAATTTTTTGGATAAAAGTTTAATACTATAGGGATATTATTATTTGGGGATACACATAAAATGTCATCTATATATCTAAACATGTGCATATTATGCAAGCTTGGATTAATGTTTTTTTCATAGAAGAATAAATACAGATTAGCTAACAATGATGAGGCACACCCCCCTTGTGGGATACCAACCTGTTGTTTAAAAATAGTACCACCATGTTGAATATAATTCTCATAAAGAGTGAAGTTAAGTAATTTTTTAAAAAGAAAATTTGAAAATTTTAGGTTGATATTATATTTTTCAAAAATTCCTAAAATAATTCTATACAGATCATCTATATTAATATTATTAAACAAATCTTTGAAATCAAAGGTATAAATACTACGAATATTAGTAAGAGTTTTCAATTTCTTAACTACTTCAAAACTGTTTTTACAATATGACAATTTTTTGAGATTTCATCTGACGAGGATACTTCATGTAATATCTTTAATAATAATTTTCCAGCATTAGTAATGTAAAAATTATATATATATATATATATAATAAAATATTTTATTTTAATAAAGACTGTCATTTCAAAAATATCTCTAAACTTTTATGTATTATAGAACTGAACATAATTTTTGGACATGGAAATCATCAAGGGCGAATACGTGTTTCAGTTCACTTGATGTTTTTCTCAATTCAAGAGCAGCAATAATTGTCGAATCAACGTTTTCCTGTAGCGAATTTTCACATAACATGTAAATACCAAATCCATTACTCGAGCCAATTTCAGTAAAAGTATCTCTTTCGTATTGCTGAGCATCGGAAGGTCAAGAAGAGAACCTGAACACTGATCCAAGAATAAAAGAACTTGCCGTTCTTCACTTTCTATTTTCCTAACAAATTTCTGAAGGAATTTCGAAAAGAAGATATCACTTATCCCCACAATTTTGCTGTTATAGTCACAATTTTTTCACATTTAGAAATGGAAACTCTTCAATTTGCTGGTGATTAAAAGATAATTTTTTCAAAGCTATTAGCATTGCAAAGTATAACCCCAAGTCTATATTCACCTTTTCCCTCCGAAGCACAATTCAGACTTGGAATCTAAAGTTTTCTTAGGCATCATTCTGAGAATAGTCCTTAATTATTGCAGTTGAAGATATTTTTAAGCTTGTAATATTTCACTAAATTTGACAAAATAGTTACCCAGATAATTTTTGAAAGCTATTGGCATTGCGAATTACAACCCTAAGTCTATATTCATCTTCTTCCGCCGAGGCACGATTCTGACTTAGAATCTAAAGTGTTATTAGGCATCATTCTGAAATTAGTCCTTAATCATTGCAGGTGAAGATATTTTTAAGCTTGTAATATTTCACTGAATTTGATCAACCAGTTACCCGTTACACATCAGTACCTTCTTCAACGCTTGCATTTTCACCAACGCCCATGATGTGAATAGCTAATTCATGCCTCTTTGAAAGTTTCTCAATTTATCCATACGACACAAAATAATGTTCAATTTCAGAATTATGTGCTAAAGTTACTTACTCCTCCCTTAGTAATTCACAGGAGGTACAAATACTTTAGAGACACCAGCCTCTTTAAACCATTGCACTAAAGTACTTTCCAGTTGACCGAACTTCCAACTTTTTATATTGCTAGTTGTCTTCGAATGGAATCCATATTCCCTATAGGATATTGTAGCGGCAGCTTTGTTTCTCGGAACCCCTGTTTGAGACGTTTTGGGAATTTTGTATTGTTCGTTCTTCTACAGATTTTTTTGACGCTTTAGTCACTCTTCATAATTTTTTATCACTTCAGTTCTGAATAAAATCGATAACTTTGTTTGTTTACCTATTTTCGAAACTGAAATGTCGTTTAACCTATCAAGTCAGGGGAAATGTAATGGCAAGTGAAAATAAAAGAACTTCGGACACATTTGCTCCACTGCTTGTCGTTAATCCTTACTTCGACCATAAGAAAATAAGTTATCTCCTAGGTTTCAATTTTAAACAGTTGTAAAAGTATATGAATCTCAACAGAATTTTAAGTTTCTATGTGAGAGAATAGACTCTATGGTTCAGCAGGAATGCGATGGATAGGGATACGATGGGATGGAAATGCTGGAAATAAATTCAGACCAGCATTAATAATAAATTTATATGGATAGGTGTATTCAGTGGGAAAGTATGTAGGTGTAAATACTAAGTGAAAATTAACAGCGCGTAACAGAGATGTGCCTTTCAAACAGAAACGCATAAACTAAAATCATGTTGCATGATTTCGCCATACTCTCTGTCTGCCGGGACTATGTAGAATCGACGTATAACTGAGAGATATTCCTTAAAGAGAATATATATAAGTGATAGATTACTGCATGATGATATTTTGAAACCCAAATCAGTAGCATATTTTTTACTAACAGAAAACACTTCCTGTTACTTAACATTGTTAAACATATATTATCGTATTTATTATTATAAAAATTTATAACCGGCACTGTACGTGATATAACTGATGTTATCAGATTGATAGAAAAATAAATCTCCCGGAGATTAATACTTAAATATTACATGCAATTTGTTATTTAACAGTCACGTAGCTCACCAATGTCCGTTGTTTCAAATAACGTGGGATCATAACCATATAGAAACAGAAGGCGTTGATGGATCGGCGTTACTCCTCTTAACGGCCGTTTGCACTGAACAGATTTTGCATGGTAACAACAACAAAGCACTTCATGCATTTTACAAAGTTTCTGAAAATATCTTCCCTCAGTGATTTTTGTGATTATACGCATAGCCCTGAGAACTTGTTTCAGTTGAAACGCAATAATTTGTGAAATGCTTCTGTCTACCTGGTCGAATTGAGCCGTTTTTTTCTCATTTGATTAAAAATTTCAGATTTAATATACTTTTCAGACTAAAGTAACTGTTTTTCAATACTACTGAGTGCAATGAAATGCAAAATAAGTTCTTCGATGTTGGTTGATTCAGTGAGATATATGATCAGGTGTTCTAAACTGTTGATCAATGTAATATTTACTTTCTCATATCATGGAATGTTGTTTAGAGAAAGTATTGTTTTCACGACAATAAAATGCAAAATATGCTCTTCGATGTTGGTTGATTCAGTGAGATATATGATCAGGTGTTCTAAACTGTTGATCAATGTAATATTTACTTCCTCATATCATGGAATGTTGTTTAGAGAAAGTATTGTTTTCACGACAATAAAATGCAAAATATGCTCTTCGATGTTGGTTGATTCAGAGAGATATATGATCAGGTGTTCTAAACTGTTGATCAATGTAATATTTACTTTCTCATATCATGGAATGTTGTTTAGAGAAAGTATTGTTTTCACGACAATTTTCGATTTCGAGATTCTGATACCAATATATGTTTTAATACCACCTGGACACGTTTCGACTATTTCAGAATGATGTTCGTCTGTCTGTCGTCGATTTCTTGTCTACGCGATAGCTGCCACAGATATTAATATATTTTCATCAAATTTTATATCCGGCTTTGTTACTATAAAATATATTAAATATATTTATCTTAATTGGAGCATAAATATGAGTATTTTATATTCATTTAACAAGGCAGCATAAGACAAAATTTGACATAATTATACATACAAGGGATTATTTGTGGCTCATTAATCACGAAACTTAACATTTTCAATCGTATTGAAAATGTCCCAAGTACAAATTGTGTGTTCATGAGATCATTAAACCCCTTCGGGGGTATATTGTCTAAGTAGCTATAATTTGAAATATTTTTCAAGCCCTTTAAAAATAAGGCTAACACGTTATATTTGTAATCATTTTGACTAACGAAACATATTTTTCAAAAATTTTCTTAGAAAACTTGGGGAAAAAAAGTCACAAGCTACATAAATGGGTTTTCGTATGAAAACATCGAATTGACTATTTTTGCTATCTTGTTAGACCAGTGCAATCTAGTTAATCTACGTTTTACACTTTTTGTAATATACGATTATTACATTTATATTTAAACTGGTGTAATTTGATCAGGTGATTTCGAAAATGTATGTTTAATTCTACATAGTGTTTAACGGTATATCTTTCTAACGCAAAGTTTCGATTTATTTAGCTAGGCTCACTCCCCACATATCAAAGATTGTCACATGTGTGACAGTGACGTTATAGTCATGTGGTACCTGAGTCACAATGTGACATCATATTTGTGACTTCTATGCAACGTTACGTATTAGTAACTTTGTAACTTCATCGTGACTATATTCTGTGATGTTTCCACAGTTTAATTAACACGTAACAATGTGACAACATTACAATGGCAATTACAATGTCACGTCACAAACAAGTTAATATGCGACGTCACAAACGACCATGTAAATGACCAAAATGACTTCGCTGTGACCTACCGCAATATGACATTACCGAGACGTACTGCGACGTCCTGTGACGTGCCAAAGTCACAGTGTGACGTAAATCTTACGTCACAGTGAAAAAAATGCTGTTAGGTCATAATATTTAAGATTGAACTTTCAACGAACTTTTCAACAAAATATCTATTCGATAATATGTTGAATAGAAAACCAAGCTTATGCTTTGAATGCGAGAAAAATTTATTCGTCCAAATTTATTTTCCTTCTATATTACACGTAATTGATAGATTGCCGATATACTGATCTCTTTCCCAAGTTTTTTTCTTTTTATGGAGAAACAATCCATTTCATAAGAAACATTCAGAAAAAATTCACAAGGAGATTGATGTCGTAATTCATTAGATTTATTACTGAGCTGATAAGTTGTAATGGATTCATTTCTTGGTTAAAAAAATAATTATCCATAACAAAGTTTATGTTCTTTACGTTGCCATTCTAAGAAACACAAAAACTCATTAAACTTAATTTTTTAAAGTCCTACACAACTATTGCTAAGCTCATATCAAAGAATCGTATGAATCAAAATGTATCTGTTTCACAACAAATAGGAAAAAAAGAAATATTATTATTCCAATATACTTATTTCTCAACAAGTATATTTACTGAAATTTAATTTCATATAATTAATCAATGCAATAATTTAAAAATGGATGAATATAAAATATCCCCATGCATTTTTGTAAAAAGAGCTATTTACAAAATTAGTTGCATTCGTTACGATTACCGTTATGATATAATTGATATATTTAATTTAAAAATATTTAATCCAATATAAAGAATTGCAACAAAAGTATTCATTATCTATTATTCATTTTGTATTATATCTTAGTGCTTGTACGTTGTTAAGAATAATTTGAATTTTATTTATAAAACTCCGTAATATTACACAATTAACACAAAATTATACAACACCTAAAACGATAAGAAAAGACCGCCATATAATAGATTAGAATTAATTATGCGTTAAAATGTTCATGTTTAATGCAAGAAATTTGTTTTAAAATATATTCATAACATTTCAATGAGATAATATATTTCGCACGTTTTAATGTCTTATTGTAAGTATCAATTCCTTTCAGAATTCCATTCCTGCTCGCTCGCCTGGAGGACTGTGTGTTCGAGGCACACACAGTTCAAGGCACACACAGTTCGAGGCACACACAGTTCGTCCTCTGCGGGCAGTAAGTATTCATTATCTATTATTCATTTTGTATTATATCTTAGTGCTTGTACGTTGTTAAGAATAATTTGAATTTTATTTATAAAACTCCGTAATATTACACAATTAACACAAAATTATACAACACCTAAAACGATAAGAAAAGACCTCCATATGATAGATTAGAATTAATTATGCGTTAAAATATTCATGTTTAATGCAAGAAATTTGTTTTAAAATATATTGATAACATTTCAATGAGATAATATATTTCGCACGTTTTAATGTCTTATTGTAAGTATCAATTCCTTTCAGAATTCCATTCCTGCTCGCTCGCCTGGAGGACTGTGTGTTCGAGGCACACACAGTTCAAGGCACACACAGTTCGAGGCACACACAGTTCGTCCTCTGCGGGCAGTAAGTATTCATTATCTATTATTCATTTTGTATTATATCTTAGTGCTTGTACGTTGTTAAGAATAATTTGAATTTTATTTATAAAACTCCGTAATATTACACAATTAACAAAAAATTATACAACACCTAAAACGATAAGAAAAGACCGCCATATGATAGATTAGAATTAATTATGCGTTAAAATATTCATGTTTAATGCAAGAAATTTGTTTTAAAATATATTCATAACATTTCAATGAGATAATATATTTCGCACGTTTTAATGTCTTATTGTAAGTATCAATTCCTTTCAGAATTCCATTCCTGCTCGCTCGCCTGGAGGACTGTGTGTTCGAGGCACACACAGTTCAAGGCACACACAGTTCGAGGCACACACAGTTCGTCCCCTACGGGCACGGGTTTGTAGTTGGACGCAATGTTTTTCAGCTCGCACTTGTGCGCCTGGGCAATGTCTTGGGCTAAATGGTTCACAATTCTGGCTGATGTATAGGAAAATAATAGAGTATCAAGTGCCTGGTCTTTGTTAAAAAACATATTTCTGAAAAACCATACATTTCAATCAATTTATCCTACATTTCAGCATCTTTTTCACGTACATCAATAAAAATTGATCCACTCCCGAGCGTAGTCCTGAGGGCGATAATATGTGACGTCACATTACTCTGTCTTCAAAGATGGCGGCGAAGAAAGCAGCTCCACAGCGGACAGATATAGAATAACAATCCCACTAACTTTTATCTAATTACATTATTATATAATACACTACAGATCACCCCTATATCAAAAGCAAAATTCTTTCAGGGAAGAAAATTGGTGTAAATATAGCATTTATATGGGTTGGTGCTGAACGTTCTAAATACAAATTGGTGGAAAAGTACTGGCAATCATATTCTCAGTTGTTTGAGTAGAGTGTCTTCAAGCATGATTGGGGGGCGATTGTCCAAGTTCCGGTAATTAAAATGTCTCTGTGTAATAAGACCTTTACTCAAACAAATATAGTTATCGTTTTATATAAATGAATTTAGGAAGTAAAAATTAGATAACTTTGTGGTAAAAAATAGACCTATTTGACATCACTTCTTTCAAACTAAGGCATAATTTTTTAAAACTAACCTTTAAGATTAGGACATGAGAAAATACTATTTCATTATATTTTATCAATAGAGACCATCGTGGCTAACAAAAAATGCATCTTTTGTTTTTTCTTTAAAAATTATGCACTTCAAACTTAGAATAAATACCTTTTAATATATTTTTTATGAGGGTTGAATTTTTTATAAAATGTCTGTTTTTTATTTCACAGTTATCCAAAACCATTGTTAAACAGTCATCCCTCACATAATTTAAAGTTGTTGTTGTTGAGACCCAGACTGTCCGATCTACCAGAAAAGTGTAAGGTAACTCTTTGGACGGCCGGGAAGTGCCACACAATTTAGACCGGAACCCTGTGGGGGAGGCATCCACAGGGACCGTACCCGCCTTCCCCTACCACCAACCTCTCGGAAGGACTTACGGACCCACACGTTTAACGTGATCGTACTCCGCATGAACACGGCAGCAGTAGTGACAGCATGCAAATACAGCCCGCAAACCACCGGGCTACCTCGCCCGAAATATGCCAACAACACGTGGTGTTCCCAGGTGGTAATCCACCCAAGTACTATCCGCGCCCGATGCTGCTTGACTTTGACATAATTTAAAGTGTCATACCTAATACAATAATTTTTAAATGATCTCATTATTTCAAAGGCTGTTTTCTCATTACCTTGTATTAACTTGAATCCTTCAATCGATTTCGTTGCTTTTATTCTCATCAGTAATGAATACAACTGACAACTTGGAGATTATACGGGTAAAGGACGTTGAAGAACCAGACCATCCCATTCGTCCTAAGACTTGAGCAGCTGTTTGGACGACCGCTGTAGTTTAGAGGAGTTTGACTATGAAATATGTCCCGAAATGCAGATATATTACATCAAATATTTACTATAACCCCCACAAAATATGTGGAAGACGTTTTTTGGGGCTAAATAAAATGAACATTGGGTAATTCGTTTGGAGTAATTTCGAAGTGAACATTAGAAAAAAAAATATTGTTGGAATTTCTTTATCACATTTCCTCCAAATCAAAGGAGAGTTTCTGAATAGTAATCTGTTTAGAAAAATGCGTGTTTTATTATATTTTAATCTTCGAAATCTTTTTGATAATAATAATAACATATTTTTAAACTTTAGGATTAATCACTTCGTGATTACTCTAAGATATTCTAAAACATTCGAAAGCAAATGCATTTTCTTCGAAATAAATTCTAAAAAAATAGTCATTGTTTCTTATTATTTATATTTATTGTTATATATACATCTTTAAAACATAAATATGTTTATACGTATAACTTAAACTTCTGCTGATGAATAAAATTAATATAACTTCGTTAAATGGAACACATAACAGAAAATGTATTAGTTAATATGACAAACAATATAAATTATTTTTTTATATTATTTGCTGTATTTTTAAAAAGTATTTTAATTTTATAAAATACTTTACATAACTTTTGAAACTGTTAATAGCACTTGTCAGCATGTTCTCATTTCATCAAATAGCATCAGTGGATCGGCTTTACTCTTCTTAGAAGCACTGAATATCAGTCATCTTCAATTTGGACAAAATCCATTTTAAGGGAAGCTGTTTTGCAAAATTTTGCATTAACCAAATAGCATGGAGTCATGGATTCAGTGCACTAGTACGCCTAGCATGGATTTAGTGCACTCGAATTCAAATTAGGAGACAAAAAGATCAAGCAATCACTCAAGATACATACCTAGATAAAAATAGTATTGGGAGACTAATCTGAGCAAAAAAAAAAATTAGCAGGGTGGGCCAGCTAGATTGCCAAGTTGCACATCAATATGGCATAGGAGAGAAAAGAATGGGGAGTCCGTGTCTACGGTAAGAACTTGCAATTATGGCCCAGAAGCTCAATTGGGAAATCGTCTGCTAGCCAGTACGAAAATCTGATCCTCAAACCCCGGCTGGGACAGCAAGATTATCTACAATAATTAATTCCCGAACAAATTAATATTGAATATTAGTGCAACGATGCTGAGGGCTTGAAAGTGACCCTAGTTCGACTAGCATGGATTTAGTAAACTCAATTTCGATTCGGGAGGCCAACGCTCACGTAAGATGCATACCTGTATAAAAGTAGTAGAAGAAGGCTAACCTGAAATAAGATTTAGCAAGGTTAGTTAGTCAGATTGTCAAATTGCACACCAATATTAAATTATAGGAAGGATAATGCTGAGCTTATTTCGGCAATAACAACGCGCAATTCCTTCCCAGTAGCTCAAATGAGGGACCATCGGCTATCCAGTCCGAAGATACGCCATTCAGTCTCTGAGTAGGATAACCTTAAGAATCTCCGTCCAACCCAAAGGTATCCGGGATAGAGAGATTGTGTCTTTGCGGTAGTGCACCTAGGATACTCTGTACACCAACTCTGCCAGTCACCAGTGTGCGAAAAAACCCATCAGGACGACCGCAAAACAGACCTGGTTCTCCAATAAATAAAAGTCGAACGTGCCAACAAGAACCCGGAAAACGAACGGCCCGCAGAGCCCCAAAACCCTGCAATATGTTGAGGGCCATCCTCCTACTGGAGCCTTAATATCTTTATTGACAACAATATAACATAAATAGAGCAACTTCCTCCTATATGTGGCTAAGATGAGTTGAACTATCTGTAATCAAAACAGCTTTGATCGAAGTAATCAATTAATGCTGCTGCACAGAAGCCTCGTCAGTGGTCAAACAAGTTCAAAACACTAATAGGGAGAGTACTCATAATTGGTGTCATAAAATTGTTGGCCTATGGCCCCAAAACAATAAACCATTTCAAGAGAAGTTACGCCGCAAAGTATAGGAAGGAACAAGCAATAACAGATTCTTCAAATAAAAGCATAAACAAATTCATGAAAATATCCCAAGAGAGAGTACGAGAATCCGCCCTTAGCCTCAAAACAAGGTGGAATCCATATATACAATATTTCGATAGATAAGTAGGATAACATGGATTTCTACAAAATTTGAAAACTTATATCTAAAATGATCTATGCATATATCTACTTGAAAACCTATTTCTAATAAAAGCAGTTAAAATTATATTAAAATCATTTCTTTCGTGAGCTTTTCTCTATTGAAGTAACATAGTAAATATTTACTCTAAAGATTCTATTGCGTCGTATGCTAAAATTTTATGGAACAAACGTGAAACAACTTTATATAAAAATACTGCGTTATTTTTTATTTGTTTCGTACACTTGGATATTAAACTCTATGTAATTTAGTACCTTCTATGTGTATCTTACGTTGTTACGTAGAGGATATGTTCTTCTGCTGGTCAGAATTGGCTTCATAATAAAAGTCGTAAAAGGTTCTGTATCGGCAACATATGAGAGCATATTGGTGCTGCAGCCACTCATAAATCTTTGACCAAGAGAACAGTTCTTGTTGCAGATAGAAGAGTTTCCGGAAAAGTAGCCGTACTATTCTAGGAGATTTACTACAAACATAACTTCAGAGCTTACATTCATGATATTGGTCCAGAGCCATGAATAAAAATAACTGCAAGCTATATTATAGAGATCAAAATGCACAATAATCTTACCTATTTATAAAATCAGCTACTTTTAAATATCCATAATGTGGTTAAATGTAACGCAATGTTATTACAATATAACATTTTGCCGTAATATTTATAAATAAATAGAATAAAATAAATATATAGATTAATTTCTGCAATAGTCGTTTTGAACTTATTTGTAATCTATATGATACTTTTCTAAAATATTTTTGTCTTCTCAGACCCTCCTGACCTAGAAGAATCTTTGCACATTTATAGAATCGACCACACGGCAGAATCTACAGGGAGTTGAATTTTCGACTCCCCCGTGGGGGCGTAGAGAATGTCGATCTTTTAAAATGTCTGTCTAACCCCTCCAGAAACCCCTCGTGACGCAGAAGGCTGAATCTTTTCAAAATCTCACCAGCTGTCAACGATATAGTTCTAGACAAATATGTAATTAAGATAAAATTAGGTGGAAAACACATTCTATATATTTTAATCTACAAGGTTTGAATTTTTAACAAAAGCAACTTTAGATATGTCAAATTTAGTTTAAATTTCCCTGCATAATTAAAATTTGTTAGTATAGAAATTTTTGTTTGAGCACGTAATTAATATACTTTACTTTCAAAATGATGCCGGCTACGTGGATAAAGATATCCACTAGCATATAAGTTCCCAAGATTTTCTTGTCGCCATTGCGAATAAAGGCTGTTCATGCTGATGAGTGCATAGTAAACTCGAAACCGGTTCATGAATGTTGCATTCCACAATGGATATTCGACAGAATAGCTGATTCAAAGAAACTTAATGAATTTACAAATTTGTATTAACGTATTATTTACTAACACTGAATAACAAATATCTCGAGTATTTCAATTATTAATTTTCTGCAGCGTGTATATATAGCATGTAATTAAAATATTGAGCGAATACTGTTGGAAGCTCAACACAAAATAAATTAAAATAACGTAAAACCACATTTACTTGTTTGAAATACTGATTCCGCAATACTCATGATGAACAATTTTGAAGCGAGACATGAAAAGGCAACAAATCAGACTAAATGATATATTACTTTTAATTAAAGTATCAATTATAATGACCGAAGGAACTTTATGAATGCATGAAAAAATATAATCATGTAATTATTTCCCAAACCTATCGTTAAAGTAAATTTACAAGTATATTTTGAAAAAAATATGTATTTGTAATCATCTTCCACTAATATTCATTAAGTTAAACATTGATATAATTTTGAAAATCAAAATATACTAACCATGTGAGTAATTATTTTATTGTCTTCTCTTTAAATATGATAAGTACTCATTTTGCCAGAAAATAAATATATGTTTGATTTTAAGGTAAAAGAATCGAGCAGTTATTCGTCGAATATAGAAAACAAAATTGCAATTTCGCTATCGTTATCAACGACTTTCTCTAGACGTAGATTTGCCGCTATAATTAGAGCGACTAATTAAATAATAGTGCCTTAGATTACTAAAAATGAAAAAGTATAATGTCTTTTCGCTTCTGAATTTTATTAATTTGATTCATAACATTTGTGGTAGCTCAGAATAAATTATTTATTGTCAATATTTTCTGCGTTGCTATGATTCCTCCAATTTTCTCTAATAATAAAGGGAGATGTATATTTGCTTATACTGCCTGTAACGAAAATTATCAACATTGTACGGGCATTCATTTGATATAGGGGTATCTCGACTTCTGAAGAGGGAACATATCATTGAGAATTTTTATTTAATTCAAATAAGTTGTTTAGTTTTTTTAAATTAAGCGCTATTTTCACACAAATCTGTTCTTTGCAATTAAAAATATTATTGCAGAGTTCCCAATTTAGCATCATCTGAAAAATCAAAGAATTCCCCTTTCAAACATTTTCAATTGGAATACGTAATGTCAATAGACGAGTTTTTAGAAAATATATATTATTTAGAGTTTAGAACGCGTAATTGATTTTCAAATTCCGATATAGAAAAATTGAAGGAAAAAAAAAATCCTAGTGTGCTTCGATCTTAATTTATGATTTTTATAAGGTATTCATAAAATGCTAATTTTAACAAACCTTTGTATTCCGCAAAAGGGTGAGGTAGAAAATTTTGCACCGCACATGCGCAATTGAAAAAAGACCGAGGTTTGCGAATGCTAGATGTGACGTCACTCGTATTTTCATAGCTCGTCATGAGACACAAACTAAATGGTAAAAGACAATGATAATGTGCCAGGGATTATATGGATTACGAGTATTTTCATTTGGAAAAGGTACTGTATTATTTTAGGCAAATTTGGCATCTCTGATTTGCATGCACCCTGCTCGCTTATTTAGAACTTATTTAAAGTATGTAAAATAGCTTATCTAGGGTATGTTATGTCCAGGAAGATGATGAAAAGCTTAACTACGTCATATCAAATGTGCCTATATAGGGCTTATCAAAAGAAATTATTTAGGGGTGTGGTGTGTCCGCAAGGAGAGCAAAAACTGCATTTAGGGGTAAAATCGCATTGCTGAACGTGGTCGAACAAAATGCGTGTACTGCATGCACTCTGACCCTTTTCCCATTGTTCCATGATAACTGCTGTAAAACTCATTCAATGTTTCTGTAATTTGGATATGCCGTTAGTATTCATATTTTTCACTCCATGTTCATTGATGAACGCGGTCGAATAATTATTCCGTATATGAATATCATGCAACTAAAACTTTTCAAAACCTTTAATGATTTTTTCTATTCCTGTGCCGCTCAGGCGGTGAAGTGGATAGCGTCTCCGACTGCTGTCTAGTGGGCTTGGGTTCGAATCCCGAGTAAGGCATGAGTGTTTTCTTGAGGATGAAGACAGTCTTCCGCCTTCTGGGTCCTCGCTAAAAGTGAAGCTGCACCCCCCTTGACCTTCTTCAGTTGTTTGTGTTAATAAACTTTGTGATCTTGTCTTGTGTCATTATTTGTCTTTGTTTTGGCATCACTGGTCCTGTTTGCGGCTCCGCCGAAGCAGGAGATTATAAGCAACAACAACAACAACTATTCCTGTATACATAATAAAATATATACGGAAAGTATTATGACGGGGGTCCAAAATTTGAATTTGAGTTTTTGACGAAAGATCATTTTTCAAGCATCCTTGAACACGAAGCGATCGTTCTTGTGTGTGTGTGTGTGTGTGTCCGAGAGTCTGTGGAGACGATATCCCTCGAACGAAACAAACGGAGCGTTTCAAACAAAATTTAGTATACAATTTTACATCAGGGAATTCTAGAAACATAATAATCATAAACGTATTCGAATGTTCGGAAAACCTCTACATTTTCGAATGAAATTTTCAAAAAATCATCAAAAATCAGAACCTTCAATAATGTTAAGAGTATGATCAGTTCTTATGTAATATTTCATTAGAAAACGATTGACACATATTTTTTTTCTAATAAATTTATCAAAAGTATCACACATCATAAAATGTTTTAAGTATTGTGAAACTATGCTGATATACAATATCATGCGATAAATTTGTTAGCATCATTCTTGTGGATCTAGTTCGTTTCCTTAGAAGATACTTTGTAATAGTTTTGTATTTTGTCTCCGAACAATTTGACAACAGTCATTTATATATAAAAAAGTATCTTCTCTCCGTTTGTCCGTAACTCTTGGCGCTCAATTCGGTGAACTTCGGGACCAATTTGGGGAAAGATTAATTTGTGAAATTCCGCTCCAGCTTGATAAAAAAATATCATGAAAAATGTAAAACTAACGCTAACATTACAAAAGTGACGCCACATTGATTAATTGATTATTAAAGTATTTGGTATGTTGACTATATTGCTTATTACGGATGTTATCAATATTGATAATTGTCAATTTAGAGTTCCTTGTTATATAATTGCATTGGTACTTCGAAATAGTTTTGCATGTTGTCATCCAGAAAACCGCCTAATGCACAAGATTTGATACATCATTTGCATCAAATCTTAATAATGCAGTAGATTTGATACATCATTTTCTCACTGTGAATAAAGTAAATACATTGCATTCTTTAGGGAAAGTCCTTTGCTGCTCATATTATTCACAAAAACTGCTCTGAAACATAATCTAATTCCCTGCAGCTTGAATATATGGTACAAATTATTGTTTTACAGATGAACTTTGACGAGTAATTATTTCGCGTGCTGCTTTTTCTTTTGACTAAATCCGCAAATTACAGTGTACAGTGCCCACAGTAATAGATAGAATGTACGTACAGTAATATCATGGAATAAACGTACGTCCATTACTGAAAATTCATAATTTATTCGTTTCAGAACCTAAAACACAACACGATGATTGAACAAAATAAAGAGTGATGAAATTTAACACACACATAATATGAATTTAAAATGTATAGTGAAAGACAAATGTGTATAAAACATGCCGTAATACATATACTCGAAAATCAATTATTCCCAGATGTATCAAAATTAACATGTTCAAACTACCTATATAAAAAATTCAATTGAAAAATATCAATGGTGTGTGTTTTTAACCCAGCGTTAAATTTAAGCGTTTTAAAGTTTTTTATTTCTTTTAAAATATAATTGTATTTCATTTTTAAATTTTAAACTTCTGATATCATTTAATATTAAAATATTCTATAAACCTAAATTATTTGATAGAATATATATTTGTTTTTAAAACCCATGAGTCAGTTAATATATTCAGTACATTTTAATGTTTGGCACATAGTGCTGATCGTCATATTTGAATTTATGCCAGAAATAGAGAATTTGAAATAATTTAACTAGTGCAAAATATCATTCGAAGCAACTGAAGCAGAAATGGCTGATTCAGCGTTTTAAAGTAAATAGTAAACTTCGCCACGTTTTACAACTTTTGTATTCATTCATTCATTGCATGTAGAAATTCATGTCAGCTTAGAAAACTTCGTCAGGATTTAAAATACCACAGTCTTTCAATATCAACATAACATTTTCACATAAAGTAATGGATAATAATTTATGCCACCTTTCTGATACTAAAACATTGAATGCTTCCTCTTTTATAAATCGGAATCTCAGACTTATGCCATTTCTTTACCTTTTTATACAACTTTCAGCACGACGAATATCGTAAAATCATTGGACTGGAATTAAATATACCAATATCTTATAGATTTGTTTTCCTATAATAGCTCGACAAATTCGCCTCTGGTACCTACGAAAACAAGAAAAAAAAGAGAATGGTTTAATTATATTGTAAAAATGCAACGATTTATTTGTATATTACTTTCCCTGCAACACATGGTAATGTATAGGGAAAGTATTGGAATCATGCAGAAAATCGCAACTCGAGTTTTCGACGGATCTACACGTTTCGAGACCTTTAGAATACGAATAAACTATTTTTAGCGTGGCGTCTGTGTGCATGTCTGTGTGTCTGTCTCTCTGTGCAGATTTTGTATCCACTCTAACTAAAAAATTAATTTGTCGAATTTCATAAAATTTGATAGGTAAGTCACTTTTGCACGGATCTGGTGCTGATTAGTTTTGGGTACGATTCGGGATAAAAGAACCCGTCTTTTTTTGCGAAATTGCCCACTAAAGCTTTTATCCACTGTAGCTGAAAAACTAATGGACCGAATTCCACAAAATTCGGTAGGTATGTCACTTGTGGGAAACCCTAATACTGATTAGATTTTGGTATGATTCGGAAAAAAATAACCTACCCTTTTTTGCAAAATGGCCCTCAAAAATCGGCGGTCGTGTGCGCCATCCAAATTGAAAGAGTTCGTGAAGCGATTTCTAGGGCTGGTGAATGCCACTTAAATAATACTATTCTTAATTGAGTTTTACGCCTGAGTAGCTGTCGGCTCGAAAGTGCCCCCTAAGCGAGCCCAACGAGCGCCAGCACGAGGTGAAACCTCCTCACAGGAGAAGCCTCCTGACTCGCAAAGCGAATAATGGGGGTAATGAGCGGCAGCCAATGGAGATCTGAGCCGCGGGGATCTGCTAGCATCA
The DNA here is from genome assembly GCA_951213105.1 of Amaurobius ferox. Lineage (NCBI taxonomy): Eukaryota > Metazoa > Arthropoda > Arachnida > Araneae > Amaurobiidae > Amaurobius > Amaurobius ferox. The sequence continues at coordinate 124,634,535 of OX578134.1, forward strand.
GCAAACATGGGGCACGTAGGCGATCGTGTGCGCAGCCAAGATTAAAATAGCTAGTAAAACGAGATCTAGTGCTGGATAATGCCAATTAACAAGAACAGTTCTTAATATTTTGTTTACGGGTGTGACAGCTTCCATTCCAAACGAAGAGCCTCTCAAAAAGACAGGTATTTGACATACCCTATCCCTCTGTGCAGACATTGGTGTCCATGGAAGCTAGTGCCTGCAAAGAGGGAATCGAACTTTTGGGGGGAGGGTGTGTCAAATACCTGTATTTTTTAGAGGTTCTTCGTTTGAGATTGACGCTGTCCCACCCGTAAACAAACGGTTAATTGCGCATTACACTTGCCTAGTAGGCGAACGAAAGTACTCGCGAAATGAGCTCAGCGAACGACAGCGAGTAGGAGACGAATTTACGAGAGTTGACGAGGGTAGCGGATAAGGGCCAAGCCCCTAGTGGTTCAGAATTTCCATAATGTAGGACGTCAGCTTTTAGATTTTCCATTGAAGAATCCATGAAAAGTCTTCATTCTAACGGTTCATGCTCTTGTTTCATTTCTTTAAAACGGCCACAGTTATCAAGTAAAATACCATAGAATCATCTGAAGTGAAAAACATTTTCAAAACCTGATTTCAGTTCCGTAACAGCAAATTAAAACATAAGCCTCATAAAGATTATTTTTCATTCAACCTTGTGGCAAGAAGTTCTTATTTGGCTTTTGCAAGAACAAGATCTCGAAATCTCGAATAAGATTGATAAAGTCATAGTGACAATTGTTTTTGGTTATCTATTGTTTTCTTCTAGTACATATACCTCACCATGATATTATTGAGCCTTCTACGGTATATAGACGTTATCACATTCATATTTTTTCAAAAAATTCCAGACCATTCTCTGGAGGGTCTAGAAGTAATTGTGTCCTCATAAGGGACTGGTCTCATCGCTGAGTTTAAGCTCGAATAAATAAATTCATGCGCATTTTTAAACAATTAGAGGATCCGCCCCTTCTGCTGGATACCACCCGCCAAACCCAGTAATTCGCTTCGCGAGACGGGAGGCTTCGCCGCCTGCTACTCAGACGTAATACATCCGCTGGAGTTCCCCTGTTTGGTGGGCTGACGCTCACAAACCCTTATTTATGTCATTAGGTTCGCGACATTATGAAGCCGCATTATTTCTGGATAACAGAGATTCAAAGGCAAGTGCGTTTCGAGATATCTGAGGGAGAATCCATGCTTCCCCAGGTCAAATAGTAATGAATTTCCATATAACATTTGTTTTTATAGCAATGCAATGACTAGCTTTAATTTCAACTGATGATGGTTAATTTAGGAGATGGTTCGTAGGAATAGTCAGTAGTACCTCGGCCGATAGCTGAATTAAAAGCAGTCAAAATAGGTAGGTAGAAGGGAAGGAGAAAGTTTATTGGATAGCAGAGCTCCCGAAAGATAGGTCGGGTTTTTAATGGGGGTATGAGTATCTGAAACCTTATTTGCAACATTTTTATATAAACTTTCACTCTTTTATATTAGTAATAGCTCTTGGAAAATTGCTTTAACATTTTTTTCTTGTAATTTTTGAAAGGAATGTCAAATAAATGCATTATAATTATATTTTTATGATATTTTATTTGAAATTACATTTTCATTTTAATTTATCTTATCCTTAAAAAATAAATTAAAATAGGTTAAAAGTAAGTAATAATGTTTCTCTCACTATATTTCGGTAAAAGTAAGTTTGTGGTACCCCCCCCCTTAGGGACCCAAACTAGACGTATTGAAAAAAACCTAATAGCAAATTTACCGTAAAGGATTTAAATATACGCAAACATCAGATTACTTGCTAAATTTTGCTTGTTGACGAATATAATTACAAATGTGTGTCTTGCACATTGTTTTTATATTGGAGTTTTTTGTCAAGTGTTACCGAAACCCTGACTCCTATAAAAAAATAAACAATTTTGAAATTCTGGCAATTGATTGTTAAAAATAGGCTTTGTTCAGAAAGCATCTACGAAATTAAAAGTTAATAGCTATTAAATGTATCAATTTCGTATAAGTCACGCCTATAGTTGTCCTCTTCCATAATTAGAAATTCGACTTTGTTTTCTAAGGCATTAACATAGTATTTATTAATAAATGTAAAAGTGGGGAGGGTAAGTTTAAAATCACAGATTGTTTCATTTTTTATAATCTTTATATTAAAGGTATTTAAAGGACCATGGAAAATTAATGAATTTATCTCGAATTATTGATCTAAAATGATGAATTGATCTGAAATAATCTAAAACTTCTCGATGTGTATTCGAGTTCAGTTTCATTTTATTTTATTTATAGCCCGAAAAGACATACATTAATTTTTCATTCGGTAGCAGCTACTCTGAAAGCCCTTAATTAATCCTAAAACTAAAACACTATTCTATCGCTTCACAGTGTATAAAATCGCTTCACAGTGTAAAAAAATATAAAATTGCAACATTTTTGTGTAGCATCTGTAAGTATCGATACTATTTTAAAAGTATATTTTATAAAATGAATGTATTCGTTTAATCCTCACGCAGCGTAGAGGAAAAGGAAACTGAATCTAGAAAGCTGCTTCAATTTAGAACGTAGCAAATTAAAATAGATAAGACAAAATCATATTCTATGGAGACAGCATTAACTAGAATTTTCGCAGACATAAGTAAATAAAATATACTACTTTTTACATCATTCTCCGACAAAATTCAGACTATGTACATTTGTATTAAATGTGAAAGTGGGGAGAAATATATAAGCTCACCATTTTATTCCAAATCACCATTCGATGATATTAAAAAGACCAAGGAAAAATACTGACATTGAAGTAACTTTTCGGTGTTGATTAAATATAAGCATTAATTCTTCCAGTTCAGTATAAATTTCATTTTATTTTATTTAAAACCGTAGCCATTCGGAACAACAGTAGCCATTCGGAAACCCCCTTTTTTCAACAGTAGCCATTCGGAAACCCCTTAATTAATCCTAAAACAGATATCATTATTCTGCCTGAGCATATAATATGAAACTCCGCAAAATTAAAATTGAAATATTTTTGTGTACCATCTCTGAATACGGATAATATTTTAAAAGTATATTTTATAAAACTAGGAGCTCTGCCCCCTGCTCGCTACTTCCCATCGCTGGCGATACGCTCGCCAACCTCAGCAAAGTCGGTACGCTTGCCAGCTCTCTGATCGCTACCCCCGCGCTTTGACGATACGCTCGCCGACATACGTAACTCTCTTCGGTAGTCGGGAGGCTTCACCTCCAACTCGCTGGCGCTCGCTATATCGATATTAATCACATTATAAATGTATCTTTTCATTCTGAAATATTTTATCACTCACGTCTCTTCAAAATATAAAATCAATTCCTATTCAAAAATCTAATTCATCCTGTCACATTCACATTTCATAAATTCTCATTTTCACTTTTGATACATTACATTTTGAAATATATGCTCAAATATGTCCAGATAAAACGTTTCCTAAATCCTTCGAAATCCTATAATATGCTTTCGATCCTAAACAATCTGCATTGAGTACCCCAATTATGGCTTCTCTAATTACTGATTACTATTAGAATTAAACAGAATAAGGACAATCTTACTAATTCTTATTCTTACTATTATATTTTTCCTACTGCCAACTGATTGCAAGTATAACTTTTGTAGATATTCGTAATCAACGAAACATCACATTAAATATATTTATAACGTTAGTACTGACATTCAAAATACATGAAGATTGATAATGAGAAAAGAGAAACAAAGTGATGGATGATAGAATTAAAGGAGAAGGGACATATGGAAAAGTTTCAACACATGATGAATGGAATAAATAATCCCGGTAACATTACATTCATAATAAATATTCAAATATGTGTTTTGCATGCAAAAAAGAATTTAATGTGAAAAGGAAAATATTGTATTTATTTTCCTTAATAAAGTGAATAAACTTGAGATTTTAATTGAATTTAATGTATTTATAATAATATAGCAGTATAAAATATTTCTTTAAGTATTGCTGCATTACTTGAATTAATGCAACAATACTTAAATTAGTACTGACAATTTACTCCAATAATGCGTTATAAGCAATTATATTTAAGCTTCGAGATAAAATACCTACCCTAAATAACATATATTTAATTAAAATTCGAGCTACAATGATGGTATGTTTCGCAATTGAAAGTTCAGTTGGTGATCAATTAATAACTAATGCGATTCCATGTGTTGGATTCTAATTATACCTCTATAATGAGGTTCATTTAAAAGGTACTCTATAGTAACAAATTAAATCATGTTCGCAAAATAACCTATGTCTAGAATTCATTATTTTATTTGATTAAGCAATTAAAACAGAATGAACTGAGTTATTTATTACATTTTAAATTTCAGAATAAATAAAATTAAGTTTTGGGAGGAATTTTCGTATACTTTTATTTAATTAAATATAAAATTCAACATGAGCATCGGTAATAAAATTTTGCTTAAAATAAATTGATAATTATGAGAAAATAATCTGATAACTTACAGGAATAAGAGAGGTTTGTTACAGAGCTCGCTAAATTATATTTGCTAAATTTTCCAAAATGTAACACCATATATTCTACAAATATTCTTGAAATGCAATTTTGTGTAGGATAATCACGCGACTTAGACTTGGAGCAGGATGAACCAATATGTCCTTTGAATTGAAATTTGATGCTTTTCAGACTCCTAAAATTTGTTTATTTCCTTTCTTACTTTATATTTTGAGAAACTCTGATATAGGTAGTACATATATGATTTTACCTATAAAATTCAATGGATTTACTTTGTTCACAGTGAAACAATATGGTGTATAAGATCTACGACACAATGCTTTTAACGTCGAATTGCACATTTTGCTCTTTTCCGGATGACAGCATGTAAAATTTATTTGGTACCCAATAATTTATATTTCACACAACTCTAAAATGGCAATTATCAATATTTATATAGTCCATATAATGATATAGTTCATATTTTAAACTATTTTAATCTTTAATTCATAAATGTGGACTCCTTTTTACTTTCCTTATATACATAATGTATTAGGAAAGTATTGTGACGGGGTCGAAAATTCGATATCGAGTTTTCGACGGGAGAGCACGTTTCAAGCATCCCTGATCTCGAATCAAACATTTTTGGAGTGATGTCTGTGTGTGTGTGTGTGTGAAAGTATGTGTGTGTGTGTGTGTGTGTGTCAGTGAGTCTGTGGAGACGATAACTGACGAACGAATGGACCGATTCGAACCAAATTTGGTACAAAAATCACAATCCGTAAACACTGGAAGCCTATTGTTTTTATGCGCAATCGAATGTTCAGAATCCCCCTAAATTTTCGAATGAAATTTTGAAAAAATCGTCAAAAAATCAAAACCGCTAATAAAGTTACGCAAATAGACATTTCTTATGTAATTTTTCATTAGAAAACGATTGACATAAATTTTAGAACGCTAACGTGAACCGTTCTCGAGATATTGTACATTTTTTAAAAAAATTATCAAAAAGTCATATAAAATAAAAAGAAAAATATTTCCTATTGAGAAACATGTTTACTTTTCATATGTAATACCATGCGATAAATTGAGTGACATCCTTCTCGTGGATCTAGCTTGTTCCATTCATGAAAAAAGATACTTTGAATAATACTTTTGTATTTGAACGCCAATAGTCATTTATCTGCTTTAAGAAAAACTTATTTCTTAGTGCATTCTTGGCGAGCTTTTGGCGGAATGTCGCCAACTTGGCTACTTTTTTAAAATGTTGCCAAATTAACGAAAATCTCGCCAAATGGATAAAAATTTACGCTAAATCAATGAAAATGACGACTAATTGTCGAAAATTCAATATCTTAGAAAGAATATTAGTATCTATTATAAGAAAATCCTATTTTTTTACTGTAAAAGTAGTAACTTCATTACATTATATAAGGAAAGTCATGTGTTGCCCACATCAGATTTTTTTTATTAATGCCATTTTTGCAATTTTATTGATATTTTTGTCAATTTGGAAGAAAATATAGCCTAGTTAGGAATATTTTGCTGAATGAGTTTACAAAATTTATCGCCAAGTGTTTCAAGCAATTGTAGAAAAGAACAATTTTTATATATACATTACTGTTGGCAAATTGTTAGGTGTCAAAATGCAGAACTATTACGAAAGGTAAATTATTTTGTGAATGAAACAAACTACAGTGCGGATCGCGAGAAACAATCAATTTATATTCGGTAATTATTTCAGCGATTTTAGCTTGTATTTTAGCACCCCTATTTAACAATACTAGAACAAAAAATAGTGCGCAAGAATCTTATTTAAAAAAATGCTACTTTTAAAAATCTGAAGAATTGTTGACAAAGAATACGTGCACAAAAGAATTGTGTTTCAAGTATATGCCTTTTCTTTTAATCAAGTTTTATATAATTCTAAAATAAATGTTTATTGTTTAAATATGTCGGAATTCAAAAATACAAAACCTTAACATTTCTTTGCAAAACACCCGTTTCTGTTTATATATGCACTTCAAAGGAAATACATTTGTACAAAAGAAATACAGTAAAAGCAAAATGAAAGTAAACAGTTCCTAAAGGACAAAATGTTTTAAAATGTTATCTTTGTGTATGGTACAAATAAAGTACCCTGATTGTGGAATAAATGCAATAAACTAGAAGTTTATAAATAAGGGGAGGTAAGTAAATGTATATAAAATACTGCTTTAACAATCAACTGTGAATTGCGAAATGTGAATTAAATAACTTCGCGTTCACTAACTTACTTAATGCATTCATTTAAAATTTGAAATATACATTTAATTTACAAGGAATGAATTATTCCATTGAGGCCATAGTTACGACATGTTATTTAATTCGTTTTCAGAATAAAATATAATCAGTTTTAATTTTTCATGTGAATCATTTTAACAATTACATTTCTCCTGTATCGATAAAACGAAGACTTTAAGCAAGTAATAATAGCAAAAGATTTACTAGTTTTATTTTCATGTATTAAAATTTGCTATTTTTGGATATACATTAACAAGATAAAATTTTTTTATAATTTTCAATTTCACTGAACATTGAATTGTATGATACAGCATGTGAAATTCGATTAAATAGGATAAAGAAAAAATTTTTGTTTATGAACTCGAATTAGACTAGTTTAAACAAAGATATAAGTAAAAATTCAATGAGAAATAATTCAGTGTTAAAATGTAACTAATATATCCTATACTGTGAATTTTCAAATCTATATTCATGATGCTACATTTTCATGTGCTAGTGTCCTAACGAGTCTTGCTTTCTAAAATACATGAAAGGGCGTTCTTTAAAATAAGAAAATCTGATGTGGGCAGCACATAACTTTCCTTATATAATGCTATGAATTTACTACTTTTACAGTAAAAAAATAGCTTATTCTTATAGTAGATATTTATATTCTTTCCAAGATACTGAATTTTCTTCAATTAGTCGTCATTTCATTGATTTAACGTCATTTCTGTCCATTTGCCGAGATTTTCCTTAATTTGGCAACATTTAAAAATGTCGCCAAGTTGCCAAGTCCACCAAATTCGTTATCAAGATCTCGCTAATCGTTATGGAGGGAGAAATAAGTATCTCATAACAGGTAAATGACTATTAACGTTCAGATAAAAAAGTATTACTCAAAATATATTATTTTCTCATGAATGGAACGAGTTAGATCCGCGACAATGTTGTCATCAAATGTGTCGTATGATATTACATATGAAAAGTGAACATGTTTCTCAATATTTAATATATATTTTTATTTTATAAGGTTTTTTGATAAATTTATTTGAAAAATGTGCAATATCTCGAGAACGGTGCATGCTAACGTTCTAAAGTATGTCAATCGTTTTCTAAGGAAAAATTACATAAGAAATGTCTATTTGCGCAACTTTATTAAAGGTTTTGATTTTTTGAGGATTTTTTTCGAAATCTCACTCGAAAATGTAGAGGGGTTCTGAACATTCCATTGCGCTTAAAACAATAGGCTTCCAGTATTCACGGATTGTAATTTTTGTACCAAATTTCATCGAATCGTTCCGTTTGTTCGTGAGATATCGTCTCCAGTGACTCACTGACACACACACACACACACGCAGACATCACCTCAAAAACATTTGATTCGTGATCAGAGATGATTGAAACATGCTCTCCCCCGTCGAAAACTCGAATTCGAATTTTCTTTCCCGTCACAATACTTTCCTTATGCGTTATGTATATAAGGAAAGTAATAAAGATACTATCTGTCACTTCTAATATCTCGATGATTTGAAACAATATATAGGGTAAAGTAGTCAAAAATATTTCGAAGTATAGTATAGGACAGAGTTAAAATAACGCTTGTATCACCACTTCTATTACAGCGTTGTTATAATGCAATGAGTTTTTGTGTATTGTTTCATTTTAACAATTTTCAGCTTTATATATTTTGATTTAGTTCCCTAGATATGACTTCAGTCATCAATTATCTACATTTTAGAGTAGTATCATCATTCTACAGTAGTATCAGTGAGTAGAGTCTACTGGAGTAGAGTCCTCTCTAATAAAGGGGATAGTGAGACAATTGCTTGCCTATTTCTGTCATAGTTTCTAAGTATGGTGATTCATGGAATCAACAAAACAATTGCAGGATTTTATGTATTTTATTTTATTATTAATTTTTATATTCGCGCGTATATCGCGTTGCTTTAATTTTTAAAGAAATAAAAATATATAAATGCACGATACTATGTAATAATAGTTTCCATAATGTATTCAGTTATGCGTTAAAATTTAAATTAAATTTCACTTATTATAGAAAGTATTTTATGCTAAATGTTGTTACAAACAGCAATTTTACGTATCCTCAGTGAGTTAGTTGATTACAATTTTTTTATTAAATGCTGCTTTTGATTATTATATTCAATAATTCAAGGGCTTTTATGAGGAATTTTATGGCATGCTTTATAGGACTACCAGACGGTGAATGACTTGATGAACAACGTTGGCATGGTCCTAAAATTGAATACAGAATATAACATTTATATACTACATTTAAAAACTACTGAAATTTCCGCAAAGCTGCCCTAAGAAACGTTTATCTGTCCGAAAAAAATTTTGATAAAAACCTCAAGAATCATAACATAGTTAGTTAAGTAAGTACGACAACTTCAGTGAAAAATTGCGCCAATTTTTGTGTAGGTTACGCAAAGCTATACCAAAATGAGGATAACTTAACTTAAATTTAGCTTCATTTAGTTGAAACTTTACACTACTTTTTAGTGTAATTTTGGCTAAATTTATACCGAAAATGAAACTGATTTTTTAAATGAGAATGCTTTTTTTTTTAAATTTGATGAAATGAAAATGATTTTTTTTTAAATTTTATGAAATGAAAATGATTTTTTTAATAAAACTTCATTTAAAAGAGGCTATGCACTAATTCTGGTGTAATTGGGTTAACAATTTGCCATAATCGTACTGCAATCTTACACTTGAATGAAATGTATTACTTTTGGCAACATAGTGATGCAAATTTATACAAACAACATGAAGCTGCTTTCTAGAGTAAAGTTCTACGAAATTTTTTAACTGTAGCTACCAGTAATTCTATTCAGACATTAACTACAGTATACTAAAATTATGGTAGATATTATACAGGGTGTCCCTTCAAGACCACACAAACTCTGCAGAGTCAGATTCCTTGCTTGAAATACATAAAAATTGGCCGAAAAACTGTACCTCTACGACTCATAGTTTTCGAGAAAAATGCGAGAGAAAAGTAAGACGTCATATCCGGTGTACGAAAAAACAACTTTATTGGAAACATAGGCATCGGCATTTGCATATGTTTACATAGGAGGATATTCAAAATGTCCACCGCGCATATCGAGGCATGCATGCGTGCGCCATGGAATAACGTCAAGCCTTCGTTTGAAACGTATTTAAAAGGCTGCATCTAGTAGCTACTAGTAATCTTCGCATGGTGATAATGTATTCCGTACGTGAATATTGCGACATGTACTTTATGCGCGGGTATGCATGCCTCGACATGCGCGGTCGGTGGACATTTTGAACAGCCATACTTTTCTCCCGCATTTTTTTCGAAAACTATGGGTCGCAGAGGTACAGTTCTTTCACCAATTTTTATGTAGTTCAAGCGAGAAATCTGGCTGTGCAGAGTTTGGACACCCTGTATTTAATTATTCTTCGCATCCACTGATCAACTATTTATCACCAGTAAGTAAACTAAGAAAATGACTGATAATAAATGGTGATAAGATTTAAAGGCGCAATGCCAAATTGGTATTTCGTATTAAATATTTTAAAATATTTAACTTACATGCATTTTGTCGTATATACTAAAAATCAGGTTGGGTATTCTGTTTAATTATTCTTTGTATAAACTGGTCAATTATTTATCATCAGTACAAATAAACAATAAATGGTGATTAGATTTACAGTCATAATGTCAAACTGGTATTTTGTATTAAACATTTAAAATTTTTAGTATAGATTGATTTTACCGTAAGGTGTATATATGCTTATTTTAAAGGCCTGGTTCAAATGGGTAAATATAGACTACATGGCATATTACAATAACAATATGAAATTTAAATTACTGTTTATTTCAACCCAAATAATATTTCTTAAAATAAATATACAATTTTAACAATAAACATATAATTTTATAGCAGTATGATATTTTACAGTAACAATGTGAAATTCAAATTACTGTTTACTTGAACCCAAATTAATTTCTTAAAATTAACATATAATTTTCAATGTAACAGCAATCATTTCCAAATAATATATTTCTTGATTCTCGATCAGTACCATCATATATAATATCAACAATAAATTATTTCAAAACCAGTTTTTGTTACCATTCTGTATGCTCTCTTTGCGCATAAATCGCGGAATAAATTACAATCCTGCAATTACTCTGCAATATTCACGACATTTAAGCAAAAATGAATGAATTATTTTCTCTAATTACCTTGTAAAGGGAAATTGAAACTTTGCAATCATTATCAGTTATCGATGTTATCGATGTTATCATTATCAGTTATTGATGTTATATGTAGTTAATTCAGTTATCGATGGATTTTATCATAAATTGGTCTTTAGTGTGGTTAATGAATCATTAGCGATATATTTTCAGGGACTTTTACGGTATCTAATTATATATTCAATTAATAGCATTCAGCATTCAAATATATATCATTAAATTCATATTATTAAAATATTTTAATATGTTTTAGAAGAACTGATTAATATTATCAATGCACCATATTAAATAATAATTTTATTTTATACCGGTTGAATAAACATATTTTTAAAATTTAAAGGAATATGTTTGAAATTAAAATAATTTATTTCTGTACACTATTACTGAAATTATGTTTTATCAAAATAGAGAAATGGCACAGCGTAATTGTTACTACTATATAGGGTGTTTAAAAAAAGATGGGCCAAACTGTACGAGGTGGTAGTATACACTAAACCATGCATTTTTCGTTACAGTTTATCTAGTCGGAAATGAATCGTAAAGGCGCGAGTGGGCGCTTAATGGTGAAACCGATGAGGTGAGGTGAAAACACACGAATGAATTAGAAGTTTTAAAATGACATTTAATAAACAGTAATTACAGTAATTGCTCAAAGGAACGACGCCAACCTGAATGCACGTCCCACAGCGGCGATTGAGGGATTGGCGAACTCTCTCGAACAGACCAGGCATGTCACGCACTTCGGCAGCAGAGACCGACATTCTGCCGGCGAATTTCTCTTCAGATTCAACGGGAGTGTTATAGATGAGTCTCTTCATATTTCCCCTCAAAAAGAAGTCAAGACACGACAGACAGATCGGGTAATCGTGGGGGAGGGGGGCAAGCTATTAGACCACATCGCCCGAACCATCGCCCTGTAACGCCTTTACGTTTGATTTCCTACCAGGCAAACTATGGCGAAAAATGCTTAGTAAGGTGTGTACTACCACCTCATAAAGTTTGGCCCATATTTTTCTATCACCCTCTATATTAATTTAATTTTTTATTGTCCTTAAACTATATTAATTATAAATACAGTCTTTATGCAAATGAAAGTGTACGCGGTATATTATTCAAATAAATTGATGATTTCAAGTATATCTCAAATTATTCGCAAAATATTTTTAATCCTACAAATCTTAAATCATTTTACTTTAAATGTAACAGTGAATAAAATGAATATATGCAAGATAAATTAAAATTCGTGCAATAATGCAACGGGAAAAAATTGTCATACATTTCAGTCACCGAAAATAACTTAATTATATTTTAAATAATTTTATATCCTTGCTTTTACGTGCAAACATGGTCATTCCTACAATAATTACAAAAATATTTTTACTAACATTTTATATTCTTTTTTTATTATCGAAAATATTTTTTGAAAAATTTGAGTCTTCTTCTATCCTTCACGCTCTCCCACCCTCCCAATGAATAACCATATGCTGTTTAATATTATTTACAATTGTACCAAATATCATACTCTTTTGAAATTGTCGTTTATGTTTCTTATACGTTATTTTATTATTTTTTAAAAACCAATAAATTGCATTTCTGTAGTTTTCAATACAGAACATCTTACATGCTGTTTTACTTTATGTAAAATTCACCTATTTTAAATCATAATTTCATTTTTCAAGATTTATGCATTTGCTCTTGTTATCGAATTCCTATATTCTTACAACGTCTGTAGGCCCAGCCGGCATATACACTAAAATTAACAAATTATTTACAATAAATAACACATATTGTTTCTGGTACTTTTCTATTAAAATGGCTCATAGATAATGCCAAATATACATGTTGCTTTAAGTACGTCAAAAGTATATTCTGCTCTAAATACTTCAAAAGTCATTAATATATTTCTATATACTGTATTTAACGTTAATTCGATGTCTGTAGCAGAATTTGATGATACATTTATAGCGGTTATATTATATACCATTGGATTTCTTTTTTCGTTCTTAGCTAATTACATATAAACATCGCAGAGATGTGTAATCAGCGAAATATATACAATATAGTGAATGTCTCCATAATGTAAGCCTTGACGTTAAGAATGTATGAAGATTGATAATCAAATGAGAAAAGGAAAACATTGTGATAGATGGGAGAATTAAGGATGCAGGAGCATATGGAAAAGTTTCAACATATGTGATAAATGAAAACTATGATCCCGGTTATGGTATTTAAATAATAAATATTCTCATAAGAATTGCTTCCTTCGATGAGAATTCCCTTCTCTTTAATTGAAAGGAATATATTGCGTTGCTAACATTAGACTATATTAACACAAAATGATATTTTATGTAACTGTTTGATATTGTGATGATTTCAAAATTATATTAAACATTCAAGAGCGAAGATATTAATGTGTCGCATTTCTAAACAATATTTTCATTGAATCGATTTATCAATGAAAATATTGTTAAATGTGCTATATTGAAAATCAATTTGTCAATAAAAGAATATTCAACCGAAACTTTCATTTACCATAAAATTTTAATATTTAAGTATTTATTTAATAATACATTAACACTAGAATGGACTGTAAAACCAGTATTTGAAAGTAAGTTTAAATAATCTATATATATAAAATTGAAAATCTGTCAGTCTGTCCCGTCATCACGGGAGAACGGCTGAAACGAATTTGATGAAATTTTGTGGGTAGTCTGGAAATAGTCCCACTTAAAATTTAGTTCATGTTTGGAGTTTCTACAAACAGTGGTTCTCGAGATATTAGTAAAAAACGACATTATCGTTAGTCTAATCATCGGAGAACGGCTGAACCAAATTAGATGAAATTTTGTGGATGGCCTTGAAAAAGACCCTATAAATTTAGCCCAAGTTTCGAGTATCTAAGACCAGGGGTTGTCGAGATATTAATGAAAAACGAAACTTTTGCCTAGGAGTTCTACTCTCTAACTCCGTGGTTTATCCAAACGAAAAGCTTGAAAATCGTTTGAAAGTGAATTAAAACTGTATATCTGAGTTTGTGGGGAGATTTTTTGCACTAATTAGTCACTATCTGAAAACATGAATTGTTTGAAACATGATTTAAATTGGAAATTTCTCTCCTTGGTTTATATTTCACAAGCTTTTACTGAACAATGAAAAGTATAAAGAAATCAAAATGGCTATTTAATTTCGCAGTTTATGAGGAAGATTCTATCTTATATCATGCTACTCAGAAACGCAATTACATTAAATCTGTCTGTTAATTTTAATTATAATTTTTTCGATTTGAATAATAAATAAATGGATATAAAAATATATTTTAGAAAAGAACGATTTGATTTTTTTTATAGAATTTTTGACTGGATAATAACAATTACGGTCTTCATGTTTAAACGTTATTATTATTGATATTTTCGGGGATTATTGATTCTGGGTTTATTTATATTTTCAAGTTATTATGTAATTGTTCAATTATGGCAAAAATTGTTTAAACTCATATATTATACGTTGTATGAGTAATCTTCAACATATTCACGGGTATATTTTCTAATCTACGAGAATATAAATAGTACAGGTATATTGGCATATGTTTTGATATATATTGGCATATATTGGAATCAATTACGACCTTCTGGTATAAAGAATACGGAGATTATTGATATTTTCAATTTATTACGTCATTCCTTTTATTTTGGCAAAGATTTTTGAGACTCATTTGTAATACGGGTAATCTTCTACAAACACACTGGCATATTTTCTAATCTGCGACAATATATGTAGTACAGGGTTGCATATATTGATTCAATTCCTCTTTTTTGTATATTTGCTGACAAAAGGGGCCAGGATGTTTTATTCTTCAGATCTTCCCGTGAAGATATTTTTGCATAGTGAGAACAGATATTCTTAAATTTCTCTTTAGGAGCAATAAATTTCATATTTTAATAGAGTTTGCACATGATTGCGAATTATAAGTTTCTGTTTATTATATAATCCGTACGATGAACAGGTATGCTGCTAGTCTATATAAATAAATTTGAAAATCTGTCTGTATGTCTGTTTGTCCTATTATCACGGGAGAACGGCTGAACCGAATTTAATGAAATTTTGTGGGTAGCCTAGAAATAGCCAACTTAAAATTTAGTTTATGTTTTGAGTTTCTAGGAGCAGTGGTTCTCGAGATATTAGTAAAAAACGAAATTTTCGTCTGTCTCATCATCACGGGAAAACGGCTGAATCGAATTTAATGAAATTTTCTGAATAGTCTTGAAATTGTCCCCCATAAAATTTGTCCAAGTTTCGAGTTTCTAAGACCAGGGGTTGTTGAGATATTAATGAAAAACGGAACTTTTTCCTAAGAATTCTACTCTCCAACTTCGTGGTTTACCCAAACGGAAAGGATGAAAATCGTTTGTCTAAAACGTCAAAATGAAATAAAACTTTATTTCCGAGTTTGGTGCAGGATTTTTGCATTAATTAGTCACTATCAGAAAACATGAATTGTTTAAACATGAATTTAAATGGAAAAATCTACCTCCAAGGGTTATCTTTCCCAAGCTTTTACTCAACGATGAAAAATATAAAGAAATCAAAATGACTATTTAATTTCGCATTTTATGGGGAAGATTCTATCTTATATCATGTTGATCGGCAACGGAATGAAATTAAATGTGTTGCTAATATTTATTATTATTTTTCTATTTGAATAATAAATGAATGGATGTAAAAATATATTTTATAAATGAACGGTTTGATTGTTTTTTTTAATTATATAAATTGCGGACTGCGTACATCACTTTCATTTATTTTAGCAAACAGATTTCAAGCTCATATACGGTGTTTAGCTAATAAACTCATATACTGTGTTCACATAATAAATTCATTTAGCCGATTGTTGAAACAGAAAAAGAGTAGAACGGGTGTATCTTATACACCTTTAGTGTTTGTATTTAGTATATACAAACGGGATCGGGATATCTTATTCCTCAGATCTGCAAATTTAGGGCTACGAATTTGGCGGAATAGCACTTACTTGATAACTTTTCTTAAACTTTACTAAATAAGCGGAAATGTCCCCAAATTGATAAAAATGATGCAAATCAAGGAAATTAAATTTGTTTTTTTAGAATAGAGTACTGAAATAATGTTTCGGTAGCATTTGTCGGTCAGTCTATCCATCCTACTTAGTAACACATTTGACGAATTTCTTTAACATCTCCAAATTGATAAAAATATTTGTAAATCCATAAAAATATCATGGAATTGGTAAAATTGCGCTTAATAGAATAAATTAATTGCGTTTTGTTAGGGGATAGTATTGTGATGATGTTTCGTCAATTTGTAGCAAAATGGGACTATCAATTCTACAGTCCCACTTGGCGATAAATATGGCGATCTTTTAGGTTATCGCAAAATTGACGAAAATGTCGCCAAACCTTCCATGAAGATACATTTAATATTTTAACAGAATTTAAAGAATAATATTTTAATTAGAATTATTAAGAATAGGAAATTTTAACAGAATTATTAAGAATAATAAATTTAATATTTTAACAGAATTTGCACATGATTGCGAATTATAAGTTTCTTTATATTATATATTCCGTACGAAGAACGGGTATGCTGCTAGTATTAAATAACTAGGGGTGTATTCAAAATATTTTCTGAGTAAATTTAATATTATAATGGTATTTTATTTCCATATAGAATATTTAACTGTATACTGTAGCATAATTTTAGAGAAAGGTTAATCTATATAAATAAAATTGAAAATCTGTCTGTCTGTCTGTCCGTCTGTTTGTCCCAATAAATTCATTTAGCCGATTGTTGAAGCAGAAAAAGAGAAGAGCGGGTGTATGTATCTTCTAATACAATTTTAGTGTTTTCATTTAGTATATACGAAAGGGATCAGGATATTTTATTCTTCATATCTGCAAATTCAGAGCTACGAATTTAGCGGAATATCTCTAAATAACTTACTTTATAACTTTTCTTAAACTTTACTAAATTGGTGGAAATGTCTCCAAATTGATAAAAATGACCCAAATCAATAAAATTACATTTGTTTTTTTAGAATAGAGTACTGAAATGATGTTTCTGTAGCATTTGTCGGTCTGTCAATCCATCCTACTTAGTAACACATTTACCGAAAATATCACCAAATTGATAAAAATATTTGTAAATCCATAAAAATATCATGGCATTGATAAAATCGCGCTTAATAAATGAAATTCATTGTGTTTAGTTAGGGGATAGTATTGTGATGATGTTTCGTCAATTTGTCGCAAAATGGGACTATCAGTTAATTTAGGCAATATTTAAATTTGGCGATTTTTTAAGTTATCGCCAAATTGACGAAAATGTCGCCAAACCTTCCATGGAGATCGCATTATTCAGACGATATGATTTCCATCAATTTATTTGAAGCAAATGGTATCATGTCGCTTAGCAACGGATGCAATGTGTTATGCGGCATACGATTTTTATTAAATCTTTTCCGATTTGAATAATAAAAATATGTACATAAAATAAATTTCATTGACATTGCATTTTTGACTGGATAATATCAATTACGGTCTTCAGGTTTAAACATCATTATTATTGATTTTTTCGGGGACTGTTGATTCAGGGATTATTGATATTTTCAAATTATTATGTTGTTTTATTATAACAAAAATTGTTGAAACTCATATACAGTACGTTGTACGAGTAATCTTCTGTAAATGCACGGGTATATCTTCTAATCTTCTAATCTACGAGAATATGAGTAGTACAGGTATATTGGCATATATTTTGATATATATTGGCATATATTGGAATCAATTACGACCTTCTGGTATTAAGATTACGGGGATTTTTGTCACATTTAATTTATTACGTCATCTCTTTTATTTTGGCAAATATTTTTGAAACTCATATTGCAATACGGGTAAGCTTCTACTAACACACTGGCATATTTTCTAATCTGCGACATTATAAGTAGTACGTTGTTGCATATATTGATTCAATTCCTTTTTTTTTTTGTAAATTTGGTTATAAATGTGCCCAGGATTTTTTAATTCTTCAGATCTGGCCGTAAAGATAATTTTGCATAGTGAGAACAGATATTCTTAAACTTCTCTTAGAAGCAATAAATTTAATATTTTAACTTAATTTGCCCATCATTGCGAATTATAAGTTTCTTTATATTATATAATCCGTACGAAGATCGGGTATGCTGCTAGTTTATATAAATAAAATTGAATATCTGTCTGTCTGTCGGTCTGTCTGTCTGTCTGTCTGTGCGTCTGTTTGTCCCACCATCACGAGAGAACGGCTTTATCGAATTTGATGAAATTTTGTGGGTAACCTGGAAATAGTTTCACTTAAAATTTAATCTGTGTTTTGGGTTTATACGACCAGTGGTTCTTGAGATATTAGAAAAAAACTAAATTTTCGTTTGTCTCATCATCACGGGAGAACAGCTGAACCGAATTTAATGAAATTTTGGGAATATAATTGAAATAGTCCAATATAAAGTTTGTCCAAGTTTTGAGTTTCTAAAACCAGGAGTTGTTGAGATATTGATGAAAAACGGAACTTTTTCCCAGGAGGTCTATTCACTAACTCCGTGGTTTATCCAAACGGAAAGGATGAAAATCGTGTGTTTAAAACGTCAAAGTGAAATAAAATTTTATTTCTGAGTTTGGTGGAAATTTTTTGGGCGAATTAGTCACTATCTGAAAACATGAATTGTTTGAAACATGATTTTAAATGAAAAATCTGTCTTCATGATTTAGTTTTCACAATCATTTACTCAACAATGAAAAGTATAAAGAAATCATAAGGGTTATTTAATTTCGCAGTTTATGAGGAATATTCTAACTGATATCATGTTACTCAACAACGCAATTAAATTAAATGTGTTTGTTAATATTTATTATTATTTTTTCTTTTTGAATAATAAATAAATGGATGTAAAACTATATTGTATAAATGAACGGCTTGATTATTCCTTTAATTATATTAATTGCGGACAACGTACATCACTTTCATTTATTTTGACAAAGCGTTTTCATGCTTATATATTGTGTTTAGCTAATAAACTAATATATTGTGTTTACCTAATAAATTCATTTAGCCGATTGTTGAAACAGAAAATGAGTAGAACGGTTGTTTCTTATA
This sequence comes from Amaurobius ferox, assembly GCA_951213105.1. Lineage (NCBI taxonomy): Eukaryota > Metazoa > Arthropoda > Arachnida > Araneae > Amaurobiidae > Amaurobius > Amaurobius ferox. The sequence goes on from OX578134.1 coordinate 124,653,748, forward strand.
CAAGTTTAGTGATTTCGTTTAGTATATATAAACGTCATCAGGATATTTTATTCTTCAGATCTGCAAATTCAGAGTTACGAATTTGGCGAAATATCTCTGACATGGCAACTTTTCTTAAACTTTACCAGATTAGTGGAAATGTCTCCAAATTGCTAAAAGCGACGCAAATCAATGAAATTAAATTTGTTTTATTAGCAGAGAGTACTGAATGATGTTTCGGTAGCATTTGTCGGTCAGTCCATCCATCCTACTTAGTAACACATTTGGCGAATTTTTCACTAAATTGATAAAAATATTTGTAAATCCATAAAAATATCATGAAATTGATAAAATCGCGCTTAAACAATGAAATTAATTGTGTTTTGTTAGGGGATAGTATTGTGATGATGTTTTGTCAATTTGTCGCAAAATGGGACTATCATTTCTACAGTCCCACTTGGCGATAAATTTGGCGACTTTTTTAATTATCGCTAAGATGACGAAAATGTCGTCAGACATTCCATGGATATCGCATTATTCAGACGATATGATTTCCATCAATTTATTTGAAGCAAATGGTATCATGTCGCTTAGCAACGGATCCCATGTGTTATGAGGCATACAATTCTTATTAAATCTTTTCCGATTTGAATAATAAAGATATGTATATAAAATAAATGTCATTGACACTGCATTTTTGACTGGATAATATCAATTACTGTCTTCAGTTTTAAGCATTATTATTTTTGATATATTCTTGGACTGTTGATTCAGGGATTATTGATATTTTTATGTTATTATGCCATTGTTTTATTATGACAAAAATTGTTGAAACTCATATATAGTACGTTGTACAAGTAATCTTCTATAAATGCACGGGTATCTCTTCTAATTTACGAGAACATAAGTAGTAAAGTATATTGCATATGTTTTGATATATATTGGCATAGATTGGAATCATTTACGATCTTCTGGTATAAAGATGACGGAGATTATTGATATTTCCAATGTATTACGTCATCTGTTTTATTTTGGCAATTATTTTTGAGACTCATATTGTAATACGGGTAATCTTCTACTAACACCCAGGCACATTTTCTTATCTACGACAATATAAGTAGTACGGGGATATATATACATATATATATATATATATATATATATATATATATATATATATATATATATTCATTATGGCATATATTGGAATCAATTACGGGTTTATTGATATTCTCAATTTATACATGCAATCTACTAATACAGGTTATATCTTCTAATATTCAAGTATATAAGTAGTATAGATCCCAATCAATGTTAACACTTTTATTTTGTATATATTGATTCAATTTCATATTTTTTTAATATTTGGTTCCAAAAGGGGCCAGGATGTTGTATTCATTAGATCTGCCCTTGAAGATAATTTTGCATAGTGAGAACAGATATTCTTAAACCTCTCTTTAGGAGCAGAAAATTTAATATTTTAACATAATTTGCACATGATTGTGAATTATAAGTTTCTTTATATTATATACTCCGTACGAAGAACGGGTATGTTGCTAGTATGGTAATATTTAGATAACATGATTTGAAAAACTCTTTCACTTTGTAGCACTTTTAGCTTACATTTTTTTAAAAAACAAGCATAACTATTTCTATATTTATTAATTATAATTAGTTTTAGATTTTTTTGCACAACTCTTATTTTAGCTTTTATGCTAATTTTAGCAAATATATTCGTTTTTTTTGGTAACATACCTTAGACTTTTCTTTCAGTGTCTTCTAAGTCTACTTTTATTTAGTTTCCATTTTACATACTTTACTGTATTTTCTTCTATTATTGTGCTGTTAACCAGATGTTGTCGATTTTGTTTTAATTTTATTACTTTTATTCTCCAAGAATTCTGCCGAGTTTACGGTATCTATTTAAACTCATATTTCCTCATCATCCGAAAATTAGAACAGCACATATAAGTTGTCTTTATAAAAATTATTTTGCATATTTAAATTAAAGACAATAAAATCAACGAAACAAATGACACATTTGAAAAACAGATCTAAAGGTCGCTTTTATTAAACAATCATCCTACCGACGTACATCAAATACAGCCAATCCGCTTTCGAACATCCTCATGTTCATCTTTCGTGGCGATATAATTGAAAACAGATTCCAACATGTTTAAATACAATCCATCGTCGTTAAGTAAAATTTGCATTACTTAGAAACTGTCAGCCGTCAAAATAGTGAATTATACAACAAAAATTAATTATACAATGTATACATAGATCAAAAATAAATATCTTAAAAAAACTGCTTAAAGGCATTAAATATTTTAGAACAAATTATATATTAAGCTAATCATGTAAAGGTTTGACTTGCACGGAGTCGAGAACGAGTCGCCAAGCATAACTTAAGACCTGAACAGGGTCAAAATTACAAATAAAAGAACGATATATATAAATAAAAAGGGATTCGCAAAGTAAGATAGAACGAGGGTTATTACAGCTAAACAAAAGAAAATAATTTTAAAAAAGGGGGCGAAAATTATCTTTATTTACTAATTGAGCAAGGGCAGTCGTTAACTTACCATTTTTTATGTCTCTTGCATGTTCAATCAAACTGATACCAATCGCACGCTTAGAACTACTAATATAAAATTTATAGACATTATCCGGGGAAAGGGGGGGGGGTACAACATACACCCCAGCGAGATTTTTAAAGTTAACATTATCGCTAAATTTAACAGTACGAATACGATTGAACAAAGGAGTAACAGCCGAATAATTAACGAGGCGTAATAGCCGAAGGAGTAGCAGCCGCTGGTTTAAAATTAAATTCAGTACAAAAATAAGAGGACGTGAAATATTAGGATGACGGCAGCTAGATTTAAAAGGTAAACGATCATTAAAAGGAATAAGACTGTAAAAGGGTTGTAAAAACTTATGGCGAATTTTAGCAAATATATTATGGACAAACTCATAAGAGTAACCGGCGTCTTGACCGAGTTTAAATATTAAGTGAATTTTTGTACCGAATTTAATTTTAAACCCACTCGTTCGACTGTTACTGCTTTGTTCATATATTTGCTAAATTTCGCCATAAGTTTTTACAACCCTTTTCTAGTCTTATTCCAATTAATGATCGTTTACGGTTTAAATCTAGCTGCCTTTACCATCCTAAAATTTCTCGTTTCCTTATCAATTTTTGTACCGAATTTAATTTTAAATCCGCTCATTCGGCTGTTACAACTTTGTTCAATCATATTCGTACTGATAAATTTATGGATAATGTTAACTTTAAAACTCTCGCTGGGGTGTATGTTGCACCCCTCCTTTCTCCGGATAATGTCTATAAATTTTACTTTGTTTATTATTTTATTTTGTTTAGCTGTAATAACTCTCGTTCTATCTTACTTTACGAATCCCTTTTTATTTATCTATATCGTTCTTCTATTTGTAATTTTGACCCTGTTTAGGTCTTAATTTATGCTTGGCGACTCGTTCTCGACTCCGTGCAAGTCAAACCTTTACATGATTACCTTCATTTATAATTTGTTCTAAACTATTTAATGCCTTCAAACAGTTTTTTTAAGATATTTATTTTTGATCTATGTATATATTGTATAATTAATTTTTTTTTTATAGTTCACTATTTTGTACATCTGACAGTTTCTAAGATATGCACATTTTACTTAACGGCGATGGATTGTATTTAAGCATGTTGACATCTGTTTTTAATTATATCGCCACCCAATATGAACATGAGGATATTCGGAAGAGCTTTGGCTGTATTTGATGTACTTCTGCAGGATGATTGTTTAATAAAGACAATTGTTCAAGAATCATTAACTATATACTTACCTATGTCGCAAATTTAAATTAATGTTGGATATTTTTTATTGATTTTTTAAAATGAGAGATTCTTGAAGATTTTTTTTACCTATTCAACACACAAGTTTTTTAAAATTTTGAGCTCCAAGAAAAAACATACATATAAATTTATTATGGTAATATTCCATACTTTTATACCAATAAAAATGGATTGTCAAAAAATTATCTAGAGGATTGTCCTATGCGATATATATCTAGAAAGGATGGACCATTGTCCCATTCTTAGGACAGCCGCCTGTACTGATCAACCGAATAAAATTTTGGTAAGTTTTTTGATTTTATGTGTATACATAGGCTTAGAGAAACACACATTTAAGATTTTATAAAAAATATTATTTTTTTCAGAGCTTGGTACAATATGAGTTAATATTTTCTTTCGCTTTTTTTCAATTTAATATTAGAACTGAGTCTAATTTTCGCTCGTTATTTACGGAACAGGACATCAATAAAAGCTATTTTAAGCAGAAAGGCTTTAATATTTGCGTAGTGTATTATCTTTCGCTTCTAAAGGGTACTTGCTAATTCATTTTCGAAGCTTATATTTAGTCTTTTTAACAATTTTGCAAAAGATCCAGCTTAGTGTTCTCATATATTTTATAAGCAGACGAAGAATGCCAATGATACTAGTAAAGCAATTGTCATCGAATCTCGTAATGGTGGTGGCCTACATAAGCAAAGTCCATAATTTGCAGGATCAGAGGCTTGCAAAAGCTGGAGCTGTCAAAGAGAAGGTTGGAGGCACCAAACGACTTAGGTCGGAAGGAGCCACACCTTCTCCAAGAGATCTGGTCGTTAAGAAAAGATCAAGGAGAGACATCCAACCTGGAACATATGCTCAGGCGATCCAGGTTATCAAGATGGCAATTGTCAAGAGTTCCTTCCCTTCTAGTAAGCTGAGCAAGGAAGAGGTTGACATCATCCAGATGGTGACTCTCGATAAGTTAGATGAGACCCCCACTGGTGAGCAACTTCCGAAGATTCATAGCTGCAGTTTAAACGCTGGAGCCTTGGTTCTTCAGTGCAATGATGCAAATACTGTGGAATGGGTCAAGAAAACCTTCCATAATAACAGTCAGGTTTTGGGGGAGGCACTTAAAGTCTTGAGTGTCAATGACCTTCCCAAACCTGTCAAGGTGGCCTTCAAGACCAGAGATGTTTACACCAAGGAGCTGAGCGTTTTGCTGAAACGGCTGAACCGTTTCAACCCGGAGTTGAAGTCTGAGGATTGGCGTGTTCTGCAAAATTTTGTGGAACCCCTCTCCGTAAGATGGATCATCGAGGTGGATTCGGAGGCTTCGGATGCGATTCGCAAAGCTGACATTGGCGCTTTCCCCGGTTTGGACCGCGGAGTCTTTAAGATTCTTCGGGACCCAAACGAGAAGCCCCAAGGGAAGTTGGAGATGGAGGAACAGCCAGATGATCAGGCGACCTCCTCTCAGGTAAGTATCTGTAGTCTTGAGACTATGATACCTAAACTTAATGATCTAGAAATTTCTTCTGGTTCTGATGGTACACTATATGCTAACCCTCTGATTTCTGATGATGAGCTGGAAAAACGCATGCAGGATTTTGACAATGAAAATGTGCTTGATGCTGATCATTGTCATGTTACTAGGAGGGCCTATCTCTCCTAGGTTTTCTCTGCCCTCTTTTTGTCCCTGTTTATGGGCTGTTTTAACGTCCTGCAAATAAATTTGCATTACAGTCGCTCTGCCTCTGCTATTCTTAGCAAAAGGCTGCTAGATGGTAGAGCTGATATTGCTCTCATCCAGGAACCCTGGACCTGAAATGGGAAAATTTTGGGTCTGGGGATCAAGGGATGTAATGTTTTATGATACATCCTGTAGCAGACCTAGAGACTGTATTGCTGTTAGCAACAAGCTCAATGCTATTCATCTTGTTAAATTCCTCGATGGAGATAATGTTGCCATCAGTGTGAATCTTAAAACTAATGAGCATAAGATTGAATACATCTTTGCTTCGGCCTATCTTCCTTATGAAGATAAGGAAACCCTTTCTAATGTCATTATCAATCTTATTGAGTATTGTAATGGCAAAAAAATGATTATTGATTGTGATGAGAATGCCCATAACACTGTTTGGGGCAGTAGTGATTGCATCTGTAGGGGAGATGATCTTTTAGAACAGATCCTTCTCTTCAATCTCTATATAATGAATAAGGGTAATTCTCCTACCTTCGTGACTGCGAAGCGTCGAGAAATATTGGGCATCAGCTTAAGCAAAAGTAATGCTTATTACCAAGTGGTTAATTGGAAGGTCTTAAATGATATATCTCTCTCTGACCATCAATTAATCTCTTTTTTTGTTAAAGGTCCTGTGAAACCTGAAACTGACAAGGGTAGGAACCCCAAAAGAACTAATTCGGGTTCCTACAAAGAAGATCTCAGGACCAGGTTGGCTAGCCACCATGGTGAGTATTCCTCTATTGAAAACCTGGATTTTGCTGTTTACTCCACGCAACATGCCATTATCCAATCTTTTCATAGTAACTGCAGAACCACAAATGCTGACTCCCCAAGGATTGTTCCTTGGTGGTCAAATGAGCTCAGCCGGGGAAATGCAGGAAGCTCTTTAACAGAGCCAAAAAGAATGGTGAATGGCAGGTTTATAAATCTGCTCTTACCTTTTATAATAAGGCAGTCAGGGATTCCAAGAGAAATTCTTGGAGAACGTACTGCGAAGGTATTAAAGATGCCCCTGCCACGGCAAAACTTGTTAAGCTGATGGCAAGGGACAGAAGCTGTAAATTGAACACTGTCAAGAAGTCAAATGGGGACTTTACTGTTACTGTTGAAGAGACCCTGACACAGTTGTTCAGGGTCCACTTTCCGGTTTCCTATCACTATGATCATTGTGACAATGTTAATGCCTGCTTCACGTCTTCTTCTGATGACAAAAGTTGGAGTATTGCCAGGAGCATGGTTACTCTTGACAGGGTTAAATGGGCAATTATTTCCCATAAATCTTATAAAACTCAGGGGATTGATGGCATCATTCCAATTCTTCTAAAGGAGGGAATTGAGGTGCTAGCTCCCATTCTATGCAGTATCTACAGAGCCTGTAATGCCTTAGTACATGTACCAAATGCATGGAGGCATACTAAAATAATCTTCATTCCAAAGATTGGAAAGGATAATTATTACGAGGCCAAATCCTTTAGGCCTATTAGCCTCACGTCTTTTCTTTTAAAGACCATTTAGAAGCTTATTGATAGGTACTTAAGAGAAGTGATCCTGGCTTCGAAGCCCTTGTCAAGTTCTCAACATGCCTATCAACCGGGCAAATCTACGGACACTGCCCTTTACAGTCTCTCCTTTATTTTAGAGAGAAACTTCATTGCCGGGGAAATTGCTCTTGCCACCTTTCTCGACATTGAAGGTGCTTTTGATAAGGTACCCATCTACACCATTCTTGATGCTCTTGATAAAAAATGTGATGATACTACGATTTCTTATTGGATCAATAACCTGTTATCTAATAGGTATATATGTGTCTCTTTGCTTGGTGATAGTATGGCTGTGCATGCACGTGCGGGCTGTCCACAAGGAGGTGTGATTTCACCAATTCTTTGGTGTATAGTTGTGGACTCTCTTTTAGAGAGTATCAATGTTTCTGGCGTTTCCTGTGTTGGTTATGCAGATGATGTTGTCATCATTACCAGGGCCAAATTTGGCAACACTGTCTCCGACATGATGTCTTCTGCTCTTAGGAGGGTTGAGACATGGTGCAAAAATGCAGATCTTACTGTCAATCCGCATAAGACTGCTTTGGTTGCATTTACTAGGAAACGCTTGCTTAATCTTGGGGACAGCTTCTTTGGGCAGAAGCTTATTTGCTCCAAGGAGGTTAAATTTTTGGGAATTTACTTTGACAAGTAAACTGAAAAAAAAAGTGAGGGACGACTGGAAGAGAACTCCCACCTACAATAAACGGAACTGTTTTGTATGGTACACGGATGGCTCGAAGATTGGCACAAGTACTGGTGCTGGTGTTTGCTGCCCTGATGATGGTACTGAGCTGTCTTATCCGCTTGGCAATTTTGCTACTGTCTTTCAGGCCGAAGTCTTTGCCATCCTTATGTGTTGTAAAATCTTCTATGACAGGAAGTATAAGAATAGTCAGATTTTCACCTGTTCTGATAGTCAGGCTGCTCTTATGGCTCTTGGGAAGTTCACTATGACGTCTTCCCTTGTTTGGGAATGCTATAATGCACTCTGTGAAATTGCTAGCAATAACAATGTCATTCTTTACTGGGTGTCTGGTCATTCGGGCATTCCTGACAATGAGTTGGCAGATGAACTTGCTAGGAAAGGCTCAAATACCCATTTTGTGGGCCCTGAGCCGGCCTTGGGAATCCCCAATGACCTTGTTAGAAGAACTGTCTATGACATCTTCAGGAAGCTTCAATATAAGAACTGGCGTAATACTAAGGGACAAAGGCAAGCGAAAACTCTAAACTGCAATTGCCCTAGTACACGTCAAAAAGAACTTTTCAAGCTCAGCAGAACTGGCATCAGGAGGGCTGTTGGGCTCCTTACTGGGCACTGCACCCTTAAGAGTCACCTTAACATTATGGGTATCACTAAAGATTCGCTTTGCAGAGGCTGAAATTACAGCGAAGAAACTGCTGCTCACATTCTCTGTGAATGTGAAGCTTACTCTGCTCACAGATTCGAACACATTGGCCGTCATGTGATTGAACCCTGGGAGCTGAACGACATTCCTGTCAAGTGCCTGCTTATTTTTGCTTCGGCTACTGGTCTCTTTTCTTAGAGATCTTTCTTTGTTTGGGGTAGTCCAATAGACCTCTGGTCGATGTGCTGGGCACTTCTGGAGCCCCCTTCATTTCATTTCATTTCAAAGTCCATAATTTAAGACAATACTATAAAATGACATTGAGTAATAAGAATATAAGTACTGTTATAATTACTCTGTACAACAGACAATAAGATTTTCAGCTTCTGACATTATGGATGCAGTTCCAAAAGTTTTCATAATTACTATTCTTATGTCAAATTTCTTGTTCGAAGTCACTGATGTATTTAAGTACTAAAATAATACATTATCTTTCTTTTGTAATTTGACTCGTCATCCGTCTTTTTTGACTAATAGAAATTGACCAAACATATTACCTTTTTACAACACATGTTATGAAACAAAAATTGAATCTTTAAAAATATTTAAAATATTTAAGGTACCAATTTCATAATGTATCTGTTTAATCCATTAAAATTTGTGGAGACCAAAATACATTTAGGCAAGTTCGTATAAAAATATTTATGATTTCTAGAAAGCCAAACAAAGGCCCAGACTGATAACAGCTAGTTTACAGCAGCCCTGACCAGAGAGGTCATGAAAGCCATAAATAAGGGGGCTTCATTTACAGATGTGGTCGAACCAGAAAAGTTACTGGAGGATAAAGATGAAACCATGGGATTGGTTAAAGGTTTAATCAATGAAGAGTTGCCGCATTGCCCTGAGTTCAACCAACATTGGCCGAAGAGGCGTATCTGGACCTCAGGCAAAAAGTAGTGGCAACAGGCAGAAGGAAAAGGAGTTAAGAGTAAATATTAAGGCAGAAGGTTCAACAGACAAGGATTCGATTGACATAGAGAAGGTTGATCAGATAAGATACGAATATTCATTAAGTTACGTGTACGTAGTGAGGATGCAGTAAGCATACAGACAAGAATGAAAGTCATCAGATGTTGAGAAATGAAGATTGAGCCTTCAAGATAGGCATTCAGTCATGAGTCTCTGTATCGGTGGTGTGCTTCACAGAAGTGAGACAATAACAAAGGTATGTGCAAATCTACTGATATAAAAGGTTATAATGAATTTTTAAAGTCAATATATCTGTCTCACACACCCAATCTCCTCCTTAAATATGTGTAATAATTATTGTAAATTAATCATTATTACTCGCATAATGTGGTTAATACATAATATTTATTTTAAAGTTAAAATGGCTGAAGTTAATTGTGTAGTATAATCAATAATTTTATTCCAGGAACTCGCACAAAGAATTTAAGGTGGGTTTAAGCGGCACTTCAAATTAGCGGCACAATGAATCTAACTTCTGTTTTGTTTCTTTCGCCACAAAAATTAACAAAACGTGATGAACTCGATATATTAAATTTATTTCAATATTCAACATTTTTTTTAAATTGCTGAACTGTATTTTTCCCCTTTCCTAAAACATAGGATAGATACGTTTCTGCTTATTAATCGCATTTCTGTGACAATTTTATAAGTATTGGATGACTCTGGAGCACAGTTTTTATATCACAAATTTTCTAACTTTTTATAAACTAAATCATTTTTAATTTTTGGTCTTAGCGTTTCTTTCACATAACGTGAATTTTCTTTAATTTTTATAGATCTAATATCACTAAAGACTTTTGAACCATATATGTTCTCAGAAGCAAAAGTTACAGTCGTTTTAAATACTATCTAATATAAAAGCAATATTTTTGTGCCGTATTATATTTAACAAATATAGAAGCATTTTATTTTCTGAAAGCAGTTCATTGCATTATCTGAACTTTGCTAATATTGTATGTATTTATTTTTCTTCTTTTTAATTTTATGTGATTATTCATATAAATAATTCTGTTTATTTTCCATTAATTATTAATTGCCATATAATACAACAAAAATATTACTTTTACTATCATATAAAGGGATACATCTAAAATAAAGGCATTATTTGCAGGATATTTTGGGTGATGCTTGCCGTGTGTGGTCGGACGTTATTCTGCTGGTAAATGGAATTGGGTACCCCTAACAGAAAGGTAGTGTCACCTGCCATATCATGTCATCCACATATCGTTGGGTCGTCATAGTGCCCTCAATGCGGACTGACCTGCTATCGTATTCGAAGAATCCCCAAATCATGATACAGCGTTGTCGCGCGGTGTGACGTTGCACAGATGCTGCCGGATTGGACTTGTCACCACATCGGCGCGAGACTCATACATGACGACTGCCATTGCTAAAACAGAAGCGTGACTCGTCTGAGAGCACAAACTTGTGCCATTCCGCCGTCCACATGCCTCTATCTAGACACCATTGCAAACGGAGGTGTCTGTGCTGTTGGGTCAATGACAGTCTTCATAACGGGCTCCATGAGTGCAGGTCGACGGCGACCAATCGGCGGATAATGGTCCTCGTCGACATGGGAGCATCAAGGATGTCCTACACATGCTGCAAAAGGGCGACGGAGGTGGCCTGCGGGGTCGCCAACGCTTGCAGGGGGATGGGTCAGTCCACGCATGCTCACGTCGCAGTGGCACCCCTCAAACGTACCACACTCCCTTGTTCCAACCATCTTCGACACAGCCAGTGCACCGTGGGCGCGTGTAGGTGACTGTCAGCTGAGGTTTGACGTATGAACCAACCTGAGTCCGATCACCATACCCCTCGTGAAATCGTCTATTTACTGGAACTGCCTCGGTTAGCAGTGGCCTAGCGTTCTCTGCTATTACATGTTTCCTCTGAGACAAAAAAAATTGCAAAATGATTTCCCTGGCTGATAGAGTGACGCGATTATTGCCGATTCTGCAGGTTCATTCCCTTATATCTCATTCAATTTGCGCGGGCTAGCTGCGCATTTCGCATCATTTACATAACTTGGTGAGCTGGGTCTACCCTGCAATTTGCAAATTTTTCTGCCCACTCGTTCTTGGTTTCTCATTTTCACTGTCACGCTGTGTAGTTTTAGAAGTGCCATTCTTATGTACAATTTACCGCGCCAAATGTACAATTTAATGTTACAAACACTATGCCGTGGACTTTTTCACCGTTAAAGAAGTAAATCCATTGCATTATATAAGGAAAGTCATGTGCTGCCCACATCAGCTTTTTTTATATTCTTGAAGAGGAAAAGAAACGCTTCAGTTGATATTATAATCATACTCCTCATACTTAAAATTAACAAGCGCTGGCAAATACGCTAAACTTTTATAAATGCTAAACAAAAATGCTAACTTTTATCATTATACCTTCTTGTATCACTTTTTGTTCAGATTCTAAATGAATAACTTTAAAGATATTTATCTTCCTAATCTCATAATTTTTTAATACAATAAAAGAAGGCAACGAAATTAAATGCCTCGTCACGTAGAAGTGTATAAACATTAAATAGAGAAATAGTTTGATAAATTTTAATTGTTTCTGTGCATGCAAAAACTCATTTATTGACTTTCAAACTGAGTAATATGGTTCAGTTATTTTTCCAAATTCTTAGCAACGTTAAGTCTGAAGTGGATTAATTATTTGTAGGATGCAAGTTATTAAATTATTTTATCGAATATATTCTTTTATATTTTCATTAAGTTGTTAAGTTAAATATTCCAAGATGACACTTTGACATATTTTGAAGGTATTGAATTTCCAACACAGGTTCTTGACTAAAGCGTTTGATATAATAATAAAATTTTACTTACATATATCATATTGTAAAATGTTGTATCTTAAAAGATATAATCTGTTATGGAATGACTTTTTATTTTAATTTAAAGTATTAGAAGCAATAAACTTTGTATAAAGAAAACTTGAAGAATGTATTTTAGTACAAATGTAATAGCAAAGTAGTATACAGGTATTTTGAGGATGCAATAGATCGATCCCCTTTTTTAGTGCTAGACAGACCAGCAAACTACGTCAGGAAGATTAAATGAGTCCTACTGAAGAAATTATAAAAATCCCACAAATAGCACCAATTAAAAATTTATTTTATTCAAAAAAAACGATATCCGTCCAATTTTCCGTAAAATAATATAGTCATTTTATTCAATTTGCCGATGCATGAATTAAAATTTTTATTTGGTATACAAAATAAAATCATATTTCTTTCATGAATTATTTTCTAAATAAAAAAATAGCAATTTACTTAATATTTTCAAAGCTAATTCAAAAGACTGTTCTTCGGTTTTTCCGATGGTGTTAAGATTGAAATTGAGTTGATATTTTCGAACTCTAAGAAATAAATTTACGTCTAAAACACTGGAGAACGTTTCTGTATAGAAAGACGCTAGCAGAGATATATCATTTTATTATTATAAATATACAATAATGTCAACACGATTTCGAATACTATAAAGAAAATATTTTCTTTAAATATTGTCGTATCGATATTTGGAACACTATCTCAATTTCCTGCATTTCTGAACCATTTTGCATAATTATTTTCTGTTCTGATAGGCTAACATGAGAAAGTAAGATTTCGTTTTGAGTCTCGGTTTTTCACGACGATGGCTGTCGCCAAATTCTTTCTGGAAGTGACGTTGGTTACGATACGTCACTGATGTATATGTCGGTTAGCCACTGAAGGTTTGATTGATGGGTGACGTATGACCTGTTAGAATTCCGTTCGGGGCATTTTGATCCTTGACTTCGGGGGAGTGCGAACGTCTGGAGGGCACGGCGTTTTTCCCGATGAATTATCAAGTTCGCGTAGAGTGATATAAAAATGAGTATATATAATTTCAGTATGTTGAATTGGAGTGTTCAACGAGCAGCTAATTTTCTTGCTTGCCTCCATATAAAAATTTAATACCTTCGTGATGGCATCTTTTAAGTTTCGATTCATCAACGAAAGGTAAATTTGTACAATGAGTCCAGTATTAGAGAAATGGTAATGCTGTACGAGATTATGAATGCTTGCCTTATGGAATATAATTCAGCACCAGGATTTTATAATGTCGCAGTTTGGAAATGCCTAACTTTAAGCCTTTAGCCATCCAGGGTCCTTCGAATGTACAATTTGCAGCTGGAGTTAGAACGATCCGTCCTCCCTTCGTGTCAGAATTGTTGGAAAGGTATTTTGATGTCATATTTGTAAGTACATTTTTTGTATTTGAATTTATTTGCATAATTAAATTTGTATTTACGGTGGAACAGGAAAATGCGTATTGTATTGGTTAAATATAGTTAATTTCGATTTCAATAAATTTTTATCATTTAAAATTCACTTGTTCTGCTTCCACAACTTGTTTAATTTATGTGTTGCTCCTTCCCATTAACGTCGATTTAGGGCTGACCAACCGATTCCTAGAATCAGCCAGGGTCAACACAACGCATACTGATATTAGCTAGTAACTTAAAATATGTATGATAACTAGAACTCTTCTAATTATTTCCTACTAAGTATATCTTAGGCAGATAGACAGCAGCCGCCGATCTCTCGTTTATTTTCGATTTGATCTTATTGCAAAAACTTATTTCATAATCTGCTACCGTGACAACCTAATCATAATCTCAAAACAGATATAACAGTATCAAACCTTAGATATATATCGGCTCAGTTCGAATGCAAATTCAATAATAAATTTATGTTTGTAAAATGTATAACAACTGAAACCCGGCTTCTAATGTTTCAGAGCGAAGAACATCTTAAAATAATCATAACCTTATCTGTATATCTCTCGAAATATGATAAATTAATTCAGTTTTGCTGTAATAACTCTGAATGTACAGTGGTGCTAGGAACTTTGATACTCCCGGAAAAAATCAGTACCTTATCAGTAAATAAATGTTTAATATAGCATAACAATGCGGAACGTGGCACCCAGTTCTTAGTGAATTGATCCTTATATGAACATTTCAAGTATCATCGCCCTCTAGCCATTGTTATGGACAAAAGCCTTCTCCATGTAACTTGAAAGTTTAACAAAATATATATTTTTTTTTTAATTTAAGAAAAACTCTTTATTATTAACTAATTAATTACACAAGAATTTCAAGTATTTCTCGTTATTTCTAAATATTTAATAAAGCAAAAATGTCCCATATTTCATATTACTTCAGAAAAATGCATATATCGATTAATAAAAAATAATGTGTGTGCATTGGTGCATACCCTCCTTTTTAATGTATTCATCAATATCCAACACGTTAAATTTCACTTCAAATGCGTTACTGTATTTTTTCTCCATTCAATCCATGGAAATATGTGTATGCTGTATTTTTTTATTCTTTTAGAATACTTGTTAATCTCAACGTAATGGAAAAACTTCTGCTTATTAATAGGTTAACTTAACTGTTATATAAAACATGTCGTTGAGACGTAACGATTTTGTAACGCCCGGATGAGGCGGAGCTAAGAAGAACCTAATTTTTTCCCTGATTCATGCGAGAAATTTTAAGTTGTTGTTGTTGAGACCCAGACCGTCCGACCTACCAGAATGGTGTAAGGTAACTGTATGGACGGCTGGGAAGTGCCACCCAATTTAGACCGGAACCCAGTGGGGGAGGCATCCACAGGGACCGTACCCTCCTTCCCCTACCACCAACCTCTCGGAAGGACTTACGGACCCACATGTTTAACGTGATCGTACTCCGCATGAACACGGCGGCATTTGTGGTAGCGTGCAAATCTAGCGCGCAAACCACGGGGATACCGCACCCGAGATGGCCAACAGCACGCGGTGTTCCGAGGTGGTCACCCACCAAGTACTAACCGCGCCCGATGCTGCTTGACTTCGGTGATCTAACGAGAACCGGTGTTATCAGCACGGTACGGCCGTTGGCCTGAGAAATTTTAAGTAAAATTCCTGCTCGAAACTTACAATGCATTAAATAGCATCACTGCTAATGATAAGATATCCATCCGTACGCACTTTAAAAATTTGAATCTTTGGGCGCTTATATTCGTCAATGAAATAATTTAAGAAACATTTTATTGAAAATACTGAAAATACATATTTTATTAAAACTTACTTGAAAATCTTTATGAACTGTATGAAAGTCTCTCAAAATGCCGTTGTATAGTTCGTAATAGAGAAAAAATTCGAATAAAAAATCGGTCTGAAGCTTATCGTCAACCTTTAGGAACTTCTGCACTGAATTTAGTGGTTGTCCATGTTCTGTAGATTTTACACTACATTGCCGACAGACATACGGACGGACGCACGGAGGGACATTGTGTTTTATTATTATAGACTAGAACGAATTACTTAGCATTGTCGAGGTCCTAAATAAGCACAAGCTTCGTAAATAGTACATATATATTGGGTTTGTCGAAGAGTTATGCAGAATTGAGATATACAATTTGTAATGAAAAAAAATCTTTACTGGTGCATAAAATTAATCGTTAATATAATATCCATCATTTTTTATAATATTTCCCCATGTCTCAGGCAAATTTCCAATTCCTGCTTTGACGAATTCTGGTATTGACTCAATTCTTTTGATTCAATCCTGGCTTTACTATAAGAATATGCTTAACCTTTGGTCTCAACTATTGTTTTTTTTTTGTGTAACATTAGCATACAGGATCCGCGTTTCATAACCGGTCACAAATCTCCCTATAAAAGGCTCTAGTTCGTTTCGTGCGACCAGTGAAAAGCAATGTAATACTCGGTACTGGCGGTTTTGAGTTCACGCGGAACCCATAAACCAGCACGACAATACTTGCCAATTAGTTTTAAATGTTACATTGCTGTTGATTGTGCACAATGAAGACTCTCAGATATTTACCTACGGGTGATACTTGGATCTGACTCGGCCATTATCTTCAATTCATCATCATTAACTTGTCTTCGCCGCCGACATCTAAACTTGTCCTCAAGTCCTTGAACAAATAATCTTCCGAGTGACTTCTGCAGCATTTCCATGAAGCCGAAATTCATAAAGCATGATATGGCGGGTATGTAGCTTGTCATTAGACATCGTTTGTCTGCAAATAAAAAAGTAATTATATGAAAAATGAAGTGGAAAATGAAGATAATTAGCTCAAGATTATAACAATTATAAAGTATGCGAATACAGAATCAATATAATGGAATGTTAGTTACACACTTAATGTTTTCCGGCCGTCCAAATAGTTGCTCAAGTCCTCAGGATGAGTCGCACGGTCTGGGTCTTCAACACTTAATGTTTGGTGAGCTAAAATCCTGAGTTAATTTCCGATTAATCCGGTAGATAACACCAGTCACATTCCATATCGCTTCTTTTTAATCAAAATCATTTTCACTTTTGGTTTCAATCCAAATCCAATATTTATCACTACGCTCTCGTACAAACACATCACACAATAACCAAGTCCAACCGACTGTATAGCAATGAAGAAAATTATAGCACATACTTAGAGGAATATAAAATTTTAATATTATGAATGTGGTTAAAATTCATAGAATATAATAACATAGATTTTTCTTGGGTTTTGAAAGTACACGCTCATTTTTTTGCAAAATAATAGGCTTTTGCATTCCATTTTCAGATGCGATGAAATAGGAATCAAACAACTTAAATTTTCATATTTTGTAGTATACAAAAGGAAACAAATAAATCTGAAGGGATTATCTAACGAATTTGGTTCAAAGATCGTTAGAAGAACGTTATTTGCTATTTCTGATAATATCCAGTTAGAAACTGTGTGGTAATATTTTTTTTCGCTGAAACACATATGTTTGAATATTGCTCAAAACCGTGGTTCAGCAAAAAATAATTAAAAACTGATTCGAATTTTAAGAAACAATCTCCACAATGTATGTTATACTGGTAATTTCGCTATGAATTTTGTGGCAGTTCGAAGTTTAGATTTTCCAATACAGAGGATATATACATACAGACGGATAGGCAAAGATCGTATTTTATTATGTAAGAAGATATCAGAAAATATTGGTATTGAAACATTACGAAAACTACTTTTTTATGTCAAATTAAGTGAAGATAAAAGAAAATGATAGAAAACATGGTTTTACTAAAAATATTAATTAAAACTAGATATTCAGTTTTAAATTAAATTTTACTAAGCAAAACTGTGAGATCTAGTTTGTTTTAAGTTATACTCGTATTGACCAACATCTGTAGAAGGTTTTAGATCTTACTACTAAGAATTTGTTTCAACCAACAACAAGCGCTTTTTTATTACTAGAAATATCTAATTGTCTATGTAGCTATGTGGAGTATCGGTGAATGTGCGGCATTCTTATGTGAGCCGCTGGTGTTTCAAATCCTATTGACGTAATCGGTAAGCCTCACATGTGTCGAAGGTTTAAATTGCAGCGTATACAGTAACGCGCATGAGTCCAAATTTCTGGTAACTTACGTTTATTCACAAGCAAAGTAAACAGGAACAAAAAAAATCAGGCAGCACTTAATGCTCCAATTATTACATAAAATATGCTATAATATTCTCAAAATACTGGCGAAAATAATTCTCCACTCCCTCGAAAAAAATGCTATCATTCTCAAAACATTGACAAAAGTCAGTCCACTTTATCTCGTATATTGTCAAATCGTCAACAGAATGACTGTCTCCAATTCAGTGATGACTCTTATTTATAGTCTCATCACAGAAACTTCTGAAAATCTCTATATCTCAAAGAATAATCATTCTATCGAAAAGTTTCTGAAACAAAATGCTGCCAAATGTCGTGGTCACAAATGTTTTCTGCCAAATGTCGTGGTCACAAATGTTTTTTGCCAAATGTCGTGGTCACAAATGTTTTCTGCCAAATGCGCGGCCAAATGTTTTCTGCCAAATGTCGCGCCAAATCTGGAAACCCTTCTTCTAACTGAGAAATCCTGGCAATCCTGGGCTCACGTGATTCTGACGTCATGCTGACGTCATGTACTGTGTTTTCTTTGCTGACCTTCGAGACAGACGAGGCGCCAAAGGGAATATTGAACGTTCGCAACAATACCAATCTGACGGAATTATTATTTTCTGTATAGAAGTAAAAAATACTATTTTGAACAGAAAAAAAAAGGTTTTTAGAATAACTTTTAAATTAATACAATATTGAGTAACAATACTTTAAGTGCTGTAAAATAACTGCAGAGAATGTATTTCATTCCTTAATAGCTTTCACCTTGAAAAAAAACAATCATTTCTCTTTTTACGACACTAACATGTAGGTTTCTTTTGCCTCCATATTTTCCACCAACATGGCACTTTCTAGTGAAAAAAGAAGGAAATGACTTAATATAGTACATCTACTGTATCTAAGTAAGCAATACACGCTTCGCCAAAATTTGATAAAGCAGTTATCTAAAAGAGTTACGCAGAAATCCATTTATATAAGATGTAATGTTTATGTCCTATTTTGTGTTCTATTGGAAATCAGAAAATGATATCGATTATTGAAGTTAATATTCATTTTTACATTTGTTGTACTTATTGTTGTACTCATGCATTCATTGTTGTACTTATTAAATACTTGTATTAAATAATTGTGTACTTGTAATGTTGTACTTATTAAATAATTGCATTAAATAATTGTAAATATATTTTAAAAATTAGCAATATACTTAATACTTACATTTTTATTAATAAACTAAGAAAGTTTAAGTATCAATTGCCTTAATTATTTACTTACTCGAAGGTGGCATCATTTACATGATTGTTAGACTCATCGAATGTATAAAAATCCCTATTTGTCAGTAGAAATTTATAAAAAAAATATTACACTTGTATCGATTTAAAAATAATGATAAACTAAATAATATTATATTTGTCTCTCATCTGTGGACATTTTTAATTAAAAATATATAATGAACATAGCTTTTTTTGCTTTCTCTTATGATTTCCGTCCTTCATTTTTTCATTCTGGCTGTTGTCAATTCCTTGTGTAGACGATAACTGCTACAAATATTAATGGATTTTCACGAAACTTTGCTATCAGAATATCTAGAAGTAGATAAATATTTTTACTTTCCTTATATACATAATGTATAAGGAAAGTATTGTTACGGTGTCGAAACTTCGAATTCGAGTTTTCGACGGGAGAGCATGTTTCAATCATCTCTGATCACAAATCAAACATTTTTGAGGTGATGTCTGTGTGTGTGTGTGTGTGTGTATGTGTGTGTGTGTGTGTGTGTGTGTGTGTGTGTGTGTGTGTGTGGAGACGATATCTCACGAACGAATGAAGCGATTCGAATGAAATTTGGTTCAAAAATCACAGTCCGTTAATACTGGAAGCCTATTGTTTTTAAACGCAATCAAATGTTCAGAACTCCCCTAAGTATGTAATAATTCCTGTAATTTTTCCTTAGAAGACGATTGACATAAATTTTAGAACGCTAGCATGAACCGTTCTCGGGATATTGTACATTTTTCAAATAAATTTATAAAAAAAACCATAAATTAAAAATATATAATAACTGTTGAGAAACATGTTCACTTTTCATATGCAATATCATGCGATAAATTTGGTGACATCATTCTTGTGGATCTAGCTCGTTCCATTCATAGGAAAATATACTTTAAGTAATACTTTGTATTTGAACGCCAATAGTCATTTATCTGCTATAAGAATAATTTATTTCTCTGTCGATAACGTTTGGCGAGATTTTGGCGACACATTTGGCCTTGGCGACTTTTAAAATGTTGCCAAATTAACGAAAATCTAACCAAATGGACAAAAATGACTCTAAATCGATGAAAATGACGACTAATTAACGAAAATTCAATATCTTGGAAAGAATACAAGTATTTACTATACGAATAACCTATTTTTTGCTGAAAAAGTAGTAAATTCGTTGCATTATATAAGGGAAATCATGTGCTGCCCACATCAGATTTTTTAAAATTCAAGCCAAAACTTTGAAATTTTACATTTCCTTGACAATGCAGCATAAGGCAACATTTGACATAATTATGCAGAAAAGGGTTTAATTAGGGCTCCATGATCACGGAACTTAACAGATACAACCAGCGTAGTGAAAAATAGTCTCGATACAAAATTTGTGTCCGTGACGTCGTTAGCCCTTCCTAGGGAGGACACGTTCTTCCGCGAGGAGGTACATTGTCAAACTCGGTATGAATCGAAAGAGTTTTTCAAACCCTTTAAATTGATGGATAATATGCCATAATTGAGGTTATTTTGACCAGAAATACATATTTTTCAAATTTTTTCTTTCACAATTTGCAAAGAACAGCAAAATCACAAGCTACTTAAAAATGGATTCTGGTATGAGAAATTTGAGCCAAACTGCAGTTGATTAATTTATAGTTTTATATAACAATGTTATAAATGATATAAAAATATAGCTTCATCTAGAACTGCAATTCTTTGAATCATTTCACCTTTAAGAATATTTCATTCTGTACGACTCTAACATGTTTAATCCTAGCGGCGTCCAAGGCCGGATTTACTCGGCGTCTTCTGGTCGAAAGAATAGGCTACAGATTTAAAGTACAGCAATTAAATCTAAGCAAGCTTTTCACGCATCGCAAGATTTGATGAACCTTTTATCTGAGCTAGCCAGGTACAATGATGTATTTTTTTGTATTTTTATGTTTTTAGCTTTATTTATATCTTATTGTGGATTTCATGAAGAACACCACAATTGATGCGAACCTCGGAGTTAAATCTAAATATTATGAATTATATATCAACCATGTTAACATTTCTGCAATCCGATTTTATAAGCATTAATTTTAAACGGTGACGTTAATATGAATGTATACCATCGATTATGGGAGTTATTATCATGCTAACAATTCACTTATACGAATACCTGACATTTTTAATTGTAATTTATTGTTCGTACAGGGGATAAATATTATGACGAACATAATTATCTAACTAAAGAATTTTTCTTAAAAGTAAGAGGTTTTTAATTTGCCCGTTATCTGGAGAATTTTTGGTACAAAAGGAAATGTAAGTTGCGAAATGCATGTAAGGTACAAGGAGGGAGTAATTTAACCCATGATGTGAGTTACTAAAAGCAAGAGAGTAAATAGTTCAATGACAAGTGCAGAGGATGAAAAGGTCATGGCGAAGTACAGAGCATAAATATGGCAATACTAAGTACAACTTATTATTCGTCTGAGTAAGCTGCTATTTATGTGATTCAAACGATGCCTGAAAAACGAAAGTAAATAGCCATTTCCATGAGTGAGAAAAATCGATAATTTGAAGAAACAGAAGAATTGTGGAGTAATAAATCAATAAATTCCTCGTTAATTGTCGTTAAGAATCCTATAACTAGATGAAGTGTGGATGAAAATTAAGAGTGTGGTCTCTATAATTAAACATTTTAAAAATGCACATCCTTCAAGACTCACATAATTGTATAGTAAATACGAAAAAAAAATAATTTTATATTTTTAAATGGTTCGTGAATTTATTTTTAAAAACCTAGTTACAATTACTTGAATTTTTGCTATATATGAGATTTGTATATATGAGAGAATATCGTAAAATGCATTATCTAATCAATTGCATGGTTTTATAACAAACTTTTCATCAACTTCCACTCTTATGTAAAACATATTACTTTAAATTGAGAATGAAATGCTTTACAAGCTTTTGAAATTTAAATACATTCCATAGAATTTCATAGAACAGAGATGTTTTAATTGTGAAATAAAGTTCATAAAATGAATTACTCAACGTTTAAAGCTTTCACCTTTAAGAATTTTTCATTCTTTATGATGATGTTATCATATGTCATAATTTTGCCGCCATTTGTCTGACTTACGCTGTGTCTGCGAGTTTGAAGAATGCATCCAGTGATTCAGCATATTCCCTCTAAAAGTAAACAAGTAATACTTGCACTGTAAATTTCATAATACAAGGTTATGTTTGGGGTAGTAGTAAATGGTAATGATATTTAGGTTTGAAATCATATGTTATATTCAATTGTAAAGATATATGAATAACTATAATATCTGAAACCAATAGCATATTTAGCTTTATGTAATGACGATTTGCATGTAATATATACTGTAAAAATATAGCTTTAGTAATTTTATATCCTATATTTTGTAATATCTCTTAAAAATACATATATAAACAATAAAATAATATGATTAACTTGAACAAATGCCCAGGATTTCCCAAGATTTCAGCGGGATGCAACAAGGATATAACCCATAGATTAAAATTATACCGGAACATACAACAAATTCTCGAAACTCAAACAAAGATTTAACAATGCTGTGTTTAGAACAAAAATAAAAAAGACCTGCTTTGCCTTAATATATCCAGATAGGTGCCTAAACTTGCTTTTGACACCTTCGCGAACGCACATGCATCTGCGCTTATAACACGTTTTTAGCCCACGGCAGATGCATCAGCCGCTGCCGCAGCGGTAGGCCAAATGCGAATCAAAGTTCAATGAAACAAATGAGTTTCTCCAGATTAAAAACAGAAATATTTGGGAATATCATATTACCTGAAAATGATTAAACTTGGAATTTAGGCAACGAAATGTTGAAATCATATTTAAAGTAACATGTAAATTTAAGACCATATTTTTCATTGGTGCATGATCACATGTTAATTTAGAACACGCTTATGAAGTTTTGTTATCACCCTAACAGCATTTTTTTTTACAGTGACATAAGATTTACGTCAAACTGTGACTTTTGAACGTCACAGCCCGTCGCAGTACGTCTCAGCAATGTCATATTGAGGTCACAGCAATGCCATATTGAGGTCACAGCGATGTCATTTTGGTCATTTTCTTGGTCGCTTGTGTGACGTCGCATATTAACTTGTTTGTGACGTCACATTGTAATTGCCATTGTAATGTCGTCACATTGTTACGTGTTAATTAAATTGTGAAAACGTCACAGAATATAGTCACATTAAAGTTACAAAATTACTAATACGTAACGTCGCACAGAAGTCACAAATATGATGCCATATTGTGATCCAAGTGTTACAAGACTACAACGTCACTGTCTCACATGTGACGATCTTTGCTGTGAGGGCACCCTATTAAGTCTTATCAAGTTGAAAAAGATGCGTTGTGGCTGGCCGGGAAACTGCTGCTCTAAGCCAAAGGATAAGCCCCATGGTCTGGGTCGTAAAATGTTTTATAAATTAAATGGTCCCCAAATTGTTCTTGCCTAGAGTATGGTGACATTGATCACTATGTATTTGATTGTGTTTATAATCAAAAAGTTTTAATTCTCCAGGCTAGGTGACGATAACAAGCATCATGGCTATCTAAGGTGTATGAAAATGTCAATTCAACAATAAGAATTAGTGTTTGCATTTTTACTTACTGGTCAAATTGCTAACAGTTTAATTTGAAAATGTAAACAAATATTACCATTATATATTTATATACATAGTGATCTATAAGTTTGATGTTATGTTACCATTCATTAAATAATTCGTAATTTTTACTAAATAATGTAAAATTCTCAAAGTTTGGGATGAGCTTGTTGACGGTAGTAGCAGTGATGGTGATTGATTAGGTGCCTTGATCTGTTCTTGAGTTGTTGCTGCTGTGACTGTTATACTGACCAATGCTGTTTTGTTTTATTATCTGTGTTTCTTTTTGTTTTTTTCATTTTAAATCCTCTTATTTAAAAAAACAATATTTTACATCAATCATTTTTAAGGTGCTATTTTCTATCATTTTAAAATATGAATCTTCACACCCCAAACTGTAATCTTTGTCTCTGCTTGTCTATGTACGTCTATGTATATAGTCTTTGCAGGTGTATGTATATTGTATATATATGTCCAAGTATGTCTATGTATGGCTATGGAAAATGGTTTTTACATGTGTATGTACAGGGTGTCCCAACCAAGACTCCCGAAATTTTAAAACGAAGAAGCGAAAACAGTTACTGATAAAATAGAGAAATAATGTGTATGTGTATTGGACAGCCTGTAAAATTTACATATGGTGGGATTCAAGGAATAGTTTAAATAGCCAATAGATGGCGCTGCAGGCGGCATTTAAATATCGTTTAAACTGTGGTGTGTTCTATAGTTCATTTAGTAGTTCTATAGTGCATTTAGTCTTCTTTGTGCTCCTCTGTCAAAACATGAAAGACTATTTTGTGGAGTGAACAGGGTGGACAGAGACATTGGAATATAGTGCTATTCATTGGAGCAAAGGATTTTCATTGCGTTCGAATGCCATCGGTTGAAAAGCAGCCCGACGAAGATAAGGCGTATATTACAAGTATCGAAAAGTCCGGATAAAAAAAATCAATATCTGCTCACAAAATTTGAAAAAACAGGAAGCGTTGAAGCTGATTTGACTATATATGATTATCAGCGCCATCTGTTGGCAAAATTTTCAACATTTTTTTAAAACCACAGTATGTAAATTTTAATGTTCAATAAACATACACATTATTTTATCCTTCTATCTGTAACCATTTCCAAGATATTCGTTTCTAAAGTTGGTTTAGGACACTCTGTATGTTGTCTAAGCATGTCAATGTGTATTGTCGTATATTTGTTTTTCCCGGCCGTCCCTTGAAACTTCTCTACTCCCTTTGAGTAAGCTGGATGGTTTGGGTAATAAGCATTTTTTATGAGTCTGGAATTGCTTTTGTCTAGTTTAAAAAAATCATTAAAGCAATCATCCGCCATTAATGCTGCCTTAATTAGATTTCTGGAGGTGTTATCAAGAACAGCAGTATCGTAACCCGAACTTAATTCATCTATTGTAACAATTACGAGAACATAGGGTAATTATACTTTTCCTTAATATTTAGTTTCCTATTAAAATTTTTAAATTGAAACATGGATGAAAATATGTCACAATAAATGATTTGAAATGTTGAATACAATTTGTATTAAGGTCCAGTGGGTCGTTAATAGTTATACAATGAGCAGCGTAAAATATTAGTCATTTGGTCGAAAGTTTCGACACCCGGCCACAGATCGAACGGCCTGGGTTTTTAACACCCGGCCACACAATATGCTACTATAAACCTTCGGGTTGGTCGTGTGGTCTGGGTCTTCCACACATAAGAGCAATCCGGCCGTCCAATTAGCTGCTCAAGTCTTCAGGATGAGTCGGACGGTCTGGGTCTTCAACACATAAGAGCAACGGCCGTCCAAACGGTTACCTTACACCTTTCTGGTAGGTCGGACGGTCTGGGTCTCAACACATAAGAACATTTTATTTTTTATCATTTCAGTAACATTGATGCCACATGTCTTAATTACGTTGCGTCTTCTGGTTCAAAGATTATATCAATAATTACGTCCAGCTCAATAAAATTACAGAAAATAATACCGTAACATTTGATAAACATTTTCTCTGAAATAATTTAATGTTATATATGTATAAAAAGAACCTTTATGTTTTCGATTACATTTTGAATGAAAGTATATGTATGACGGTCACATTTGAAACTCATTATCATTCAAGTTAATTTAGAATAAATAATACATATGAATTAAAAATTTTAGTTGATAATTTTTAATATTTTGCCAAATACCAAAAATATTTTGATATAAAATATTTTAAATATGCGTATATTATGATTTCACGTTGATTGCTGTATAGGTAGTATGATTCCAATTTTTAGAAATTGTTATCTCCTTGAGATTCAAATAATATGATTACACAGTTCAGAAAATAGATGAGATAAATCCATGGTCTTCCACTTCAATCTGAATCAATTCCCTATACATTCTGAATGAAATAATGAAGTTATTCCCTCAGAACAAATTATATTTTACAACGGGATAACTCATACTTCAATTTTTTAGGAACCCGATAAACTTTTCTACACTTATGTAGTTCGGGCCAACGGCCGTACCGTGCTGAAAACACCGGTTCTCGTTAGATCACCGAAGTGAAGCAGCATCGGGCGCGGTTAGTACTTGGTGGGTGACCACCTCGGAACGCCGCGTGCTGTTGGCCATCTCGGGTGCGGTATCCCCGTGGTTTGCGCGCTAGATTTGCACGCTGCCACAAATACCGCCGTGTTCATGCGGAGTACGATCACGTTAAACATGTGGGTCCGTAAGTCCTTCCGAGAGGTTGGTGGTAGGGGAAGGAGGGTACGGTCCCTGTGGATGCCTCCCCCACTGGGTTCCGGTCTAAATTGGGTGGCACTTCCCGGCCGTCCATACAGTTACCTTACACCTTTCTGGTAGGTCGGACGGTCTGGGTCTCAACAACAACAACACTTATGTAGTTCATATAAACGTGCTTAAAGACTAAGAATATAAAAGAAGAAGATATTTCAGAGGAAATATTCCATAAAGCGTACATATATATATATGTATATATGTCAGATGAAAAAATGACTGATTCGTGTTCGATGATATTCGCCGATGTGTAAATCCGTGAAAATCCTTATCAAAAATTTCACTGTATCATAATTATTATCATTTACCTATTATATGGATTGTATAAAAAGTAAAATTAAAATATCTCCTATAATTTTATTTGTTTTGTAATGTATTTAAATTTGATATATAATTTATGTGCAGTGCTTTCACAATTCAAAGAAATTATATTATGCAACAGTGCTTTAATTGTTTAAGAATGAAATTGAAACACATTGTGCTACATTGAAAACTTTCACCTTCAAGAATTCTTCATTCTTTACAGAGGCACGAGTATATATCATCTTCCTGGCGCCATATGTCTGGGTTACGTTACATTTTCCTGCCTAAGGAATGTATTAAGATTCAGCATATACCAAAATCTTAGAAAGTAACAAATAAATAAGCCACAACGTTTGTTAAACCTTTTATCATGAAACATTAGGAAAAGAGTTTGAGTTTACAGCAAGGATACAGAAACATTTTTATATATGGGCAATCATATAATTAAGACGCCGAGAATCGAATTAGTTAGATAATTTAGTGTCAAAACCTAATATAAAGCAATCATTTCTAAAATTTTTTGATAAGTGGGAAATAATCAACAAACCCAAAGTCAAAAAGACGAAACGAAATGCCCTGCCCATTTCGTATTTTTAACTAGCACTGACGAAGGATATTCAGCGTTAACTCGAAACAACAGTATGCTACATTTTTTAATTAAATACATAAACTGTTATTGAAATATTTTGGTATTTATAATTTCCACATTGACAAGTAAATCCAAAGCACCTGTCTATAGTAATAAAAAGTCCAGTCAATGTTATCTGACACTGAATTACGGACAGTCTGCAAAAAGTACAGTTCTGAAATTTTGCATATTATAAATTAATATGAGTCCATATATTATCAATACGGGTTTATAATTTTGATTTGGCCTTAGTTAATTTGATATTATTTAATAACATTTTGAGTTATCACTATGCGAACTCGAGCTAAATTCAATTTCTCTGTGATTGGTTGGTTGCAGAAAAGTCACATAGATGGTCGAGGACAATTATATACCTTATTGTTGATTATTATTACATATCTGTTTAGTTGAATGTATTTTATGTGTTTACGTTTATATATATATATATTTGGTTACATTGCATTTGTTTACATTTACGTGAATTGTAAAATCACTCAGTTAAATTGTGAAATAAATATTCGCCTGGTTATGAACATAGCTCGCATTCGGTTCCTTACATTATAATGGAATTCAATCAAGGCGTAAACGATCATTGGAATGCATATCGCATTTGGGATGGATATTGAATGCGCTCTAGAGTTGCAGGTTGCCCTTTAGGTTTATTGACGAGGTCGGCCATGTGCTGCCATGAGCTTATAGGGTAAAAATGCTTTTCAAGCAAGCACCCGGAGTCAACATACATAAAAAGAACTGGAGTTGGTGAACGGCAATGAGCAAGAGGTGGAATCTCAACAGATGTACTGCACCTGCGAAATCTGCGGACCAAAAGATCGTCTGACGCTACCGTGAGGAGTTGGCGACAGTTAGTATGAAAAAGTCGAGGAGAAATTCTTAAATCAATGGCTGTAATGACAGAAGAGGAAAGATCTGTTGTGCGGACATTTACACTCCACATTTACATTCATCCATCTTCCATAATGTCCGTGACATTCAGTATCAACATACAAAAAATTTTATACTTAAGTTACTCCTTTAAGACGTTTCGATTAAGTCATTTTGTAAAAATATGTTTTAAAATTTGCTACAAGTGTCTATTTTTATTTCAATACATATGGCTTATTTGTGTTGATATATAGTATTTCATTAACTTTTACATCCAAAGTGAATTTAAATCATAAAAGGTCAGCATATACTATACTGTCATAAATCATTCCGGTAGTATCATTATTTTCCGTATAAAAAAAATCAAGAAAATCTTGATTTTCGAATAACTGAAGTTTTAATACTACAAATTACTAAGTATTGTATTGAGTTCCAATAATTTTGCATAATGTTTTCATAGATAATATTTCATGTCAATTTGTGCATTCGTTCTTGTGTTGCTTCCGAGACTCAGATACGCACACACACAGACAGAGATATACCCACACGCCACTTTCCAATGTGTTTAACATATACTCAGGAGTTTTTAAACCGATCTTACAAGTCAAAATTTGGAATTCGGGAAATTTTAAGAAAATGAAAATCGCTACAGTAGAATGGCAACGTAAAAACCAATTCACTAAAGCTCAAATGGTGGCAAACTATTTATTTTGAAATTAATAAAAATATGTTGATTTTACAACAATAAAGAATAATAATTTCTTTAAATCCTAAATAATTAGACCAATTTTCAAGAGGTTTACTAAAAATATATAATAATTCAATATATTTTTCTAAGGCTTTGTTTTGAATTATCGTTACATAAAAAGGTAAAAGCTATAACAATCCAAACAAGTATACAGGGTTTCCCAAAACTATTGAAACGCACTTTGATTCATTACCTGTTGGGGAAAAGTGGGCAATATAAATCGCAAAAATGTTGAAAGTAAGGTAGGAAATAAGACTACCTTAATGAAATAGTTCTCCCATTAATTTTCAAAAACTTACACAATTTAAATTTTATACGACCCCCTAAGACATATTTGGTCAATCAGAAAATTGTTATTATTATTGCAACAAGATCATTAAACAACCGCATATCTGTATCTTTAAAATTGAGCGAGTTATATTTAATTGAAAATTGAACATAGTGTATGAGGACCATATATCAAATTAGAAATGTAAATTTGTGACATATCGCAAAAACGATAAAACTGGATGATAGATAATACATAGGATACCCCGGGGTTTGGCAAGCATCAACGAACATAGGACACGTCGCCGGTCGTGTAAGCCTGTCAGGTTGAAATTAATTGCGAAGCGACCTCCATTGGTTGGTAAGCACCAGCTAACAACATGCAGTCTCCAACGGGTGGTATACTCCTGCATAGCAGGCTGGACGAAAGTGTTCTCGTAGCGAACAGGCGGCGGATCCCCTAGTCTAAAAAATATTA
This sequence comes from Amaurobius ferox, assembly GCA_951213105.1. Taxonomy (NCBI): domain Eukaryota; kingdom Metazoa; phylum Arthropoda; class Arachnida; order Araneae; family Amaurobiidae; genus Amaurobius; species Amaurobius ferox. The sequence continues at coordinate 124,683,699 of OX578134.1, forward strand.
TTTCTGAAATTCATATATTCAACAAGAGCACGTCCACTTTCCTCGAGGTCTGATTTGGTAACGGGATAGAATACGACATACCACACGACTGGACCGTGGTACGACGTGGAATACAATCATAAAGTTCTGGTGCGCGGTTCTGAGTCCTCCAGGCTCAGGTTAATAACTCTAATTGGCCCCGATCAGCAAATTAGGGAACTCAAGACCCTAGAGACTCCATATGAAGTGATTGGTCCATCACCTACATATTATTACCTTTGTACATTAAAATAATTCTGGTAGATATGAATTTTCGTATTTCTTTTTAATTCCAAAATTTCCATTATTCCCCCGAAACACACAGGACGAAAAAAATGTGAAATTAATTCATTCTACAGTATATATATATATATATATATATATATATATATATATATATATATATATATATATATATATATATATATATATATATATATATATATATATATAGAGAGAGAGAGAGAGAGAGAGAGAGAGAGAGAGAGAGAGAGAGAGAGTACAGCGACTAATAATGCATATCCTCCCAAATTCGTTATTAAAATTATCAACTCAGTGTATCAACTTCCACTCAATAACATACAAGAAAACTTTACCAATTATAGTGGCTAACAAAAAAATATATAATTATTTATTAATTATATACCGGGTGGTCAAAATTAAAACACCCCTACTCTCAGCTCTCTATACATCGAACTACTTACTCAGTGTAATGGCTCCAAAATTGTTGAACCGACTATTCAATACATGGGGAAAGGGATTACGCGAAAAAAAAAGTAGTTCCAGAAACACCGATAGGTGGCGCTGAACAACAGAAAATATGCTGAAAAGACACAAAATACACATTTATAACACATTTTATTCGAACGTACCAAACATTCATATCACAAGGACCTTATCGATGCCGGGAATGCTGCTCAATATGGTTCCCTTCTTCAAGATGTTAAATCTGCAGTCTGTGGACAGCTTGTTCAACTGCGGATCGTAATTGGTCGATTGAGATAATTCTCACATGCAGAGTGATACTGTCTTTCAAATCTGCCAAGGTTACCAGACGTCCTCGACAAAAATCACAGGAATTAAGATCTGGAGAACGAGATGGTCAGGATGTCGGAAACTCACGACTAATTACTTTACCATTAGTAAAATGTTGCCGAAGAAACTGCTGTACATAGAGTCCAATGTGTAGAGGCGCTCCATCTTGCATAAAGGTTATTGAATCAAGACATTGGTGCTGTTGCAGTTGGGGTACATCAAAATTTTCGAGCATGTTTTTGTACACCTCCTGGCTGTCACGGTGCATGTCACAGGGTCATTGGGAGTAGCCTCTTCGAAAAACAAAGGTCCAAGAATAAATGTGGCTGTGAATCTACACCAGACTGTAACTTTCGGTGAGTGAAGTGGGATCTCTTGGAAGGTACGAGGGTTTTCCGTGTCCCAAATGCGACAGTTATGGGTGTTGACTGTTCCACTTACTAGATGGAAATGCGCTTCATCGCTCCATAGAATCTGCCATGGCCACGATGCATCCACATCAATTCTAGCCAGAAATATCAATACAAAGGTCAGTCGCTTCTCCCTGTCGATGGTCAGCAAGTGGTGATTGTGGCTAATTTGGTACGGGAAAAATGCACTGTGTTTCTCAGTACGTTCCGCACTGTGCTGTAGGGAACACACAAGTGTCGTGACACTCCACGTGCACTACTGCAGCCTATAACGTTATCCATTGATCGATCAACAATAGCGGTGGCAACATGGTCAACGACATCTGAACGAGTCGATTTGCGTCCTCGACCCGGCTGAACTCCAAGATATCCAGTTTTCTCGAATCGAGCGACCATTCTCCTGAGAGCTTGTGAAAGTAATGGTCTTTTGCGCAAATTCTTAAGTCGACGAAACTCTTGAAGTGCAGCTGCAGCATGTCCAAGCAAAGCGCGTTGTGACAGTGTGACAGCCATCTCTGATAAGAATGAAAATTTCCCAACTTTATCCCCATTTACGCCCAGAACATAGTAGCTGCAAACCAAGGGTTTATGCAAATGTTTGTGCTTACTGTGCGAAATTGTAATTACAATGACAGTTTAAGTTTCTTCACTTTTTATCTTCCTTTTTTTTCATATCAGCAAAAGAAATTAAAAAGGAAAAATTCCGTATCGCATGTGTTTGTTTTTTTTGTGATTATTTTGTGTCTTTCAGCATATGTTCTGTTGTACAGCGCCACCTATCGGTGTTTCTGGAACTAATTTTTCTTCACGTAATCCCTTTCTTCATGTCTTGAATTGTAGGTTCAACAATTTTGGAGCCTTTACACTGAGTAGTTCGATGTATATAGAGCTCAGAGTAGGGGTGTTTCAATTCTGACCACCCGGTAAATAAATAAAAATAAAAAATCTTAAAATAAGCTAAAAATAAATTTGAAAAATCCAAAAATCGGAAAATAAGATACATTAATATTAATGTTTTGAATTTTATTTTCGCTAAAAAATTGTAACTTTAGCCACTTTGAAACTACGATATGAGTGCCCTTATAATGGTGTATAGTGGCATTCTCGTTTATCCATTTCTTCTATGAATCACTTGTTTAGTAAGGATGTCTCCTGCTTTGACTCACTGAACGAGCCTGGTACTGTTGCTGTGAACATTCGCACTGCCTCCCTGGTTGTATTTCGACTTGTTCATTTCTGTGCTTCTAGTTAATTTAAGCTGTTGAGGTCAATCGCGTATACACGTGGTGAAAGAAGAAGGGCTCATGCCACATGGTAATAGAATTTTTCTTAATGTTTCTTATCTTCATTTTTTCATCTTTTGATGACTGTAGTCTGAGTTTGAGCATTTATAGTAATGTACTATTGCTCAATCTGAAACAGGTATTTGTTTGGGTTAAGTAGAATTAAATACTCAGACCTGAGGAGGAATTTTATTCTGATTAATCATCGAATTTGGTCCGGTGCTGTTCTTTTCTCTTATCTGCATTATGGCCGTGGTTTTGCTTCTATGATGATGATAATATTACTTGCATTTTTTATTATTACATTTCTCTGATATATATATATATATATATATATATACATTTCTCTGATATATATATATATATATATATATATATATATATATATATATATATATATATATATATATATATATATATATATATATATATATATATATATATATATATATATATATATATATATATGTATATATATATATACGTAAAATGGGTAATTTTGAACGAAAGTTTTAACGTCCTTTATCACAGAGAAATTTTTAGATTTATAGTAATTTTATGCAATGTTTTTACATAAACTGTAATGTTTTTAAGGTCAATGCTTGGAGTCACGATATGCCCTGAATTTATCAATTTATTAACATGCTATGCTATACGTCAAATTTGACATTTTTACTCGGCCAAACTGCACTTTAGCGGTGAACTTTAATCCTATCAAACTAAACATGTAGGAGTTAAGAAGCGTATTTTTGGAGAAAAAATGTCTCTAGAGGTATTAGAACTTTTTTTAAGCTGTCAGATGTTTCAAAGTATTTCAAAACGCTCGATCGAATTTTCTGTATTTTATTGAAGACTGCAGATATTCTTAAGTGAGGAAGTACGTTCGCGCTTTGTACTTTGGATTGATGATTTAAATTGCGTATTTTACTATAGTCCAAATATTAATATTGTGCTTCTAGTGCATAGAGTACTAAGCAGACTGTATTTCATTTTCAAACTTATGTGTCAAACTAAAAGTTGTTAAAACCTTATAATCAACACCTTTTCCGCAATCTATATATATAAAGAAGTAAAGTGTGTATGCATATATGATCCACCTTAAAGGAGAACGGCTGAATCGAATTTTATAGCATTTGGTAGGAAGTTTTAAAATCATCCCACTTAAAACATAGGCCATATTTCGAGTTTCTACTACCAGTGGTTCTCGAGATATTAGTGAAAAACCTCATTTTTTCGTTTGTCTCATCTTCACGGGAGAACAGCTGAACCGAATTTAATGAAATTTTGTGGGTAGCTTTAAAATAGCTCTCCATAAATTTAGTCCAAGTATCGAGTTTCTAAGTCCAGGAGTTGTCGAGATATTGATGGAAAAGGAAGCATTTTCCTAGGAGTTCTACTCTCTAACTCCATGATTCTCAACAAAAAAGATTGGAAATAGTTGGTTTAAAACGTGAAAATCAATTAAATCTCTGAGTTTTTTTAATGTTTATTGAACGTATTAGTCACTTTTGAAAATCGCAGATTTGAGATATGAATTTAAATGGAAACTATCATCATGGTTTATTTCTCACAGGCTTACTCAACAACTAAAAGTATTTAGAAATCACAAGAAAGATCAATCATGCATAAATCATTAATTATGAAATACATTCCAACTTTAATTTTATTTAAACATCTCTAAAATGCGATACATCCAGCGGTAATATATTACAATACTGTAATAACTAATTATATTTGAAAACTTATAATCTTCATCGAAAAAAAACGAACTTGATTCAAATGACGTCATCGAAATATAAATCGCCTGGCTCTCTACGGCTTTTTACGGCAGTTATCGTGCTAACGGACAGACAGACAGAATGAATAAACAATGTCACTTTCCAACTATGTTGTAAAGTGTTAAAAATTGTTATTTAATTATCAGCATTTTATGAGGAAGATTCCTTCTCATGCTGTATTACTGACTTATATAATCCAATGATATTTTTTCCTTACATAATGCAATGAATTTACATCTTTCACAGTGACAAAACAATGTATAAGATTCACGGCCCTATATGTTCAGGTATAATTTTTATCACAGTTTTGCATGGTAAATACCGAGCAACACCGGGTATTCACTGCTAGTTTAAAATATAATTACATAATATACTTTCTGTTCATTATCTTTCAGTAATTTAATATTTTTATGGAGTTATGGTATCATATTTCACACTTTATTAGGCATTGCAGGCAATCTTGCAAAATTCAAAATACTAAATTTCATACCATATTATTACTTTTTGTTGCTAATGCTGATATCATTTGATTGTTTCCAAAATATCTATCACATAATTTCGGTAAAGTAATCATTCCCTAAGATTGTTTAAAAACAAAACCATTTCAATAGTTATTATTCACAAAGCACAAATCAAGTTTTAATAACAAATGCGCAAATAATATTTGTTTAAACATTACTTACTGATAAGAAAGGCAAACTAATTAAAGAAATAAACACCATTTGTTGATAAGTGAGAAAAATAAATGAAAATTAGAAAATGTAACAAGTAATTTTAATTTGTTCAATTTCTTATTATTCACATTATGCAGTTTATTGAGTTCGCTGATAAGAATGTAGTTTATAATAAAGTAGACTCCATCATTTTCAGTAAGTATATATAACTCAGTTTCATTAGGATTAATATTATACTCAGTAATAAGTTACACAACATTTTTTATTTACTGTTACTAATTATTTTCTTCAAAACAATTCCATAATATGTGATACTTGGCCTGCCTATGTAAGACGATAATTGTGTTTACATTATGTTAAGTACCATTGCTAATTAAAGTACAATAATTGTATAATTAAAATGATAATCACATTGCGTGATTGCGTTGTTAGGTAGTTTGCCTTTGCATGAAATAAACGTCTTGCAGACATTTTTGTTCTTGTATAAATGTGTACAATGAAAGAAGCAATTTCATCTAATGGACATGAAATAAAAAGTTTTTGGGGACTATTGCTTAAGAAAATTGCAAAAGATGCTTGTTTGTTTTACTTTTGAAACCAACTCAATACTGTTGCATTTCATTTGCACTATGCTAGGAATATATATTTTTTTCCTTCTTAAGGTAATTAGAATGAATTATATTCATTTAATTCAAACTTCTTTCACATGAAAGTAATTAACAATATGTATATTCATATTGTTCTAGGGAAATTAGCACTGAATAAAAAATAAAGCTGGAGCTTTTCATTAAAATATTTACTTTATTTGATATTGTACATTTACTTTATTTACATTGTACTGCTAAAAGTCGAAAATAGTCATACTTCCTCTGAAATCGTAAGTGCAAGAATGAGTTCAAATCTCTGGATAACTAACACATTTATTTACAAGCACAACGTAAACAGAAACAATATACAACGAATCACTTGATAACTATCTCACTAGATCACTAAATAACTTTCAGGTACAGTTAAAACAGAAATCAAATGATCCACTAATTTCACAATGCAGCCCAAACTATTAAGAAGAAATCGCAATATCTCGAAATCCCATGTAGATCATATCACGTTAACTGCCCCTAACTTAGCGATGCCTCATTTTGTATAGTATCCATAGACATTTCCAGGGGTATGATATTCTTGGTCTGGTATCTCCTAGAATATTCATTATTTCGTGAAAGGTGTAGTACCTTTGACTATTCGACAAAAATCGCCATATTGGTGATAAAGAGCCAAATCTGGTAACCCTGCACAGAGTGTTCAAATTTTACAACCCTACATGGACGCTAGTAGTGTCTGCCTGTAAAGTTATTTTTCCTTTCTGGTTATAAAAAGAGCATTCAGAGAAGACACTTACCATGCTCGTAATACAATTAATAAAATAAAATTATTCACTAGGTTGCATTGTCATTACAATAAGTATGCAAAATTACAGCCTCCTCAGTCCCGATATTCTGGAGAGTCAGGAAAGACGTCTGAGCTCCACTCTTTTTTTCTTCCCCAAGCTAGAAATCGAATTTCCAGCTCTATTAGGTTCGACACTGTGGTCAATACTTAAAAGTGTGTAAAATTCCAGCCTTCTGAATCAGGATTCTGAAGGTTTTCTTCTGGAGATTGTAAATGTCTATCTCTCATATGTAATATTTACTATCCTTATTTTGTCCTCCCTTCCAGTAAAACTGAAAATTCAACTTTGTTCAGTTCTGTTCTGAAGTTGATATTATAAAGGTACAAATTAATGGCATCTCTGGTTCCCTAAAGACTTCTATAAGGCCTCGAAAAGCAAAAATACGTTATAAATTTTTTATATGTTTTTTATTTTAATGTCTTGTTTATAGGGATTCGTCTTTGTGAGCTTCAAAATGCAATTTGGCATTGAAATATAATAATTTTACTACGACTTGCGTCGCTTTTCGTATCTCGCCCGAATATACATTTTTAATTTAAATATGTCTGAGTTTCCAGACGTAATTTTCCACGAAAGATTTATTGCGTTTCTGAAATTTTGTCGCAATTACTTCAATCGTTAAACTTCTGAAGAATATCGATTATCAGAGTATTTAAACTAAATAAATGCCCTCATTTTTCTAACATTACTTTCGCAAAATCGTGAAAAAAAAATTCTGAAATATATAAGTAAGATAATTCCTAATAAAAAGATAGCTATTTCATATATAATGTTACATCTCAAAGTTAATGAAGTCATTTGCATTACGTCTGCAGTCTTTCGTAATAGAACTAGAAGTATAGGAAATGATAAAACTATAGTTTTTTTCAGTAAAAAGTGATTGGGTGCTGTTTCCATGTAGCCAAAAAAATGACTTAGAGTAACTTAATATTCACAGTACGGGGAAACTACTGTGTACTTCTTATCCATAGCAATGTTGTTTATTATACTATCCGTCTATTATTTATTTGCTACTTGTCTCAATAACGGATTTATTAAAATTTTGAAATAGCATATTTATTAATTAAAATGATTAAATAAATATTTGTCTTTTTTGAATGCCGAAACTTTTCAATTAGCTGCAAGATTATTATATTTAAATATTCAAAACTAAAGTGAACACCGGTTATAACTCGAGGTTTAGGTGATATCAAATCACCTGTGTTATAAGGGCAGCCGTACAAGCGGTATTTCTGGCGTTGAAAGACATTATTCTGTTTTATTATGTTCTAAATGTTTATTCTTTACTTAGTTGCCTCTCTATATTAAAAAAGTAGCTGATTCCTGTTTGACAAATTTCACTGTCACTGTTTGACAAATTTCTCGTTTTTCGAGATTCTTTGCTTAGTGCGGAAAAACTAATGCATATAAAAATATGAAATCTGGTAAACTTGTAGAAAAAGCTTCGGGAAATACGCTGAAATAAACCATTTTTTGATATGTATTGTATTTTTAGAAATATTTAATGTCAAAATCAAAGATAAAATATTTGAGTGGCTAGTTCGCGTCCTGGATAGACTAACAATAGAAAGACCACGAATTTTTGCAGGCAGGTACTTACATGAGGGAATTTTTGCAGGACGGCGCCCCTTAGTTGATTTCGATGTAGTATTTGAGATATTTTACTTTTTAAGCACTTCTGAAGTGAACTTTTTTGAAGTGAACGTCTAGCAAATTTTCTGCGTCGTACTGTAAAAACTATAGCATACAAGAATATGAAATGTGGTACATTTATAGAGAAATAATACGGTAATTCTATGAAATAAACCGTTTATGGATTTAGACTTTAGTTTGGCATGAAATAGCTCGCAAAGTGAGTTCATGATCAAGAAATTCAGCTTTTGGATTCCCTGGGCTAAGAAAATCCCTGCTTTTCCTTCCTGTGGAAAATAGGCAGGCATAGAAAATATATTTTTGAAAGTAAATTTTTTAGGAAAGATAGATATGATGCGAGCTCTGTGAGAGCAACGAGTAGAGGCGAAGCCTCCAAAAGTTGGTTGCGGTAGAGAAGCGAGCAGGGGGCAGAGCCCCGTAGTATGTTAAAGAAATACTATTACAGGAAGCAAAAATGAGTATTCTACAGATGTTAATATTTTTTTAATATTAAGACCACAATTACATTGCATGTGCATTATTATGCGTGCAAACGTAGTTCACTCTAAGGTTCTCCATGGTTGCTATAGCATATATTTGTTCATCACCTATAATTTAATAATTAGTTCCTGTACTACGTACGTCCATATCAAACCACTGATTTACAATTGTTTCTATAATTTATTTTTTCCTTAGTCTGATTTTCAATTTAGGCAATCTCCGTGCTGGAATTGAAAGTGTTTTGTCTACTTTCGCCGCTTTTATTTCAGTAAATTCTTCTACACAACATTTTTTACAGCAATTTATAATCGTTGCTTTGGTTATAGATTTACAAACTAGGCCTACGTTGCACACTATTTCCTGCAATATTGAAGATTTAAAAAATCGGAAATTTTACTTTCGAAAGAGGAAAAGCGTTTAAAGCATTTTTCTGAAATTTGACACGAGATTGGACGACCGGAAAATAGAGCCATACTTAAGCTTGGGTAATATATGAATCCCATATTTAAAAGTCTGACAATGCACGATTTCAAATCAGAACCGAATTTAGATAGCTCAGATTGAAAAACCTTGTATAAAAGCTCAATATTCTATCACTTGTCTGGATAAAACTTGTACAATAAAATATATGCAAGCTACTATAATTATTATGTAATTTATAAAACAAAAACGATTATTACATTAAACGATTATTACGAGATTTTTACTATGAATAAAATGGCAAAACTTTTCAAATAATTAACTTCAGATAATTCTTTATATGTCATTAGTTTAAGAGGTATATAAAAGTAACCTGCTGTTTTCAGAAAAGAAATAATTGTGATTGAACTATTTGAACATAAATACTGTGAAAGCTTAAAGAATTATTTCAATGTTTAAGTGTCTTACTTTCGATTTAGTTCCTTTCTTATATTGATAAATTCCTTTTTTCTCTTTTATCAAATACTTCTTCAGCCAACTCGTCTATCTAGAAAAGAAAATGAAAAAAAAGTCGCTCAAGTGAAGTGTCGAAGGGCTAAAAGCTACGTTAAATAATACATGATTCCGGAGCCCTGGTTAAATTAAAGAGATAAATTGACCTAAGAAGAAATTAGGAATCTTCAGAGGAGGTCTAAATTGCTCATTATTCAGTTGATGGAAGTAACAGCTTGGTAAAGAATTTTATTCTGAATAACTTTTGCGACCTATTAAGTGTTATTAATACATACTAGATAAGCTTCACTTTCGTGAAATATTGTTTCGGAAATATAATAACTTGCAAATCAGCAAATATATGAAGAAAAATGTTATAAATAGGTTATTCACTGTTACTCTAATAGGAAGACAAATTAAGGGGGTATGGTAACCAAATTGCTGAAATCTGCAATTTTAATGTTGTAGTCGTAAATTTTAGTATTCAGGTAGATTTTAAGTATAGTAAACAAGATGTGATTTTAAAAATCTTAAAAATTAAAAAAATATATTTTTAAAAAATTAAAATTTCAAAAATTTGTCAAGTTTTCTTTTTGATATAAGTAGAAAGATATTTCTTCTAAAATTTTGATTTAAACATTTTTTAGCGTAAAATTATGTAATAAATAAATTATCTTCACAGTTTCTGTAAATGTGAATCAGAAAAAAATTAATAAAAAATAATGTAAAAAAAACATGATTTTACAACAAAAATATAGTTTCGAAAATCATGGTAAAAAATCTGATGTGGGCAGTACATGACTTTCCTCATATAATGCAATGAATTTACTACTTTTACAATAAAAAATAGATTATTTTTATAGTAGTTATTCATATTATTTCCGAAATATTGAATTTTCGTCAATGAGTCGTCATTTTCCATGCGTTATCATCAAATGGTCGTCATCATCAAATGGTCGTCATTGATTTAGTGTCATTTTTATCAATTTGGCGAGTTTTTCGCTAATTTAGCAACATTAAAAAAGTCGCCAAGTTGGCGACATGCCACCAAATTCGTCGCCAAAATCTCGCCAAGCGTTATGAACGAAGAAATAAGTTATTCTTACAGCAGATAAATAACTATTGGCGTTCAAATACAAAAGTATTTCTCAAAGTATCTTTTTTCAGGAATGGAACGAGCTAGATGCACGAGAATGATGTCACTCAATTTATCGCATGGTATTACATATGAAAAGTGAACATGTTTCTCAATAGGAAATATTTTTGTTTTATTCTATATGACTTTTTGATAATTTTTTTGAAAAATGTGCAATATCTCGAGAACAGTTCATGTTAGCGTTCTAAAATTTATGCCAATCGTTTTCTAATAAAAAATTACATAAGAAATGTTGAAATGTCTATTTGCGTAACTTTATTAGCGGTTTTGATTTTTTGACGATTTTTTCAAAACTTCACTCGAAAATTTAGGGGGGTTCTGTACATTCGATTGCGTATAAAAACAATAGGCTTACAGTGTTTATGGATTGTGATTTTTGTACTAACTTTCATTCGAATCGACCCATTCGTTCGTCAGTTATCGTCTCCAAAGTCTCACTGACACACACTTCCACACACATACATACACACACATACTTTCACACACACACACGCAGACATCACTTCAAAAATGTTTGATTCGTGAAAAGGGATGCTTGAAACGTGCTCTCCCGTCGAAAACTCGAATTCGGAATGTCGACCCCGTCACAATACTTCCCTTATACATTATGTATATAAGGGAAGTAAAAAACAAACACATATTTCAGTAATTGCTGAAAACAAGTTAAAGAAAAGTATATATATATATATAACAATTGTTCCAAATTTCATTCATTTCCGTCAAGTAGAATTTGACTTATATCAATTTAAATTTATAAAAATGTCGAAAATCACATCTTTTAGAGAAAATGCATTAAAGTTTTATATGACTGGTGACAACTTCAGTAGTTCAATTTTTAACATTGCAATATAATCGGTTCTATTTAATGTAGCAAGATGAATTTCGTGTCATTGGAATCAGCATTTTTTTTTTAAATAATAAAAAAAAGTTGAGACTTTTCGGGATTTTGGGGTACCATACCCCTTTAAATACATCATTAGGCAAAGTGTTAAGCTCATATACTTTTGTAAATGAAGCTTTTAAAGCAACGAAATCTCTGAACAAGAGATTTTAAAAAGTCACTAAAATATGCATGTTATTCATTTGTGATATTCCCTGTATTAAACTGGTATCGAAAATGATCATTAAATACATAAAACTAACTGTGCACAAAGTATTCTTCTCTGCAAACTTTTGCAATTCAGGATTCTATTTCGATGTTTGTAGACTCAAAATAGTTTTTTTCTGCCTACAAAGTATCATTTGGAAACATTCTTCGAGGTGCCAAGTTGTCGGCCGTTTAGAGGCTAGGAAGGCATTGATGGAAGTGTAAAATTATTTTAAAATTAGTTTTACACCATATGCACTCATATTCAATATTGCAGTTGGTATTTATGTGCTATTATGCTATGAATCACTCCAGATAAAGTCAATCAATTTTATTTAACAACTGTTGAGAAATCAGAGTTTTTGTGTTGATTTTAAATTTAGTTTAGGAAAGAAACATTTAATGGTAAAGTCAAAGGAAGAATATTTGAACTGCTATTTCGTGTCTTGAATAGAATAACAATAGCAAAACCTCGCATGTTTGTTAGCATGTACCTTGAATTTTTGCAATACAGAGCACTTTTTCATTTTTACAGGTGAATATTTAACTAGGCGAGTCGATTACTAGCTTCTCTCTGATTGATTTCTATCAGACACATTAGTTAGTGCACTTGTTACATTAGATAGTGGCATTAGTTAGTGCAACGATAGTTAGTGCACTTGGGTGAGACAATATGATTCTTACAAACAAACAGATCATTTCACAACTATTGTTATAACACACATAACAGTTTAATTGTTATATTTCACAAAAATTACATGCTTTATTGTTGTACATTTTTCTATACGGAAAATGTAACACGCCATTTTCCCAATGTATTACAGACAAGAGACAAAACGTACAGTTTTGAAATTTTGTCATTTGTTCGTAATATAGTAAACAATCGTTCTTAATGGCAGACGGCATTCAAATGCAGGTTTAGCGAGCACCAGGAAGTAGGAGATAAAGCCTCTCAACTCAAGAAGTGAATTTCGGGATTGACGACAGTAAAGAGCTCGGGCTACTGGATGAAATTGTTCGCTAAGCAAGTTAAGGAAGTTGGGTGAGTATCATCTATTAAGGGGAAGAATCCCCACTGGTGCTTTATGCCCAATGGGTGCGAGCACCGATGAACAAGCGACAGTGAATGGAGGACGAACACGGGGTTTTGCGAGTGTCATCGAACATAGAACACCTAGACGATCATGTTTGCCGGTCGGATTAAAAGAGCTCGCACGCAGAGCTGCAGGGTTGGCGAATGGCAGTTAACAAAGGACGGTCTGAAACGGGTGTATTACGCCTGCGTAAGAGGCGGAACGGAAGTACTCACGAATCAAGCTCAGCAAGCGTCTTCGAGTAGGACTTAAAACTTCCTTACTCGATTGATGAGCTTACTGAGCAAGTGTCGGAATCCCCATTTCTTTTATAATAAAAATAATGTATTATATGACATTTTTCTCGTATATCAACATTGTGCTTATTAAAGAACATATTTACACATTTTACTATAACATCCACTGTCTATTTCAGATTATGTTTCAACACTCTTCCCTATTAAAAAGAACACAAATCAGAAAAAGTCAACTTAAATGTCTCCCGAACAAAATGTAAGTTAAATAGAACAAAGAGTTGCACAGTTACTTTTTGAAAATAATAAAGTGCAATAGGACATTTTATTCATACATTTTTGTTACATTAGTAAACTGATATTTGACTTAGTATGGTACATACAATAAAATATGTATGTTAAATGCATCAATGTAATATGCAAAAAAAAAAGATCTACTTGTTACTTTACTTATATACATAATATAAAAGGAAAGCATTGTGACGGGGTCGAAAATTCGAATTCGAGTTTTCGACGGGAGAGCACGTTTCAAGAATCCCTGATCACGAGTCAAACATCTTTGAGGTGGTGTGTGTGTGTGTGTCAGTGAGTATCTGGAGACGATATCTCATGAACGAACGGAGAGATTCGAATGAAATTTGGTACAAAAATCACAATCCGTGAATACTGGAAGCCAATTGTTTTTAAACGTAATCGAATGTTCAAAACCCCCCCAAACTTTCGCCTGAAATTTTGAAAAAATCGTCAAAGCATCCAATCCGCTTATAAAGTTACGCAAATAGACATTTCTTATGTAATTTTTCCTTAGAAAACGATTGACATAAACTTCAGAACGCTAGCGGAAACCGTTCTCGAGATATTGCACATTTTTCAAACAAATTTATCCAAAAATCCCTCAAATTAAAAAAAAATATTAACTGCTGAGAAACATGTTCACTTTTCATATGTTATATCATGCGCTAAATTTGGTGACATCATTCTCGTGGATCTAGCTCATTTCATTCATGAGAAAAGATACGTTGAGTAATACTTTTGTATTCGAACGCCAATAGTCATTTATCTGCTATAATCATAACTTATTTCTTCGTCCATAACGCTTGGCGAGATTTTGGCAACAAATTTGGCGGAATGTTGTCAACTTGGCTACTTTTTGAAATGTTGCCAAATTAACGAAAATCTCGCCAAATGGATAAAAGTGACGCTAAATCAATGACAATGACATACCAATTGTCAAACATTCAATATCTTGGAAAGCATATTAGTATCTACTATAAGAAAAACCTATTTCTTTTTACTGTAAAGTAGTAAATTCATTACATTGTATAAGGAAAGTCATGTGTTGCCCACGTCAGATTTTTTCTTTATTTATATTCATTAAGTGATGAATCAAATATCTTTATTATTTAGTTAAATATAATGCTTTTTTACATGTTAAGATAATTATACATTAAACAACAAACGTAGTTCAAAACATATACTTGATGAATATTTGTACATTTTTTTACTTTCCTTATATACATAATGTATAAGGAAAGTATTGTGACGGGGTCGAAAAGTCGATTTCGAGTTTTCGACGGGAGAGCACGTTTCAAGCATCCCTGATCACGAATCAAATATTTTTGAAGTGATGTCTGTGTGTGTGTGTATGAAAGTATGTGTGTGTGTGTGTTTGTGTGTGTATCAGTGAGACTGTGGAGACGATAACTGACGAACGAATAGACCTATTCGAACCAAATTTGGTACAAAAATCACAATCCGTAAACACTGGAAGCTTATTGTTTTCTTCGCAATCGAATGTTCAGAACCCCCCTAAATTTTCGAATGAAATTTTGATAAAATCGTCAAAAAATCAAAACCACTAATAAAGTTACGCAAATAGACATTTCTTATGTAATTTTTCATTAGAAAACCATTGACATAAATTTTAGAACGCTAATATGAACCGTTCTCGAAATATTGCACATTTTTCTAAAAAATTATCAAAAAGTCATATAAAATAAAAAAAAATATATTTCCTATTGAGAAATATGTTCACTTTTCATATGTAATACAATGCGATAAATTGGGTGACATCATTCTCGTGGATGTAGCTCGATCCATTCATGAAAAAGATACTTTGGGTAATACTTTTGTATTTGAACGCCAATAGTCATTTATCTGCTGTAATTATAACTTATTTCTTCGTCCATAATTCTTGGCGAGATTTTAGCGACGAATTTGACGGAATGCTCCAACTTGGCTACTTTTAGAAATGTTGCCAAATTAACGAAAATCTCGCCAAATGGATAGAAATGACGCTAAATCAATGAAAATGACGACCAATTGTCAAACATTCAATATCTTGGAAAGAATATTAGTATCTACTATAAGAAAAACCTATTTGTTTTTACTGTAAAAGTAGTAAATTCATTACATTGTATAAGGAAAGTCATGTGTGTTGCCCACATCAGATTTTTTTTCAATTTTATGTAGGTAATGTTGTTGTTGAGACCCAGACCACCCGACCTACCAGAAAGGAATGTAAGCAATGTAATACATTTTTTCAAAATGTTTCCATTTCTTTAATTTTTATTAGTTTATTATTTTATCTCTTAATACATATTAAGTTACAAAAATGTAAATAGAATTTTAATTTTTCATTATTTTAAACGCCATAATTTTGAGAAAGTGAAATAAAATATCTTACTTCAAAATAAATCTCGTTTACGTTAATGAACTAAATTATTTTCTCCTTTTTCAATAAATATAATTGCGTATCTATATAAATAAATTTGAAAAAAATGTCTGTATGTATGTATGTTTATCTCAGCATCACGGGAGAACTGCTGAACCGAATTTAATGAAATTTTCTGGCCTTGAATCTGGTAGCCTTGAAATAGCCCCACTTAATAGTTAGTCCATGTTTCGAGTTTCTAAGACCAGGGGTTGTTGAGACCTTGATAAGAAACGAAACTTTTTCTTAGGAGTTTTACTCTCTAACTGCCTGGTTCTTCCGAACGAAAAGGGATGGAAATCGCTGGTTTAAAACATGAAAGTGGATTAAAACTCTATCTTTGAATTTGGTGGGAGTTTATTGTGCTTATCAGTCACTTTGGAAAATCGAAGGTTTGAAACATGAATTTAAATAGAAACTCTATCAACATGGTTTATTTTTCACAGCCTCTTACTCAACAATGGAAATTATTAAGTAATCAAACAGAAATCAAAATGGTTATTTAATTATCAGCATTTTATGAGGAAGATTATTTCTTATATCATGTTGCTTAGTTACTCAATTAAATAAATATGTTTGTTAATTTTTTTATTATTATTTTTTCGATTTTAATAATAAATAAATTGATATAAACATATGTCTTATGAATGGACAGTTTGATTTATCTTTCACTTCCATTAATTACGGACTGCTTATATCACTGTCATTTAATTGACAAAGAGTTTTTATCCTTATATATTGTGTTTAGACAATAAACTCATTGTGTTTAGCCAATGAATGCATTTAGCCGATTGTCGAAACAGAATAAGAGTAGATCGGGTATATTTCCTAATTCAATTTTAGTGTTTTCGTTTAGTATATACAAAAGGGATCAGGATGTTTTATTCTTCAGATCTAGAATTTAGCGGGATATCGTTAACTTGGCAATTTTTCTTAAACGTTGCCAAATTGAAGGATATCTCGCCAAATTGATAAAACGATGCTAAATCAATGAAATTAATTTTGTTTTGTTAGAAGAAAGTACTGAAATGATGTTTCGGGAGCATTTGTCTGTCATTCCAACCGTTCTACTTAGTAACACATTAAGCGAATTTTTAAAATACCACCAAATTGATAAAAATGTTTGTAAATCCATAAATATATTTTCAAATTGATAAAATCGTGCTAAATAAATGAAATTAATTGCGTTTTGTTAGAGGATAGTATTGTGGTTATGTTTCGTCAATTTGTCGCCAAGTGGGACCAGCAATTCTAGAGTCCTACTTGGCGATAAATTTGGAGGTTATTTTTAAATGTCTCTAAATAGACGAAAATGTCGCTAAATTGATAAAATGTCGCTAAATTGATAAAATGTCACTAAATTTATCAAAATGAATCTGAATCGATGAAAATTCAATATTTTGCATCATTTAGATTTTCAAGATAATCTCTTTCGTTTTGTGAGAATTAAAAAAACATTTATTTCTAAAATTATTTACAAACTGAACAAGGATACTTTCTGGATCTGTCATAAATTCACGGCTTGGTTGTGCACCTTTAACTGTCTGAGAATTTTAGAGTTGATCACCTGACCTCTTAGATCAACTGATGCCAACCAGATGCTATCACCTAATGTGTGTCCCCATGATTTTACCCGAGTAATAAATTTGAATATATTCACTTATAAAACTATCCAAACTATTTTGAATTCCGTCCGTATTCTACGTAAGAGTTTGATGGATTGGAACTTTGCAGATTATTTGTTTGTCATAGTAATTTTATAAATTGTCATGTTGCTGACACCGCAAAATGCGTATCCTTTTAAAAATTATCCCTAATTGTTGACCACCAGTTTATTTATTATAAGTGACACAATGTAATACTAATTTAATATGTTTCTCAAATTAATTAATTTCTTGAATATATTACGCACATTAAACTGCATGAGTTAAATTCGACTTCTGAATGTGTCCAGTGGATAAACATTGCGCCTTATTATTTTTCTGTATGTTAAAGAAATTCCTTTGACCTAATATCCCTCTGAAAAAAATATCATACAATTCAGTATTTTCTTCCACAAAAGCATGCACAAGACTGCAAAAAACATTCTCAATCGGTGTACATTGAGGCTAGATAGAGCAAAGGATAGAAACGTTTTCCGCTACGAGTGTTTGTTTGGAAACTAATAAAGCTGCGGAGTAAATACTGTTACAACTTTTTTTTTCCGAAAAAGTTTTCGGGAAATAAAATACTTCCTAAAAATGTTGCTAACTTCGTTTCTAGTCGTGCGAAAGATATCCGCATGTGTTCAAATATGTATATCTGTGTGTGAGTGTGTGTAAGTCTATGAGGCGTGGACACGACAATTCAAAAGATCCATTCTAACTTTTTTTCGAACGTTTTGGTCTGGAGTACTCTATAAAGTTACTTGCTGCCTTTACCGGAAATCGAATCACGCATCTTGATTCTGGCTAACCGAAGCACTACTGTTGAACATTTGGGATGGAATTTGAAGTTGTTACAATCTAAGTTTATCGAACTTTGCATTATTCTCTCTATAATGTTAGATTGACGTATACTTGACCTACTGCCTAACCGTATCCTGCTATTTTTACGCCAGATCATGCTCCTTCTGCTTTTTTTATCCTCCAGGTTATTTTCCTGCGTTGTCTTTAATCTCCCGATTTTACTCAATATAACAGAGTCCACTGAATCTGTGTTAGTCGCACTAGGGTCAAAGCTCTGACATCTTTCAAATAATCAGGTTGGTTTGTTGAGGATCAATTTTAAAGTTTTTTGATTTCCCAACCGGGAATCGAACAACGAATATTCGTAGTTACTATCAGCCGACAGTCAACCGTTGAGCTACTGGGACAAGACTGCAAGTTCTTACCTTCAAAGTGGACTTTGCAAGTCCCTCTACTGAACATTTAAAAAAGTAAAGCTAAAAGACCCTTTTCTGCATTTTGACCTTTTGAACGTTTTGATATAAAATACCCCTTTTACTGAATTTTTTCAAGAATTAGAAAGTAATAACCTTTCATTTCGATCGTTTCGGTATATAAAACCTTTTTAATGAACATTTAAAAAGTGCGGAATTAAAATAACCTTTTTTATCTATTCAATTTTTGAATATTTTGGTATGGAATACCCTCACTGTTAAAAATTAAGGAAAGGTTATATTTTTCCAGAGGGTCATTTTAAACGACTAATTGCAAGACTCTATACGGGAAGTGCCTAAAATTGGTGCGACAGACATACTAATAGACAAACGGGCACATAAACAGATGGGAAGACAGACGGATACTTGGTAATATGTATAATGGTTTGGTAAGTCTTTTAAATTGATGTTCCTTTCCAACTTTTGAAAGATATGTTCCTGATTTCGCACAAACTTTTACATTTTTTCTATGAACTGTAAAATACGATTAAAAAATTGAACCAAACGTTTAATTTCTTTAAAAGAAATATTTTTTAAATAATAAAGAATAATAAATTTGGTACGACATTCAAAAGTGATATATGGATATATGTAGAACAAAAAATTATGTAATATCCATATATGAAAATGTTTTGAAGGGAATCAAATTTCAAATTGTGTTTCATTAACTTCCTCACAATTATTACAGATCAATATATTTTAAGAAATTACTGTGCATAATAGAGCACTAGATCTGATTCCTAGCATGTACCGGTAAGTTACTATCATACGACTTTTTTCTTTAAGAATTGAAATACTTACCAAATAGTTTTGGGCATACCACTATCTATATAGATTAAATCTATTTGACTTTCTTGGAGAATTTTTTTTTATCTTGATGGCTTTTGTTTCTTAAAAGCATAAAAAAGGATGAAAGGCGAAAAGTATTTACCTAGTATACGATAGGTTGAAAGGAAAATAATGCATGAGGCCATGTTAGTCAAAGCTTCAGAAATCGATTGGGAGATGAAGAGAATGTTCCTGGAAAGCGAAAGTAAAGGATTTATTGGCTAATAGGTATAGATTGATGCAACTATTTAATGTATCAAAATAAAATAGATCTATAATTGAAACAGTAATACAGTAGTAGAACAAACTATAATTGGTTAAGTTTTATATTATTTAAATTAATAATTAAGACTGTCATAGGCGAGGACAATAACACTCTTAAATTTTAAATTGCATTTTTCTTAAAATGCTTTATCTTGCATGGCGCTTGGACATCTTAATTAAAAGTCTTGAAAATAAATCTTAAAAATAATTGAAAATATACATCTTAATTAAAAATCAGTTTGTTTATGTATCGTTGTTGGTACAATTCGTGAACTAAGTTCCTATTTTTTAGGCCAACAGATGATTTTAAATGGTTTGGACATAGATTTCGATCGTACGAATCGATACATATGATTCGTTTTTATTCAGTTGAAAAAATTTAGTATAAATTAAATCGTACGATAAGTTTTCATTTAGTTTGCACATTTATTTGATAGATAATATACGTGTGGAAGACCCATGTCACCCGGCTCACCCTAGGGTATGAGAAGCCACAATTTCCCTTAAATCGAAACCATAGAAGGCAAATCGAATATATATGTCCCGAACTGCTGTACATCCAGGTTATGCCCCATGGTCGTTACAATGTGTGTGTTAAGTTTCAGTCTAATATATCACCAAAAACTTCTAAAGAATCTAAAAAGACTTTTCGAACATCCTTCCTCATCTTATTTGCCGACGAGGGATACAGTGGAAAATTTGTTAAGTTCCGTTAGTTTCTGGTCCGCAGTCGATACTATAGATGTGCCAAGATTATGTCGTCTGAGCTCCTCAAAGGTCCCTTTCTAATTAACCCGAGCAGTATGGGGAGACAAATACGCGTTATGCAATTTTTGCATAGTTAGATCATAAGTGTGTAGAGTTTGTAAAGAACTCTGCAGTCCCAACTGGGAATCAAACCTTGGATCTTCGAGCAGGTCAGCTGACGCTATACCGCTGAACTACTAGGAATAAATAGCAAGCTGTTATCGCTAAAGGGGACTCTGCATTCTCAACCCTCTAATGTCAGATTGGCGGGCAACTGGCAATCTGTCTGACCAACTCCAGCTATTTTTTCCACAGGTTAGCTTCCTGTTATTACTATTTGCCCCATGTAAGCATCCTGCGTGGTGTTTATTTTGTCAAAGTTGAAATCGGTGCTCAATCTTTCAGAATCAACTGAATCCATACTAGGGTCACATCCAGATCTCCGACATATGTGCACTTACTTAAGGCGATGATTTGTTCGGGCGCCATTGTAAAGCACCTTGCGGCCCCAACCGGGGATCGAACCCTGGATCTCAAACTGGCCAGCCGACGTTTTCCCGTTGAGTTACTGGGATGAAATTCTAAGCTCTTATCCTTGAAGTGGACTCGTTATATAGTGGAAGTTATACTCGCAGTATATGCGTAGAGTTATAATCAAAAATACTTTGTTTAGCTCTTGAATTTTCGTCGACTCACTAAGTTATAACATACATTTTCAAGTAGTATCTAGAATAAAGATTTTTCCCGTCACACTCATACCTTTATAGTACCTAGTGTATTTTGTATGTCCCTATGAACCAAATCAAACCTAATAGAAATCTACAATTTCCTACAAAATTCTGTGTAAATTCATTTTGAAGATCAACTACTGATCTTACATTGGATGTCAATTGCTATATTCAACCGCCAGATGTACCAGCATAATTAAAATATTCCCAGCACCACAAAACCTGCATTACGGATGATTCTGTATGTTTTGTAGACTCTCGTTAATTCTAAGAGAATCGTGTGGTTGACCATTTCCGGTATAAGTTTTGGAGTCGTAAATTTAAATACGGTTGAAACCTCTAAAATATAATATATATATATATATATATATATATATATATATATATATATATATATATATATATATATATATATATATATATATATATATATATATATATATATATATATATATATATATATATATATATATATATATATATATATATATATATATATATATATATATATATATATATATATATATATATATATATATATATATATTCTTTTAGAAAAACAACATTTTAAACTAAAAGGAATGTTTTAAAATAGATTTATAATCATACATCTACAATATAATATAAAAGGAGCGATACATGTTTGGCTTTTAGCGAAATACTATAAGAGGGCACAGACCAGCCTTCTAGATTACAGTGAGCTTTTTGGAACATCACGAAAGTAGTTTGACAATCCTCCCCCCCCCCCCCCCTCCACTATTCCCTATGTTTCTAGAAAAAAAAGGAAAGAAATCATTTTAATTTGGTTTTGCTCCGTTAGCGCCATTCGTGATTTAAAAGTTTTAGGTTTTTTTAATGTTTGCAGATTATGAGTAATCCTGAGGTCGAATAGCTGTTACCTGGTTCGATATATCGATTGAAAATGAACTATAGCACAGAATGATATGCATATATTTTAAACACAAATTTTATTATCATTTAAAAATAATATACTATAAATATGGAATTTTCTGTACCATGCAACCTCTAAATGCAAATGTGATCTTTGGTGCCGAAAAACTCATTCGCCGCTACCATTCCGTATAAAATAGTCAGGGATTTAAAACAAATAATAAAAATACACTAATTCCCATTAACATGTTTCTATCACTAGAAAGCTCATTTTCAATACTTTCCAACATAGTTGAAAAGTGTTTATGGCTTTGTTAATTCCGTCTATCTATATGTCTGTCTGTTCGCACGATAACTGCCATAGAAAGACTTTATCAAAATGGAACTCTAGTATGTTGTTGAGACGGTCTGTGGAACATATGAATGTATAGTATCCCCTAATTAGTTTTGCATTGAACCCGATGGCAAAAGTGAAATACATTGAACCCTATTGGACTTAATTATTTAAACACTTTGTAAGCAAAGTTAAAATTCACAAATTGCTTCAAAATTTTAGGAAATATTCAATTTATCTCATAAAATATATAAAAAAATTCAGAAAAATATGTTCGGTAGTTTTTTAAATAAAAATTAAAGTAATGATTATACCCATATTATATGAGGATATCACGTTATCCACTTCAAAATAAAATACGGTATCCATTTTTTCTCCCAGTTTAACGTTCCTGATTTTTAAAGTTATATATTATTAGTTTATTTATATTAGTATTGCATCCGTTGTAAAACCCCTTTATTTTTGCGTATTTTCGGTGCATCTATAGTCTGTGCCAACGCAGCTACAATATTTTTAGTTTAAATGATCATCAAACTTTGATTATTTCTACCATGAAGCCCAAATTTAATGGATTCAAAATGTAAACAAATGATAGTAAGATGAGTTTCACAAGAATTGCTGAAGTTTTCACGCAAAATTATTTATCTTTGGAGTCTGGAATAAAAGTGATATGAATTAAAAATTCATTGCTTTTAGATAGAGACCCAAACAATTTATATTTCGATGATTTATATTTCATTTGAATAAAGTTCATTTTTTTTCTATGAAGATTAACGTTTTCAAATGTTATAAATTATTGTAGTATCGTGAAAATTTTTAAAACAATACTGCTGAATGTATCACATTTTAGATATGTTTAAATAAAATTGCATTTCAGTTCAAAACTGTTTTATAATAAATGTTTTATGCATGATTGCTCTTTCTTGCTTTTCTAAATTTGATAATAGCATTCATTTTTATTTGCGTTTATATAATGTGTTTTGGAAAATCATTTAAAATATGAAAATTTCAATTGAAAATAATTTTGTTAAAAAGTGGTGAAATTCTGCAATTGCAAATACCGAAATTCTTAAATTTAATTCGTAAATTAGAAAATATATATCGCAAATATTACAATTAACCAGCGTATGTTTTACAATTACAGATAATAAATGGAATATTTATACAAATATTTATGCAACTGATGCGCTAGTGTCGTCAACACGTTAGTTAAAAAAATATCGCCGTCGAGAAACGTTGTAATCGTCAGAAAACGCTTTAACGTAGAAAAATGCTGATATGAAAATTTATTGAAAGGTGACTTTAAAGTTTTATTTTTGAAGACACTGGTTTATTTATTTAAATATTAGCGTTGGAAAAGGGGGAAATGTGGTATACTGGGAAATCTTATATTTTCTTTATGTACCTTGAGTAATATGTACAGAAATAATTTCATATGTTAGTGCATATTACAGTAGAAATATTAGTTGCGTTCATGAATGCTTTTAATACTTACTCAAGCAATCGTTATTATTGTAAATAGTCAGTGCTGGGGGATTATTGTTTGTGAAACGTTTCCCCATAAAAATAACCATGAATGTATAAACATGTCTTACATTAGGAAAACATTTTCGGTTTTATTTTATCAAACTTTAATTATGTTATATTTTACCACTTCTTTCAAGCTGTTAATTTTCATGACCAAC
The DNA here is from genome assembly GCA_951213105.1 of Amaurobius ferox. NCBI lineage: Eukaryota > Metazoa > Arthropoda > Arachnida > Araneae > Amaurobiidae > Amaurobius > Amaurobius ferox. Next base: position 124,708,069 of record OX578134.1, read on the forward strand.
ATTTTACTTTTTACTGGGGTATATCCCACTTACAGTCACCAATGTATTCTCATCTATATTCTGGTGATAACATATGATCATTCTGGACCAAATAGTTTTAATTGTGTAAAAATGCAAGAAAATTTGTATTTTAGAATGGAATCTAGAAATACTAATCAGAAAAAATTTATTAAGAACAATACTGAAACATGTGCCTATATGTAGTCGATGTTTACTGTCACTATTCACCGATGGAAAACATGGGATTAAATGCTATGTATGACACGTATTTAGTTAATCTTTAAAAAGCACAGACTCACTAGCTGTGGCATAACAAATGATTTATATTCTGATTCTTAACTAATTAAATTAAATCACTCACATACTATGTCACTCGTTCAGCCATCCGAAATTCTAAGCTATTCCAACGCTGTTTCTTATTTTCTCACGATTTTGATAATAATTGTCAATACCAATAATTAAAAATCCCGAAATTATTATTAATCACTATTAACAACTAGACCGAACAAAATAACTGTCAGAAGACGAAAATATTTTCTTTTTAATGACACGTTTTCCTCGTAATATTTCTTCTAATGCCTTTTTCACCAATATTGTTCTAACCTTCTCTGCAGCTAAAAAAAAAACTGAAACTGGTCATCTGAAAAAATGTGTAACAACTAAAAGCAATGTTAAATAAAACATGATAACACAGTTTCGAGAAAATTGCTGAGATAAATTGACCTCAGAAGAAATTAGGAATCTTTAGCGAAAGCGAAAATAGAGTATTATGCAGTTGAGGGAAGTAAAAGTTGGCTAATAAGAGTTTTTTTTCGTTTCTTTCCTTTCATTTAAACAAATAATGCTTTAGCATATGTACTTTTTTGAATAAATTTATGGAAACGTTGATATAATATTTTATGTGAACATGTTTCCTTTACTAAAATTTATTCGTGTAGTAAAATTAAATATGTATTTTATTTCATATGTTTAATCGTTTCCTGTCATTGTGGATGGCTTCAAGTAATTTTTTCTAAAGTATGCATAGAAACGCGCTCCAATATCAAATGGAGAAGTCATATATAAATTTTATGCATTTATCTATGCTCGAAATTGATATGAAGTAAAATTAAATGAATACAGGATTTAGAAAACTTAGTGTACTATTAATAGTCTCGTGTGATTATATAAAATCATTGATATGCTGGTAGACATATGACTGCTTAAATATTTAAATATAAATATTGACCAAAAAATTACCCTTTACGTTGATATGCGCAATTGAGGATAATACTGTGATACGCTAAAACGACTTAGATGTATCTATCAAATTTTCTTGTCTTACAAAACATAATTTTCTGGGTAATATTTTGTTGTTTTTAAAGCATATATATTGTATGTCATAATAAAAACTTCATCTGGTGTTTTATGCCTTCATTAAAACTTCATCTGGTGTTTTATTGATAAATATATCATTAAATATTGAGCTTTACGTATTTTGCTTAGTATTCTTCTGTTTAAGCAGCGTTGTTAATTACTTTATTCCTATACATTAAAACTGAATTTATTCCAAAAATTAGTATTTTTACGCTATAATTTTAAAATTATCCATTTTTATATGTAAAATCATTTGTGTCATTATATTCTAACAATTATCTGATACAGTGTCTAAATGAGCCCCTATTGGATCAAACAACAGACAACAATGAAGCAACATTTCCTCACTTTTACACTTTTCGGTATATAGTGGTCATATATCATCATTGCAGCCTGTATCATACTCACTTTCACATATCCCATTTTTCGGAGAAGCGTAAACGACAAGTTCATAAATAACTGGAAAAGGTTATTTCTCCTAAATACCACGTTTACGTTTAAACATAAAATCCTAGCCGAAAAGGATTTAGGTTGTATTTACAGACCCATAATTTTTTTCTTCCTTTTTCTATGTATGTTCGAGTTATAGTGTAAAGAAATGATGATCCTTATTTTTAATATTTTACAACATAGCTGAAAAGTGTTTATAACTTTGTTTATTCTGTCTGTCTGTCTATCCGTTCGGACAACAACTGCAGTGAAAATGACTAGCAAAATAAAATTGTAGTATGTTCTTGAGACAGTCTGTGGGGCATATGGGAATGCAAATGAATAATACCTGCATCACCCAATTCGTTTTCGATTAAATCAGGGTTGAAAAAAAGAAATTGAACCCAAGGGACCTGAATTTTCAAACATTTTTAAAGCAAATTTTAAATTCACAAATTGCTTCGAAAAATTTTAGGAAACATTCAAATTATCCCATAAAATATATAAAAACAATCAACAAAATATGTTTGGTATTTTTTTAATAAAAATTAAAATAATAATAGCACCCATATTATATGTAAAGATCACGTGACCCACATCAAAATAAAATATGGCATCTCTTTTGTGTCAAAATCGTGATTTTTAAAGTTCGTTTTAATTTATATTTAGTGTTACATCCGTCCTAAAACCGCATTATTTTTTTTCTGTGCATCTATATACTGCGCCAACACAATTACAATATTTGAGTTTAAATGTTTATCAAACTTTGATCATTTCTAGAACGAAGCCTGATTTTCACGTATGGATAATGTAAACACATCAAGCTGTAAGATGGATTGTATAAGAATTGCCGAATTTATTTGACTTTTATTTAGCTCTAGAGGCTGCAATATAGCTGGTATGAATAATACATTCACTGTTTTTACATAGAGAAGCAGACGATCCCATACTGTTGCTTTTTTGATGAAGTTTTAAACATGGAGTTAGAAAGTAATTTTATCTCCATGGTTTTACGTTTTTAAGCAAAATAAATTATTGCAGTACAGTGATAATTTTAAAAATCTCGCCGCTAAATGTAAGGAATGGGGAAATGTTTATGAATGGAATATTCCTTGCTATTATATAGAGAGCCAGACGATTTATATTTCAATGACGTTATTTGAATAAAGTTCATCTATTTTCGATGAAGTTTTCAAATATAATAAATTATTGTATTATTGTGATAATGTTAAGAATATCACCGATGAATGTATCGCATTTTAGAGATGTTTATATAAAATTTTATTTTAGTTGGAACGCGTTTTCTAATCAATGCTTTATGCATGATAGATCTTTATTATTATATTATACCTTATTTCGGTAACTTTTATTCTCTTGTACATTCTACATCATTTTAAAATTTCATTTTTTGTATGTAGTCGATGAAGTCAGTCTATGCAGCTTTCGAAATTGTATTTTCCTCGAAACATTAAAACTATGCTAATATTTATCAAAACTTTCCTTACAATCATCAAATCTATGTTTACAGTCACCAGAACTATTCTGACAGTCATCAAAACTATACTAGCAGTGACACTGGGATGAATTTAAAATGATTGTTAATCTGATGAAAGTGATATTGAAAATCCAGAGACAATAATGTTTCGAGCATACAGAAGGGATTGCAGCTCTGGCACTTACATTAAAATATCTGGAGCTAAAGAGCAAAAAACACTTTCAGTGTTGCCATCTTTATGGAGCACTACAGGGAAATTCGGGCATCATTTCGCATATCAGTCTTCTGTAAAAAAAAGAAGAAAAAATGTAGGTAAATAAAAACTACTTTCATTTAGCATTATGTTATTATTTTTTTATTTTAACATATTTTATATACAATATTATTTAATTACATTATTTCCAGCAAGTGATTAAAAATCCACAGATATAATAATCTAAACTCCACAGCTGAAGGTGGGTCCGCTACTCTCTCATTTCCGGATATTTGTGATAAAGCTATACATTTTTTCTCGTCAGTTGAACTGTTCGGATTATCAAAAAATCCGGATCATCGTGGTTAGATTAAATGGGTCTTACTGTAAATAAATTGATAAAGATATTAATTCTTGCTTTATTTTCAAGAAATGTATCTTTAAACACCTGCAATTGTGCCATTTTGAAAAGAACATCCAAGCCTTACATGTCAAAGGCTTCCCACGCTATAGCTTCCATTAGGGTATTTGAAGCCAGTTTCACACCATAATTAAAAATTAGGTATGTGATTGGGTTTTTGGGGGTCTCCTTGTTTTTTCTCTCCATATTGTTTTTCTGATCTCACCGTTATGATGCCTGATAAACGTGAGAAACTCTGTGGTAAAAGAAACCTCTCAATCTTTGGTCAATAGGGTTACTCGGAAATTCCTTCATTACAGTAAAAAAAAATCTAATGTGGGCAACACATGACTTTCATTATATAATGCAATGAAATTACTACTTTTACAATTAACAAAAATGTTATTCTTATAGTAGATACTTCAATTTTTTCCAAGATATTGAATTTTAATCAATTAGTCGTCATTTTCAATGATTTAGCGTCATTTTTATCAATTTGGCGAGATTTTTGTTAATTTAGTAACAATTAAAAATGTAGCCAAGTTGTCGACATTCCGCCAAATTCGTCGCCAAAATCTCGCCAAGCGTTATGGACGGAGAAATAAGTTATTATTACAGAAGATAAATGATTATTGGCGTTCAAATACAAAAGTATTATTCAAATATATTTTTTCATGAATGGAACGAGCTAAATCCACGAGAATGATGTCACCAAATATATCGCATGGTATTACATATGAAAAGTGAACATGTTTCTCAATAGGAAATATATATTTTTTTATTTTATATAACTTTTTGATAATTATTTTGAAAAATGTGCAATATCTCGAGAACGGTTCATGTTAGTGTTCTAAAGTTCTAAAATTTATGTCAATCGTTTTCTAATGAAAAATTACATAAGAAATGTCTATTTGCGTAATTTTATTTGCAGTTTTGATTTTTTGACGATTTTTTCAAAATTTCACTCGAAAATTTAGGGGGGTTCTGAACATTCGATTGCGTATAAAAACAATAGGCTTCCAGTGTTTACGAATTGTGATGTTTGTACTAAATTTCGTTCGAAACGATCCATTCGTACGTTAGTTATCGTCTCCACAGTCTCACTGACACACACACACACACATACTTTCACACATACTTTCACACACACACACAGACATCACTTCAAAAATATTTTATTCGTGATCAGGGATGCTTGAAACGTGCTCTGCCGTCGAAAACTCGAATTCGAATTTTCGACCCTGTCACAATACTTTCCTTATACATTATGTATGTGAGGAAAGTAATAAATTTGACTATGTCTAGCATCAGCAGAAATTTTTTTATATGATACTCGATTACTGATATTTTTATGTTTAAATTCCCCCACATATTTTCCAGAGCTTTTAATTATATGTACCATTTCTTTGTACCATTTCCTTTAATATATTTAAATATTCTGTGCGTGAAGAATGATGTTATGTCAATGATTACTATGCATATATTTCTCCTTATACATTTCTACAATGTTTATAGTTAATTACTAAATATTCGCAATGATAATATAATAATTGGACTTCGAAGAAAATAGTTTTTTTGCGGTGCTTAAAATTCCCGGAAAAGTGGGTATTAATCAAATAAATGAAAAATTTTATATTATATAAAATGGGGAGTAGTGTATGGGTATGACTCTGGGAAAAAATGACTATGTCATTTTGCACCCAGAGTCATACCCATACACTACTCTTTCCTCAATTTTTTTATAAACCTGGACAACCTCTTAAGACTAAAAATGTATAAAATCATACAAAAATGTCTAAAATCGTACAAATATGCGTATTTTTTAAAAAAAATCAAAAATCAAGAGAGTTTTAAAACTTATTCCTGAATGGTTTTTTGATCTTTCTCAGTCACACAATCATCGAAAAAAACTAAATTCTTTAATGTAGGATTTAAATCATCTACTGTAACAAAATCATCTGAAGAAAAGAATACTTCTTTTTTGTATTTATCATATATTTCTAATAATGTTTTCTTATTCTTCTTACATTTCAAAATATCTTCTCTTTCTATATCTTCAAACATTGTATATATTTCTTGTAATGTAGAATATTTAGGTTCGTATAAATCTTTTGCACATATATATAATGCATCAAAATTTAATAAATCATAAATCATATTTAACAGTAAATTTGTTTTACCTGAACCTGAAGGTCATGTTATAAGCAATCTAAAAGGATGTTTAGGTAACAAAGAATGTTGTTTAGGATCAGGTAACTCATCTGGTTCCGTGTAATCTTTAATTTTTATCATTTATATAGGAGTAAAATTACTCGCTGTAAAAAATAATCTACTTGCTGTAAAAATTAATATTATATAAATGAACGAATTAGAAAAAGAACGAAAACACAAGCTTAAACAAATAAAAGATTCAATTAAATTAGTAAAAATAGAAAAAGAAATAAGAAAGATTAGTGAAGATCAACTAAAAGAAAAATTAGGTATTCAAAAAACCAGAGGAATTTCATAAACCAGTCTCTCAAGAAATTGAAAAATATGAAAAGTCAAATAAAGAAGTTGTAAAAAGTATTCAAAATGCTGTAGAAAATATATCATTACCACCTCTCGATTACGCATCAGATGTTAAACAATTGATGGATAGAGCAGAAGGAAAATTTATATTTTACATATATTACATATAGACATATTTTACATAGATTTTTGGATATACCGTTTATCAAAAACGAAAATATAGAATTAACTTCTGATTCTATAAATAAATCTAAAAAAAATCTTGATGAAATAATAGCTATGGCTAATATGGCTAAGAAAAAGCGAGATACATATAAAGGATTGAAAGGTAATAATACTAAAAATTATAACTATTCTAAAGCTGAAAGTGATCTAGAAAAAATTAAGGAATCAGATTATAAAATGGAAATGATGAAATAATATATCCACGTCTTACATCTCATGAATGAGGCTAAACCTTGGTTTGGTGAAGGTATAGATAAAAAGGATGTATTATCAAAATAACCAGAAAAAATATGTAATGGAAGTAAATCAAAGAAATTGTATAATCAAGTAGTTTTATTGTTAGATATGTTATTAAAAAATGGAGAAATGACTTATAATGATGTACAACGATATCATAAACAATTTCTCTGTTAATAAATGATAAAAAATAAAGTTTATTTGAGTGAAGGTCAGAACAATAAACTTAAATCAGCTTTTAGAAATAAAGAAGGACTGACATTACAAATAGATAAATCTAAAACTCCTAAACATGAGATGTATTTAACTAAAACTCAAATTAATCATATTAATGATGGAAAAATAATTACTATCAGTAAAACGCAATTAGATAAAAATGGAGGATTTTTACCATTTCTAGCAGCACCTATACCTTCTTTAATAACCGCTGCTAAATTTGCAGTTCCAGCATTAGCAACAGGTGCTTTATCTGGATTAGCTAGTTCAGTTGTACAAAAAAAGATGAAAGGATCTAAGGGAAAAAAACGTGGAAAGGGGATATATCAACCTTAAGAATTAGTAACAAAATGATTGAAGAAAATATGAAAAATGAAAAAGGATTTAGCGATGTATTTACCTCTGATTTATTACTTAAAACAATAGGAAAATTTTTAAATGGAATCATTAATTTAGATGTATCAACACGTCCTGGAACTCATTGGGTTTGTTATTATAATGATCCTAAATATAAATATGTGTAATATTTTGATCCGTTTGGTGAATATGACAATATGAAGAAGGACTATATTCCTAAAAATATTAAATCATTTCTTGTTACATCCAATAAAAAACCAAAAATAGGTCATAATGATAGTTTTTTACAGAAACCTACATCTGTGAAAATTGTGGTTTATTTTGTATGAAATATATAAGAGAAAGGAATAAAGGTAAATCACCTAAAATGTTCTCAAATCATTTCCTACACAAAAACCTAGTGACTATAATGAAAATTTTGTTCTGTATAAATGATAATATTAAAATCTGAAGGTCATGAGAAATCAGAGGAATTTTCTGTAAATTTTATTACACCTCTAAAATTAAAAAAATTAGCTTTACAGTCGTTTTCTATGGAAGTTTCATGGTTTAATATAACTGAGAATTATGGAAATAACATATTTAGAATGTATACATTAGACACAGATATAACAATTGTTATCTCAAATGGTAATTATACTATAAGAGGTTTAAATGAGAATATGATAAAAATATTTGGTGAGGATCCACATGTGAAATTTGGTATTATTGAAGCCTGACAAAGAATAGCTATTAAACTGAAAAAAGGTTGGGTAATTGATTTTACAAAAAGTAACTTTCATAAAATTATAGGTTTTTTAAAGCCGATATACGGAAGTTATGATGAAGAAACAGAGGCTGAAGGTGAACATATAGCTGATATATCCAATGGAAATGATAATATTTATATTCACTGTGATGTTGTAAAAGGATCTTTAATAAATCTATCTAATTCAGAAGTCATTTATTCTTTCATTAATAAAAATCCTCCAGGTATTATAATTTCAAAATAATTTAATAATTGGATATATTTTCCTGTTAAAACGGATCCTGTTGAAAGAATAAAAATGAGGATTACTAATCAAAAAGGTGAATTAATTGATTTAAATAAAGGAGCTGTAGAATTTAATTTTATACCTATTTTTGAGAATAACTACGTATATCAATTGTTAGGTCAGGTTTTTCTTCATAAATAAATGAATAAACATAGATTATATAGAAAAAGTAAAAAAAAATACAAGGCTTTTTAAAGGTTTTGTTGAAAACTGAAGACCAAACACGGAATAAATTAAATGGAATATTTTCAATGAAAAAGAAAGGAGGTGGTTTAAAAATTATTCCTAAATAAATGCGAAAGATTTATGATTTGAGTGATAATCATCATTATCATAATGATCAAATTAAAAGTTATGAATTAAGAGAAATACACCCTAAAGAACATAGTTCAGATGAGAATGCCACCTATGTTTTTCATATTAATGATACTAAAGCAAAACTTTTATATTTTAGAGGATATCTTGAACAAAAATTAAAAATTACAAAAAATGATAAATCATCCATTGGAAACGAAAATGTGAGTCTGGTAAATGGCGGAGGTTTTATCAAAACTTTAAAAGTACATATAGGAGATACCGAAATTGAATCAAATACACAGTCAAATTTCTCAATCATGAATCATGCTTTAAGATTAACTCATTATACTCCTGATTATACAACATCACAAGCTCAAGAAGTATTTTTTTATCTAGATACAGCTGATTCAACTGACCGAAAATAGTTAAAATATGAAGGTACTTTAGAAGATATTACTAAAATAACTGAATTTTTTAATAATCTAGATTGACTGAATTTTTTAATTCTAGAGGATATCTTGAACAAAAATTAAAAATTACAAAAAATGATAAATCATCCATTGGAAACGAAAATGTGAGTCTGGTAAGTGGCGGAGGTTTTATCAAAGCTTTAAAAGTACATATAGGAGATACCGAAATTGAATCAAATACACAGTCAAATTTTTCAATCATGAATCATGCTTTAAGATTAACTCATTATACTCCTGATTATACAACATCACAAGCTCAAGATATATTTTTTTATCTAGATAAAGCTGATTCAACTGACCGAAAAGAGTTAAAATATGAAGGTACTTTAGAAGATATTACTAAAATAACTGAATTTTTTAATAATTTGAAAATGAATAAAGATTATAACGAATGATTCGTAAAGAGATGGGAACTAACGAAAGATAGCAATGCCATTAAAATATGGACACCTTTAAAAGATATAATCGATTTCTTTGGAGAATATGAAAAGGTCTTTTCTGGTTTTGAAGTAACAGTAGAAATTCAAAGAAATGAAAAAAAGAATATGATATATACTGATGTCGAAAATGTTAATTATAAAGTAGTAGTTGAAGGTTTAACCTTGCATTTACCTTACATAGAATTTAAAAATTCTGCAGAAAACGTGTTTATGGAATCATTTTTATCTGATAAATATATAGAGGTAAATTGGGATCGATATAGATTTAAGATGGTAGGTCCATATAAAAGTGATAGTTGATCTGTCACAGCAACAACAGCCTCTGATGAAGTTTTAGGTGTCTATATTATTCCTCAGTACGTTGAAAGAGATGGTAATTATGAAAAAAATAACATGATATTTGATAATATAGATATGACTGAATGCTAGTTGATGATTAATAATAAACAAATTCCTCTTATGCGTTACAAAACGAATTTTGCAAATAAAGATTATAATAGAGTGTATGAAACTCTTTTACATGCGGGATTAAATGATATTAATACAGAAACAGGATGTTTGATAAATAAGAAGAATTTTGGAAAATTCTATTCTATTTTTTATTTTGACTTATCAAATCATGAAAACTATACCGATTTAAATAATTTAGATATGAATTTAATTGGGAGAGATTAATGAATACTCAAAAAGAATATAAGTTTTATTTTATTTTTAAAGAAAGAAAGAGATGTTTTATAATTTTGAAAAATAATACTATAACAATGGTTAAGAGTTAAAAATCAAATTTTAATGTTAATTTATTTGTGTCAATTATGGCATGATGTTTCCTGAGAAAATCAAATCCTAAGATTATTTCATAGGGAGTGTTGTTTAATTGTTTAGTTATAAAAAATGAATTTTTGAATCTCTTGTTTTCAATTTTAAAGCTGAAGCTTATGCATTTTGAGAATTGGATGTTTTCTTTAGTCATGGTTTGGATTTTAACTTGTCTAGATAAATAGTTAATTTTAATTTGATTTTTGATTTTTTGAAATATTTGATCTGATAATAAACTGACACTTGCGCCACTGTCTATGAGAGCCACTGTTTTTATGTTCTCTAAATTTACGTTGATCACTGGCAGTGCGTCACTTTGTCCATACGTTGAATTAAGTAAATGTTCATTTAAATTCTGTGCATCCTTATTATTAATTTTGCTTGCAATATTATGGGATCTCGAATCCTTATTTGATGCCTTATAACTTTCTATTTGTCTTTTATTTCGAGGTCCCTTTCTTAGTTTAAATATTCATTATTCTGATATTGCCTATTATTGCTTTCATATTGTGGTCCGTTATTCTGATATGGTCTTCTGTTATTACTCTGAAATTGTCTGTTGTTATTTCCTGCTCGACGCCGTATTCCCCGGTTATTTATGAAATTACCTCTTCTGAAATTTGATCTACTATAATGTGCATAATTATTTTGATTAGTGGGTCTTTGTTGATAATTGGTGGTTTCTTGACTGCTGTTTTCATTTGTGAATTATTTATTTATTTTTAAATATTTCACTTTTTAAATTATTTTGTACTTTTTGAAGCGCAAAGCATTCGGACATCCAGTGATTGTTACGGCCACACGCTATACAAAATTTCTGTGGCGGCTTTTCTGCAGTATTTTCAGTTTTTACATGATTTATTTCCACATTCTCAATTATTTTATTTTCTATTTCAATATTATTTACACAATCACTATCTTCCTCCAATGCGGATTCTATTACCTCAGCTATTCTCAGTGCTTCGTCAAAGGTTTTCGGGTCATTTTTTTTTTATTTCTGTTCTTAAATCTTCTCTGACTATCTGTAAGAATTTGGTAAGTTTAATTTTATCTATAATTTTTCGTACATTTGCATCAATTGTTCCGTCTATCTCTAAAAATATTATCGCCTGGTTTTCGATTTCTTGTGCAAGCTCCTTAATTGTCATATTTGGTAAATGTTTCAGATTGTTAAAATTGTTATGTTTTTGAACTAAGGTTTGTTTACTTTCAAATTTGTTTTTTAATAATTCCATGAATTTTTCATATGATTTTTCCCTTTGCAGAGCAATATTTTCTGCTAGAAATTCTTGTGCCTTTCCCCTTAATCTAGATTTGACAATTATAATTTTCTCTTGTTCGGACCATGATGTTAAATCCGCTATTTCCTTAAATTGTATAATAAAGAAATTCACATTATTTTCCTTTTGCCCATCAAATGATGGCAACATCTGCATAATTGGCAACGATGTATTTTGTTGCGCTTAATTTGTGGGCATCTGTACATGGACCGCGTTATTTGTTACAGCCGAATTATCTGTTATTCTGCTATTTACATTTACCTCCTGCTGCATATTGTTAATCGGAGGATCTTGCCTCGCTCTTTTATTTGATTGCCTAGTTTTATTCATGATTTGATACACTGTTATACACTTCTGACTATATGCTAAATATTTATACTAATACACACATATATACACAATAATATAATACATATTTAAATTATCATTTTCATGCATATTCCTATCATTATATTGAGTTACATCTCATTATTAAATTCATTATTCAATTCATTATTAAAGTCACTATTATACTCAAACTCATTATTAAATTAAATTTTGTCTTTTATTTATATTTTCACTTTCTCTTATTAAAATTCTAATTCCCCCGAGCTTGACAACATACGGCACCAATTCACGCGGCGACATCATGTCATAAGGTAAACTTATTCTAATCAAAAAGTATTATTCTAGAACTTACCTATGATGCCGCCACTAAGGGTGGAGCATGTAAGCTCCCGGTTCTCAAGCTCGAGATACGAACACACAAAACATAAAGAAATACACTTGCTTCATTGCTCAATTTATTTTAATATTTTACTTAATATATATCCATTGTATCTTGATTAATGATACTATTATTACATATATTATTAAAAGACACATAACACTGACAATTTTACATTAATACATATATTTGCACACATAATACCATCGACTTATATTTTTTAAAACAGTTTCCTTTAAACAATTGATACTCAAAATATTTCTTTTAGTTCAATATCTACGAACTCGTTCATATGATCTACTCAAACGAACTGGTAGTTCATTATTTTAATAATCGTTAAAGGTGTGCCGTCCGTGCTAATTAGTGACAATTTAAAGTGGTTTACCTCTCTCTACTCTTTGTGTTACGTACGTATTCGTGCAATCTCAATGATGTCTGCACACTGTTGCACATCTTATATCTGCACAAGCTACCATTTTTTTTTGCTCACATTCTATAGACACTTTTCACAAAACCAAGAAACATGATGCTGACTCGTTCGAAAGTTTTTAGTCGACTGAAGTTTTTTGAATATGGCTTTGGGGCGCTTTTTTCTTTCCCCCATTCATTCCCTACCACATCTACCATTCGATGTTGCTGCAGACGGGGATGACCACTGTTTATATATGCATTTGTTGTGATTAGCTCCCTCTGCAGCATTTAGATAGTTCATTATTTTGGTTGGCATTTGTAATTGGGGTGGCAACATGTAATACAAATATTGTGTTACAAAGAGATTTGTGAAGTTTAAAAAACCTTGAGAGAATGTGTTTATTTTTTGAGACAATTAACTAGCAAAGATGAAAAAATAAATATTTTATAAATATGTTTCTAAATAAATGAATGCTATATATAATAATGGTATAAAAAAACATTTATATCTTTCTTAAATATAGAGGATCCTACTGAAGGGATATCTATTTTTTTATTAAATTATGGTATAGAAAATTATACGAGTAGTAAATTAACGTCAATTGAAGGTATAGAATATTTAACTAATTTAAAATAATTATATTGTGAGGGAAATAAATTAACGTCATTTGAAGGTGTAGAATATTTAATAAATTTAAAAATATTATCTTGTGGAGGAAATAAATTAACGTCATTTAAAGGAATAAAAAATTTATTAAATTTAGAAAAATTATATTGTGGAGGGAATAAATTAACGTCACTTGAAGGTATAAAAAATTAATAAATTTAGAAATATTAGATTGTGAAAAAAATAAATTAACGTCGCTTGAAGGAATGAAAAATTTAACGGATTTAAAAGAATTATATTGTTGAAAAAATAAATTAACGTCCCTTGAAGGAATGAAAAATTTAACGAATTTAAAAATATTATATTGTGGAGAAAATAAATTAAATTCACTTGAAGGAATAGAAAATTTAACTAATTTAGAAGTATTATATTGTGGTGTAAATAAATTAACGTCACTTGAAGGAATAGAAAATTTAACTAATTTAGAAAAATTATATTGTGGAGTTAATAAATTAACGTCACTTGAAGGAATAGTAAATTTAACTAATTTAGAAGTATTATAATGTAGAAAAAATGATATTACATCCTTAAATGAGTTTATATTCTTACCTAGAATAAATGAAGTATGGTATGATGAAGATAAAATAAATTTACCCCCAATTTTAAGAAGACGTCATAATAGTGTATATAAAGACTCTCAAAATGTACATAATACATATATTCAAAAATCTTTGAGAGAGACTATCATAAAATTATTAAATACAGAAATTAAATATGATTTAGATGAATGCATTAAATAAGTATTAGGTATAGAAATTAAAAGACACTTACTAGAGGTAGAATTCCATAATATTAAATTTATAGAGATATTAGTTATTGTGTTTAATAGAATTTTAAAAAATGAGAATAAAAACGAAATAATAAAAGAGTTGAAAGATGAACTAAAACAGGATGATATAAATGTTTTGTAGGGAAAGTAACTAGAATAATTAATGTACTAAATGGATTTGATCCTGATGTTTCTATTACTATTTCTGATAATGAACAAAAAATATTAGAGCTGAAAAATTATTTAGAGTCAAAGTCTGATGAAGAATACAGAGATAAACTTTTAAAAGAGATGGAAGAAAGAGGTTTTACAGATTATGAAGAATGGGTGAATTTATATTTATAAAAAATGTTTACTAATAAATGGATGAGTGCTTAGGTGATATTTGAGCTTTAAATTTTACAAATTCTGAAGAAATTTACTATTTGACTTATCTTTGTAAAAAATTGTATGTGATTTGTATATAAAATATGATCATACTAAAAAACTATTATCAGAAAGTTTTTAAAGGATGACTGTATTAATTTAAAAAGAAGAAAATGAAGATATTAAATTGAATGGATTAGGAGTTTTATATGTTATTTCAAAGAACCTATTCTATTATGATTAGATTCCACAGGTTATGGGTGAATTTATATTTATAAAAATGTTTACTAATAAATGGATGAGTGTTTAGGTGATATTTGAGCTTTAAATTTTACAAATTCTGAAGAAATTTACTATTTGACTTATCTTTGTAAAGAATTGTATGTGATTTGTATATAAAATATGATCATACTAAAAAACTATTATCAGAAAGTTTTCAAAGGATGACTGAATTAATTGAAAAAGAAGAAAATGAAGATATTAAATTAAATGGATTAGGAGTTTTATATGTTATTTCAAAGAACTTATTCTATTATGATTAGATTCCACAGGTTATGGGTGAATTTATATTTATAAAAATGTTTACTAATAAATGGAAGAGTTCAATAGACTGAGAGGTTATCTTAAAACGTTTAAATTATATGATTTAAATCCTGGGAAATATGATCTGATATCATTGAGGAAAATTAATACTAAATATGGAGATTCAGTAATCGTAAATTTAGATGTGGAAGTTGAAGAAAAAGAGTATTACCTTGCGAATAAACATGGAAAACTTTCTGATGAATCAATAAAATCAATAAAGGAAGATATATATTTAAATATACGGGTATGATAGATGATAAATACGAATATGAATTAGAGAAAGCTGATTCATGTTTAATTAAAATCTCTATAATTCAGTGGGGGTGCGTCACCCCCCACTGTAATGTATAAAATTATCATCTCTTTTTTATTAAATATAGGTTTTGTAAATTCATAATAATTTCATTTTTTTTAATATATTAGAGGACTCAGGTCCTCATATTTTTATAATTCTTTTCAATTTTATAAAAAATGTTTAGATTTAGTTAAAAATTTTGAGTTTTTCTATTAAATAAAATGGGGGGTCTCAACCCCACCCTTTAAAAACAGGGTATTTTGATAAAAATATCCAATTTTTGATAGATCTGGTCTCTATAATGTCTCATTTTTTAAATTAAAATGTATCAAAGTCTTAAAACTCTCTTGATTTTTTTAAAAATACGTATATTTGCATAATTTTATGCATTTTTAGTCTTAAGAGGTTGTCCAGGTTTAAAAAAAATGGAGAAAAGTGTCAATTTTTGATAGATTTGGTCTCTATACTGTTCATAAAACTCATTTTTAAAGTTAAAATGTATGTAATTTTAGAGTATTAAAACTCTGTTGATTTTTGATTTTTTTTTTAAAATACGCATATTTGTATGATTTTATACATTTTTGTATGATTTTATACATTTTTAGTCTTAAGAGGTTGTCCAGGTTTTTAAAAAAATGGAGGAAAGAGTAGTGTATGGGTATGACTCTGAGTGAAAAATGACATAGTCATTTTATCCCAGAGTCATACCCATACACTACTATGGAGACATGCTTATTCTGCACAACTTGCTTGTTGTTGATGTTACTACACTTTTGCTATTATATAAAATGCGGAATTATTTTATGTAATTATAATTTAATATTTTAGAACATGTAACAGCTGCATAAAATTATTTCAGTTTTTATATACTTAGAATATATGTAAAATGACAAGTTTAACCATTCAGATATCTATCAATTATTATATAAACGTTAGATTTCGATTTTTTCTTGGCTCGGGAATATAGAAATACGTATTCCGAAAAATGTTTCGTTTTTTTTTTGTCCTGACAAAAATACAATAAGCTGCATGAAATATAAGCAATCATGTGTTCTTGTTACTACTAACGACATGATAATGCATTAAAGTTTGATATTGCGAAGTAGTCCTTAACTTAGTCGTAAATCAAAAGAAGGATTAATATCTGAAATTCAAATAACCATTTTAAAAATCAAAAATAGTATATAATCGAGTATTTTTATTCTTTAAATCATAAATTCAATTATCATAAAGGCCTAGTAGATTTAAATATGAGAAATGTTCCATAAAATGATGGTGAGTATCTTGAATTTTCCGCTCTAACCACACACTCCTTTGATTTAAAATGTCATGTATGAGAATATTAGATTGCATCTAAACATCTTCGATATCTACTAAATTTTACATTTTTATAAAAGTTTTAACACTTAACAAACATTCAATTAACAGAAATTCAATATAAATCCAGAGACTTCATGATTGCGCAGAGGGAATGATATAGTTTTCAAGAAAACTCGACGTGATGCAAGAGGTGCTGGCTGAGATTTCATATCTGGTGATGAAAGAGAGAGTGTTATTACTACAATTGATCTAATGTTTTACAAAGTTTAAAAAGAAGTAATTGTTATGATTTTATTGAAACAAATTGCTTTTTAGATAGTTAGTAAATATTTTTCGGAACCATGTCTTTCGACACTAGTGTTTGTTTGAAGAAATAAATTTAATTAAAAGTTACATTTTTCGGAAGAACGTCTTTAAATATGATGTTATATAATAGAATATGATGTTTGTGTATCTGCGTTTCTGTCGTTTCATCTTTTGTAGCGGAAAATAGGATTGGGGAAAATGTTCTACATAGATGATTTACATCCCTGTAATGTGCAGCTCGTCTATATTTAAAAGAATTGAATTAGTTTTAACATTATGAATTTTTGAGTTTTTAAATCACAACGTAAAATTACATCTCTTACTTCTTCGCCGCCACGAGAGCAGACGACAATTTGAGAGTAGGTGCTTTATTTAAATTGCAGACGTTTCGACTTCAAGATAAAAATCTGATGTGGGCAGCACATGACTTTTCCTATATAATGCAATAAATTTACTACTTTTACAGTAAAGAAAAAATAGGTTATTCTTATAGTAGATATTTATCCAAGATATTGAATTTTAGTCAATTATTCGTCATTATCATTGATTTAGCGACATTTTTACGCATTCAGCTAAATGTTCTTTAATTTGGCAACATTAACTCTATGGACTCTATCCAAACTCTATGGATGAAGAAAAAAATTATTTTTGTAGCCGATAAATGACTATTGGCGTTCAAATATAAATGTATTACTCAAAGTATCTTTTCCTATGAATGGAACGAGTTAGATCCACCATGATATTACATATGAAAAGTGAACATGTTTCTAAATAGTTAATATTTTTTTAATTTATGGGATTTTTTTATAAATATATTTGAAAAATGTTCAATATCTCGAGAATGGTTCATGCTAACGTTCTAAAATTTATGTCAATCCTTTTCTAGGAGAAAATTACATGATAAATGTCTATTTGCATAACGTTATTGAAGGTTTCGATTTTTTGATGATTTTTTCCAACTTTCACACGAAAATTTCGGAGGGTTCTTAAGTTTCGATTGCGTTTAAAAACAATGAGCTTCCAGTATTCACGGATTGTAATTTTTGTACCAAATGTCATTCGGATTACTCCATTAGTTCCTGAGATGTCGTCTCCACAGACTCACACACACACACACACACATATATCACCTAAAAAATGCTCGATTCCTGAGCAGGGATGCTTGAAACGTGCTCTCCCGTCGGAACTTGAATACGGATTTCGACCCGAATTTTCGACTCGAATTCGAAACCCGATTCGAATTTCTTTCCTTATACATTATACTATGTATATAAGAAAAGTAAGTATATCTGATGTGAGCAGCACATGACTGCTGGCTTTAGCTCTCCCGTCGAACCCCGAATCCGAATTTCGATCCGAATTTTCGATCCGAATTTTCGACTCGAATTCGAAACCTGATTCGAATTTCATTCCTTATATTTTATACTAAGTATATAAGGAAAGTAAATATATCTGATGTGAGCAACACATGATTGCTCGCTTTATTTATTTGATATTTCATTAAATTGTTATTAATTGCACTAAATAGCAGGCACAATTATATGAAATTACATTGAATGTACAGTTTTAATTCAATATTCGTTTTCATTAATAACTGGACGTATTTTCAAACCGACGTAGGAAAAATGCAAATATATAAATATATATATATATATATATATATATATATATATATATATATATATATATATATATATATATATATATTTATATATATATATATATATATATATATATATAAATATAAAAAGTATAAAAATAATTTTAGAATTGAAAAAAGAAGGAAGGCTTAGCGAGAAGCTTACTTAATGGCGATAAGGGGTTGTGACCTTACACCCCAGTTGTCAACAAGCTTGCCATAAATGCCGCCGCATTGCACTCCTGGACGCCAGCCCTGGATAAAAGCCAACCCCCGGAGTGACAATAACAATTATCACAAGACCGTTAAAAAAGAAAAGTCCAATGGTAATATGAAGACCTTCACTGGATGAGCAACTAGTCCTTTAGATCACAATGACCTGTATATAACTTTTGTGTTATCGTTCTGCGGTCCTGTTATTCATTGTATGCGAACCTTCATCTGCTAAATGATATAAAAAAGATTTTAACTTTGAACAATAATCATTATTGTTACTGTATAAATTATCAATATAATCTAGCATAAAAGGAAAGGGGTAATGTTGTAGATATGCTTGCTGTAGAAATGTCCGATCAAAATCAATACGGATGTCTTCATTGTAGATAATTTTCAGAATTCTAACCAATCCCCCCAAGAATACATTATAATATATATATTATATATAATTATATAATATATATAATTACAATATATATATATATATATATATCGGAAACGGCTAGAACTAGAGTAATAAGGTTGGTCTGATTCTTTTCATCGTTAGAAATTACGAATAAAACATGTATTTAATTGATTCACTTGATCATATTTAGTTTTTTGTTTTAGATTCTGACGAATTTGAAAAGTGAAGTTTCCTTTATATTGAATCTTGCCGATAACGTACCTGTAAAATGTTATGGAATTCGGCCAATTAGTTTCAGAGTTGAAACATACATTTCACAAACAGACACATACACACACAAGCATACAAACACACACACACACACACAAACACACACACATACAAACACGCACATACAAAACACACACACACACACCCACCACGTTACACTAAAATAGATTTTTTGTATTTTAGAGGACCCGAAATATGTAGATCTCTTGGAAACTCGAGTTGTGATTTTAGGCATGATTCCAACACTTTCCCTATACATTACCATGTATTGCAGGGAAAGTAACAACTTATAGCAAACTCAGTGCATTTGATTTATGTATTTTCTGTTTTTCTGAATTTAAAATATTTTGCCCTACTTTTTATCTGGTAAATTACTTTGGTATTACAGACCGTATCACGGGTGTTAGGCTAAAATTGTATTTAAATGTTGAGAAAATTCGCTGATAGAGCAATAATGTTTGGAATATTACTATTGCAGTAAAGAAACTTTTGTTATTTGTTTTGTTTTTGTTTTTTACTTTTTAGTGACTTTTAGTGACGAAGCATTTTTATTGAGTCGTTCCTATTTCGTCATTTTTATTGAGTCGTACAACGATCAGCAATTGAGCGCTTATTTAGAGCGTATTAATCTATCATATATCTAGATAATACCAGAAGATGTGCCATTATATTTCTAGAACAAAGTGCCTACTATTGGATCTTTCTATTTCCTCTTTCATATCATCTACTATTACAGTCACTTATTTTTAACTGCCGATATTATAGCTATAACTCTTCATGCGTTTCGAACCTTGAGATAAAACTCCAATAGTAATTAAACTTGTAACTAAACTCATGTCTTGTATATTTATATATACATACGAGTATATATATATATATATGTATATATATGCAGTCAGTAGAATCTGTTATGCACACCTATATGTGTTGTATAGTTATGCATATCTATATTTGCGAAAGTGTGTTAAGTACTTTTGTGTATCTTGCACAACATCGAATACAAACTGAGACATATATTTGTTATATAGACAACGTATTCTGCCCACAAATTAATGGATGTGCTAACTGTCTATCTCTCTGATTAATCATTTAACACAAGGGTCTATACAAAGTGTCTATAACAACAGAGCAGTCAGTAGAATCTATATAAATATAATTGAAAATCTGTCTGTCTGTTTGTCCCATCATC
The DNA here is from genome assembly GCA_951213105.1 of Amaurobius ferox. Lineage (NCBI taxonomy): Eukaryota > Metazoa > Arthropoda > Arachnida > Araneae > Amaurobiidae > Amaurobius > Amaurobius ferox. The sequence continues at coordinate 124,728,970 of OX578134.1, forward strand.
ATGGGAGAGCGTCTGACCCGAATTTGATGAAATTTTGTAGGTAGCCAGGAAGTAACCCCACTTAAAATTTAGTCCATGATCTGAGTTTCTACGACCACTGGTTCTCGAGATATCAGTAAAAAACGAAACTTTGGCCTGTCTTATCATCACGAGAAAACGGATGAATTGAATTTAATGAAATTTTAAGGGTTGCCTTGAAATTGCCCCCCATAAATTTGGTCCAAGTTTCGGGTTTCTAAGATCAGGGGTTGTCGACACATTATTATTATTATGGTTACACGTTATTATTATTGATATTTTGGGGGATTATTGATTCAGGCATTATTGATATTTTCAATTTATTATGCCATTGCTTTATTATGACAAAAAATGTTGAAACTCATATTTTTTAGGTTGTACGAGTAATCTTCAACAAATGGACGGTTACATCTTCTAATCTACGAGAATATAAGTAGTACAGGTATACTGGCATATATTTCGATACATACTGGCATATATCGGAATCCATTACGACCTTCTGGTATAAAGATTACGGGGATTTTTGATATTTTTAATTTATTAAGTCATCTGTTTTATTTTGGCAAATATTTTTGAGACTCTTATTGTAATACATGTAATCTTCTACTAACACATAGGCATATTTTCTCAATTGCGACAATATAAGTAGTATGGGGATATAGTATATATATATATATATACATATATAGTATATATATATATATATATACATATATATATATATATATATATATATATATATATATATATATAATAATAAAAAAAAATGTAAGTAATATTAACATCACCATAGAAGCAAATTCACAGCCATAATGCCGATCAGAGAAGAGAACAGCACCAGCCCAAATTCGATGATTAATCAGAGTTAAATTCCTCCTCAGGCTTTTATATATATATGTATATATATATATATGTATATATATATATATATATATATATATATATATATATATATATATATATATATATATATATATATATATATATATATATATATATATATATATATATATATATATATATATATATATATATATATATATATATATATATATATATATATATATATATATATATATATATATATATATATATATACTCCCATTTAATTTTGGTGTTGCAATTTGGCATATATTGGAATCAATTACGGGTTTATTGAAATTTTCACTTTATACATGTAATCTACTAATACAGGTTATATTTTCTAATATTCGAGTATATAAGTAGTACGGGTCCCATACAAATTTAGGGCTTTTATTTTGTATATATTGATTCAATTTCATATTTTTGTATATTTGCTTTCAAAAGGGGCCAAGATGTTTTATTCTTCAGATCTGCCCGTGAAGATAATTTTGCATAGTGCGAACAGATATTCTTGAATTTCTCTTTAGGAGCAATAAATTTAATATTTTAACATAATTTGCACATGATTGTGAATTATGAGTTTCTTTAAATTATACACTCCGTACGAAGAAAGTGTATGCTGCTAGTATAAAATAAATTTCATTGACATTGCAATTTTGACTGCATAATATCAATTACGGTCTTCTGGTTACACATTATTATTATTGATATTTTCAGGGATTATTGATTCAGGGATTATTGATAATTTCAAGCTATTATGCCATTGTTTTATTATGACAAAAATTGTTTAAACTCATATATTGTACGTTGTACGAGTAATCTTTAACCAATGCAAGTGTATATCTTATAATCTACGATAATATAAGTAGTACAAGTATATTGGCATATATTTTGATATATATTGGCATATATTGGAATCATTTACGACCTTCTGCTATAAAGATAAAGGGATTATTGATATTTTCAATTTATTACGTCATCAGGTTTATTTTGGCAAATATTTTTGAGACTCATACTGTAATACGGGAAATCTTCTAACACACTGGTGTATTTTCTAATCTGCGACAATATAAATACAACGGGGATATATATATATATATTCCCATATAATTTTAGTCCTTACATCCTGGCATATATGGGAGTCAATTACGGGTTTATTGATTCCAATTCTAACGAGAAGTAACGCATTACAGTGAATCTGACTTTAAAGCTGAATCATTACATTATTCGTATTCATAACTGCCGTAATGTTGAATTATGAAATTTACGAAGACGTTGCAATATAGTACAAAATTTGCTAAAACGTACAATATGTGTTAATTTTAATTAACATTTCAAACATGTACCAAATTTGGGTTGAATAAGTAAATAAGTGAAAGGAATGAAGTGCTAATGTGTTTTCTCTTTTGTAATCAGCACCCATCAAATTGTGTATATTTACTTTTTCTTACTATGTAATATATAATAGAGAAATCATTGTTAATTTTTGAATTCGAGATTATAATGCCAATATATGTGTTAGCATCTTCTGAACACGTTTTAAGTATTTTTGGAGTTACGCATGTTTGTCTGTGTTAGATTATACACGATAACGGCCACAAATATTAACCGATTTTCACGAAACTTCATTTCCCGCTTGATCTAAAACTAGGTTTTTTTTTTTTCAATTCCAACAAAAACTTCGAAATTTGATATTTTTTTAAATGCCACAAAAGGTAACATAATTATGCTTAAAAGGGTTTATTTATGGCTCAATGATTACAAACATGTTAGTTTCAATCATTGTTGTGAAAAATAGCGGCAATACAATTTTTTGTTCATGACGTCATTAGTCCACACATCGGGGGGGGGGGGGAGGTAATCCCACCGGAGTATATTGTCAATTATGATGTAAATCGAAATATTTTTTCAAGCTTTCTCTTTGGAAGTGGACGGTAACTCGGTATAATTGTGATCATTTACAACCATGATTGCAATTCATATTTTTTTAAATCTAAAAAAAAAGTTACTGAAAATAAATTTTGGTATGAGGAAGTCGAGTTGAGTGATATTTCAAATAAGTATTCAATTAATTAATATTCAGTTTTCAAGAAGCCTGTTTAGTCAACATTTACATTTCCTATAAAACAATATAAACAATATATAAAAATTTGGACTTGCGGTACCAAATTACAGCAAAAATAAAATCCAGATAAAAGTGTTTAATAAAATCTATATTAAAAATGATTAATTTTTAAAGAATAGAAACTGTTTAGTTGCTATTCAGCAGGATATAATTTTCTTCAAATAAAATAATCCGTCAAATGCTACTTTTATTAAGGAAAAATAATATTTGTGCATTTTTATTAATATCTCCAACTATGCTTAAACATTTAAAACATGGGCATATTTACCTGTAATAAGATGAGGAATAATTGTAGCAAATTGAAATCAAATTTTGAAAAATACGACTATAATAGTGAACAAACAGAATGAGTGATTAGCTTTACATAAGATATACCTAACATTATATTTTCACAAAATGGTATTAACTAGTTTCGGAGGCAATACACTGTTTCCTTCTTCAGAACAAAAAGACAAAGCAATGACATCAGCAAAAGCATAAAACATCTCTATAGATAGTTGCATTTTATGATCAAAGAAGAAAATTTACTAATCTAAAAGTAAAATTACTGATCTAAAAGTAAAAATACTAATCTAAAAGTAAAAATACTAATCGAAAAGTAAAAAATATGATGTTAGCAGCCCATGACTTTCCCTGCAGACACAAATTCATTCTTTCTTTATTTCATTAATAATCCGTTAAATTTAATTTAATTACGCTAAATAACACGCATAAATGAGGGACTCAAAATCGGCATAGCGAAAATGCGAAAAGACTGAAATGTCTCGAGAACGGCTAGACCTAGTGTAATAAGGTTGGTCTTATTCTTTTCATCGTTTAAAATTTCGTATAAAACAAACATTTAATGGATATATTTAAACATACGTAGTTTTTTATTTCAAATTTTAACGATTTTTGCATGCCATTAGCAAAAAAAGACAGATTATATTTTTTTTCGAATCGTACCAAAATCCAATCAGTTCCAGGGTAACCCACAAGCGACTTATCCACCGAATTTCGTGAAATTTGGTCCATTAGGTTTTCACATAGTGTGGATAAAGACAATTTTTGCAGGCCATTTCGCAAAAAAGTCGTTTTTTTTATCCCGATTCGTACCAAAAACTAGTCAGCACCAGGGTCACACACAAACGACTTATCTACCAAATTTTATGAAATTCTGTTCATTAGTTTTTGTGTTAGAATGTATACATGTATTGCACACACAGACACACAGACAGACATACGGCACTCTAAAAAAATTTTTTTCGTATTCTAGAGGTCTCGAATCGTGTAGATCCGTCGAACACTCAAGTTGCGATTTTGGGAATGATTGCAATACTTTCTTTATACATTACCATGTATTGCAGGGCAAGTAGAAAATCTGATGTGAGCAGCACATGACTTTCCCTTCAGACTCAAATTCATATGTTCTTTATTTCTTTAATAATTCATTAGATTGAGTTTAATTGAACAAAATAACACTCAATTTTCATTTTTAATTCAATTTTTGTTTTTATTTGGTAATTGGACATTTTCCCAAAAGTGGCATAACTAAATGCAAAAAATCTCAAATATCTCGAGAACGGTTAGTCCTAGAGTTATTCTTATTCTTTCCCTCATCAAAAATTATGTATAAAACAAGCATTTAATATATATATTTGAACATACGTAGCTTTTTTTTAGATTTTGGCGATTTTTGAGGGCCATTTCGTAAGAAAAGGCAGGTTGTTCCTTTCCGAATAATACCAAAATCTAATCAGCACCTGAGTATACCACAACTAACTTATTTACCAAATTTTGTGAAATTTGGTGAATTAGTACATTAGCTAGAGTGAATAAATGACATTTTTGAGGGCCATTTCGTAAAAAAAGGCAGGCTGTTCTTTTCCGATTAGTACCAAAATCTAATCAGTACCAGAGTATTGTACAAGTAACTTATCTACCAGATTTTGTGAAATTTGGTCAATTAGTATTTTAACTAGTGTAGATGCATGAAATTTTTACGGGCCATTTCGCAAAAAAAGCGGATTCTGTTTTCACGAATCATACCGAAAACTAATCAGCACCAGGGTCATACCCAAGTGACTCACCTACCAAATTTTATGAAATTCGGTCCATACGTTTTTGAGTTAGAGTGGATACATACATTGCACAGACACACGCACACACAGACAGACAGACAGACACACAAACAGACACACACACAGACGTCACGCTAAAAATAGTTTTTTTTTTGTATTCTAGAGGTCTCGAAACGTGTAGATCCGCCGAAAACTCGAGTTGCGATTTTCGACATGATTCCAATACTTTCCCTATACATTACCATGTATTGCAGGGAAAGTAAAAATCTGATGTGGGCAGCACATGACTTTCCCTTAAATTCATATTTTTCTTATTTCTTTAGTAATTCATTAGATTGAGTTCAATTGAACTAAATAAATCAATTGAACTAAATTTGCATTTTTAATTCAATTTTTGTTTTTATTTGGTAATTGGACGTTTTTCCGATAGCGGCGTAACAAAAATGCAAGAAATCTCAAATATCTTGAGAACGGTGAGTCCTAAAGTATAATGGGGCGTGTTATATTATTTTCCTCTTCAAAAATTGTGTATAAAACAAGAATTTAAATGATACAGATTTGAGCATACACTACCTAGTCTTTTTTTTTTTTTTTAGATTTTGGCTGGTCATTTCGTTAACAAAGGTAGGTTGTTCTTTTCCGAATCGTACCAATATCTAATCAGCACCAAAGCATCCCACATGTAACTTATCTACCAAATTTTGTGAAATTTGGTCAATTAGTATTTTAGCTAGAGAGGATACATGAAATTTTTGCGGGATATTTCGTAAAAAAAGGGGTTCTTCTTTTCTGAATCGTACCAAATTCTAATCAGCAACAGAATATCCAACACGTAACTTATCTACAAAATTTTGTGAAATTTGGTCAATTAGAATTTTAGCTAGAGCGGATAAATGAAATTCTTATTTTCGCAAAAGAAGGCGGGTTCTGTTTTTACGAATTATATCAAAAACAAATCAGCACCAGGGTCATATCTAAGTGACTTACCTACCAAATTTTATGAAATTCGGTTCATTAGTTTTTGAGTTAGTGAGGATACATACATTGCACAGACACACAGACAGACAGGCAGATACACATACAGACGTCACGCTAAAAATAGAATAGATTTTTCGTATTCGAGAGGTCTCGAAACATGTAGAACCGTCGAAAATTCGAGTTGCGATTTTCGACATGATTCCAATACTTTCCCTATACATTACCATGTATTGCATGGGAAGTAAAAACTAAAACAGCATAAAGATTAACAACTTCATTGTCCTACGGTTTTTTTCTTTTCCTTTCTTCTAGTTTTTATTTAGCAATTATTATGTTATTGGATCATGTGATGTAACTATTTCTTAAGATGCCTTGTTGCTTCTGCTGGTGCAATTGTTGAATTTTTGACCTAAAGGATTTTTTTTTAGCTTTGTACTGCTTAATACTGTTGCCAATACTGTTGCTAATTTATATTCTATGTTTTTAACAAAATTTTTATTTTATACTTAATGTTGCAACAGTTTGGATGATTTAGATTGCAATTTCATTTTTTCGGTTATGTTGAGTAAATAAAATGTTGAGTTTCCCTTCCTTTTTATTTTTTGTTTATTTATTCTTATCCAATGTTGGATGGCTGTTTATACATGGCATTATCTAAACGCAATTTAGCTTTATTTATTGTATTATAATTTGGAACAGATAAAATATAATTATATCTCAAAACCACATTTCGGCAAAATCCATAAGAAAAAAAATATAATTAAGTATGAAACTCCAAATAAATATATTCTAAAATTGATTGGCATGCATATATTAGTTTTTATATCATGTAGTATAGTCGCATTAAATAGTCGATTCCCATCTTATTACTTTTTTCTAAATACACAGTATAGTGCATGAGGAAAATATTGTGATGAGGGTTAAATATTAGAACAGATCATTAATGTTTTGGGCACTTGCAAAAAACTTTCTGAGGTGATATATTTGTGTGACAGGATATCTTAAGTAATAAGAGTGCAAGTTGAGTAAAATTGATTAAGATTATCATAATCTTTGCGTATTAGAACTCTGCTAAGTATAAATGTGACTAAACATTCATACGTCTTAAACAATTGAATGATTTTTCTTTAAAAAAAACAGGGCAATGGATAATATTAAATAAAGACGCTTTGTAAATAGTCCTTGAGAAAATGAATTGCACACACTTTAATAAGATAGATGTACTCCTACAATAACTTCACTTTTAAATCAATTATCCGTTATCTTTGTCTGTTGATAATCCTAATTAGTCTATATTTTAGCACAGTATTAAGGTTCGTAGTATTATACCAAGAATGATAGGACTTGCCGCTATTAATCAATTAGGTGGTAGGTACCGTGTATCATGCATGTTTCATTATTCTATATTCTCTGCAGTGATGCATAATATAGGATTTCTGTGAAGAATCTGAGGTTTCATTCAAACCCTGCCAGGTTCAGTCCTTTGTTGTCTGAGCTTAGGAAACCCATCATATATCATTTTAATGCGTCTGAATAAGATTTATGCCGCTAATGTAATATTTCAATTTCCTTCGAATTTGTGATTGATTTTCTACGGAACTTTGTGTAAATATTTGTTGACTTCTGTATATGTTAAGATGGTATTATGTATGTAATGTATAACTGTGAACTTTATATGAATAATCATGTTTTCATTATTTATATAGAATAGTTATAGGATTTAAAAGTAATTATGTTTTGAAAAAGAAAATCATTTCTATTTTAAAGACAATTTAACAGCTGCTACAGCCCATTATATTATCACGTATCCTATTTGATTAATGCCCGATATTAAGTTAATATTTTGACCAAATGATGCAATTGATATTTTCGGTCAAAGTTTTAAATTCTGCGTATCAGCAGTCATCAAATAGATACCTATTTTAAATATACATGCTCCTATTTAGACCAGAATGAGTTTTAATTCTGAATCAGAAAGTTCATTTGTGGGCTTGGAACCATTGACTGATTTGCTGCAATGGACCACAATACTCTTTGAAACTTTTTGGACTGTCATTGTCGTAGTTTACGTTTAGAAAAAGGCAAATTTGTTAAACGAGCTCTTTTCAAAAAATATAAATATATTTTAACACAATTTCTTGTATGTGTAACGTAAACTTTCAGAAACATCTTTAAACGTAGTAACTTTCCCTATATGTCCAGACAAATCATCCCGAGAGTCGAAAATTGGAATTCGAGTTTACAGCAGAATAGTGCATTTTAAGCATCCCTGAGCTATAATCGAATATTTTTGAAATGATGACTGTGTGTGTGTGTGAGAGAGACTATGGATGCAGTATATCACGAATAAATGGAGCGTGTCGAACGAAATTTTATGCGCATATTGCAATCGGGTGATACTCAAATCTAATTGATTTAAAACACAATGGAATGCTGGGAAAATACCTAAATTTTTAAGTGAATGTTTGAAAAAAATCATAAAAAATTAGAACCTTAAATAAGGTTATATAAATTATAATTTCCTGTGTAACTTTTCAATACAAAACCAATCACACAAACTTTAGAACGCTAGCACGAACCATTTTTCAGGTATTGTACGTTTTTCAAAAAAATATATGCAAAAAATACCTAAATGTAAAAATTATCGTCCTAAAAAGGATTATCGTTCTGATGAAAGTGAACGGTAATTCACTTTCATGAACTATCGTCATGAAAGTGAATTACCGTTCACTTTTATATATAACAAATTTATTTTTATGTCACACATTTGTTAACACCATTGTTACAAATCTAATGCAAGAGAAGTGATCACTCGCGAGAGAAGATTTTAGCGACTAAAATACAATTTGGCTTGTACACGATTTTAAACGTTGTAGTTGAACTTTCAAACTTTATTTTCCTTGCATAATAATTTTTTTACAGATTTGCATAATGAGTCGTTCCTGTCATCATTTTCAAATCACATGCTTGGTGACGTCAGGCACTTGAAGATATTTATCCTTGTGCTTTATTACCGCCGTGATCGTTTTTTTTCTATTTAAAATGTACACAGACACCTAGCTACTTGGCTAATACGCTTCGTCGTGTGCCATGTTATTCATAACCAGAACCTCAATTTATTTTAGATGAATATGAATATGGTTTTAAGCGTTTTGTGTTGTGTACATAAAAATTTATGTTAACAATGTGTCTGGTCTTTTGTAAAAGCACTCTGGTATTAGAGTTTAGCCAAGCAACCTTCATAAATAGACAAGATTGTTTAAAGAAAAAATGTGGCGAGAAAGCTAATTAAAGTGGAATTACGTCCGTACAAGATACATTATGTGACGCCCAGCAATTGACTAATAGTCATTTATTTATATATTATGTAAGAAAATCCCTTCTCTTCATATGTCTGTAGCACTTGTCGATATTTGTATTTGGCGGACTTGGTGACTAATTGGTTGAAATATCAACAACTTGGCGACTATTTTATAATGGTGCCAAATTAAAGAAAATAAGATAAACATTTCAAAACTGACGCTAAATTAACGCAAATGATTACACAGCATTGGATCATTAAAATATTTTAATATATGGACAGTTTTGCTTGTTGAGGATGCTTACTGCATTGATAATTGCCAAGTTAGATTTGCGCGAAATATACATTAATCTGGGTACTGTAGTATTCTGATACTGAAATAGGTACAGAAATAGGTTTGCATGTTCTAATGAGGAATTATGTCAAAGGTGCAGTCTAATGTTAAATATATAGTGTCGTGGATTTTGTATATCATTTTTTGCTGTGAAAGAAGAATTCATAGAAGTGTGTAAAGAAAGGCATGTGCTGCTCACATCAGGTGCTTTTACATAAATCTATAACTAGATTCTGTGAATTTAGTTTTACAGTTAAGAAAACCTTTCGGCTGGAGTCAATTTCTACATTTGCACAGCATTCGAGTTTTTTATAGTCGAGCTGGAATATGTGGAGAGTAACTGTATAAAATTTCACTTACTGTAGATCTCACAAAACCCCGCACACAAAAAGGCCAACAGTTGACAAATGAATTTAAAGGTCTCATGTATGGATAAAACAAAATACTTTTTGTATCCTTATCATAGCGTCCATCTTTGCAAAATTTTACAATATATAAGAATTATTTGAGAGAGATGTACAAAATAGTATCATTTAAACCAGAGATAAACATAGATTCCTGTGCCCAGTGCAAAAATCACTAACGTTGGCTACTTTCACTTTGTTAGTACTTATCAGCACAAAGTAGCTGTTAACTAAACCAGTAACACGTAAATAAAAAGTACTACATTTTACATTCAGTAAATGCTAAATCATTTTCGGGGATTGACTAATTAGAGTCATTTCTGGTGAACACTATCTGACGCACAACAATGTGCTAGTTTGTGTCAATTTGTATGTGTTTGTGTTCACGTATTAAACTAATATAATTATCCAGTGATATTCGCTTCATGCTAATATTCATAATATTAGATACACAGAGAGTTATTCAATACATTTTCAACGTCTATTTTATGTCGTATTTATCTGTTAATCCTAATTAGTTTGTGCTTTATCACAGCATTATCATTAATAGTACTGTGGGAAGAGTTAAAAGCTTTTCAGTGATCCATCAATGATGATCCATATCCAAGAGTGTCATGTGAAATATGTCTCTTCATTTTAGAGTATCTGCTTTGGTATTTGATTGTGTATAAAGATTCAGTTGTTTAATATAATTAATGCAATGTTGCGATCTTTGTTGTCGACGTGGCAATTAAAAGAATAATCATGTATCGTGTGAAAGTTTATGATACGATTCATTCTATATGCATGTTACTTTGATTAGTATCATAAATACGGTTGATTTTGTATGAACATTCATATAAGAGTTGGTTATGTATTAAGCACCGATTTTGTGAAATTTAATTTGTTCATAATTTATTCAGAAATGAAATGTGGTAAGCACATGCGATAAAATGTTTGTACTTCGAGGAACGGGTTTTTTATTGAAAGTCTTTTAGACCTAATTTTGGTTGTCTTCATTTTTGAAGTCTAAGTAATGTTGACGTGCATCCATGCTACTTATGGAATATAGTGTATTCAATGTACTTTCCTCGTCAGCTCGAAAATATAAACATATCTCTATAACAAGTTGAATGCAATATTTTGTTGAATTAATCATTTACTGCTTCAAAAGAAAATAAATTAAAAAAAATTCCAAAATAATATACATTTAAAGGATGATCATTTACTGGTGCGAAAGAAACTAAGAAAACATTTAATATATTAGATATATCTCATCCAAAAGTCCCTTAATATATAACTTTGAATAAAAATTCGGCAGTTTCACATAATTTGTTGGAATGCGATTTCTTTATTTGTTGTTCTGGCATATAACCTGATTGTTTCAGACAATATTTGCAGTTGTATATTTTTATATGTATTATGTTGTACTTATGTATTTTTATAATTATATATATATATATTTGTCTATGTATATATATATATATATGCGTGTATGTATGTATATATATATATATATATATATATATATATATATATATATACCCCGTCTAGGGGATTATATCAGGGAACTGGTCCTACAGGTTGGGGGTTTGGCGTGGGGCTAACAACTCCACCTCGGAAAAAAATTATTGTTACTAAACCTTAAAAGAGGTCATGGCCCTACAAGGGCTGTAGTACCATGATGGTGATGAAATATATATATATAGAAGATTCATATGAAAAAAGGAAACGACCAAATGCATAGCAAAAATTGCAGAGGGGGATTCTGACCCCTCTTTCTCGGTTACAAACGTGCTTTTTATGCCCTGGCAACACTCCCGAAACCATTGTTATGCAGCAGCCTATCTTCCGAATATGTGTTAAGTGAAACACACAGAGTAAAAAGGAAAATCATCAAAACCGGACCAAGAATGTGAGAGTATGAAAACCGAATCAAGGTGACCGGCAGACTATAAAGCTGTAAATGTGGATGGCCTTTACACCAGGGTGCGCTGTCTACACATACTAATTGCCATGCTGACAAACATTAAGTTGCGTTGTAAACCTCCTTGATATCCTTTTTATGTGCATTTTCTCAATTTGCTGTTTTGAAAAAAGAATTACAATAATAGTTTAGGAAGCCTTCAGGTTAATGTCGTTTTTTTCGCTTCTTTAAGGATATTTCTGTTAGGAACGATGCAATCAGCCTTTAATGTATTAAGACGTTGATTTCTTTTTAAATGGTTGATGACGATATTTCTGAAAAAATGTTTAATTAAGTTGGGGTCCTAATCGATAATGTGGTTTATACTGATAGTAAAGTTGTTTCTTTTATCATATAAAACAGTATAAGTGTCATAGTTGCAATCATGCTTGATCGTGATGTCCAGAAAATCAACATGGTTACTTTCTTGTCTTATTGATTCAATTAATTCCAATTCTTTAGGATAAAATCTAAAATCGAATTGGAGCATAGTCTCATATTGTCCAATAAGGACATCGTCAACCTAATGAAAGCACGGGATTTCCTGTAAGATGTGTGTTCCCTCTTCAAATTTATTCAGATACAGGTCGGCGAGTAGGGATGAGCATCCCCCTCCCATGGGAATATGTACCTTTTACTTGATGAGAATAGTTTGATCCATTAAATAAAATATTTTCAAACAGTACGATGAAAATAAGTTTTTACATTTACTGATAGTGATGGTATTCGTAAAGTCATATATTTCATATATCTCCAACAATATTGCGTATAAATTCTCTAGATTTATATTGTTAAATAGGTCCCGGAAATCTTAACTTTTAAAGCGTATATCTTTATCATAAAATTGTAGTCTATTGACGACATCGTAACTGTTATTAATCATCACAGTGCCTTGTTTTTTGAGTTGTATCATAACATTTTTAAGAATTGTTAAAATTTTGGCATTTGCTGTGGCCAAGTAGGTTTTACATCCAAATGTTACTGGACGAAACTTTACTGGTGTTTTATGAAGCTTTGGTATAAGTACAAGATAAGGAAACCTGACTTCTTTTAGATCACAACCAATGCGCTTATACAATGCCTTTATCTTATTTTCCAAACATTTTCCAGTTTGATGTAGCTGGGTATATATTTGGGTGTTTTGATAACAATTATATAAAGTATCTACATAATATTTACTGCAGGTAAATGCATAATTAGAGACAACTTTACCTGTATAAGTAATAGCATAAGTATCTTCACATTTTTCAAGTGCTGTTTGTATGCAAGGATAATACGTAATGTTTGATATTGAAAATTGAACATTTTATTCAGGTTGTATTTCCATGTCGTGAATGCTTGCATAGGAAGACTGTATTTTACGGCGAGTTTGTATATGAAATTCTTCAAATCCCGTTCAAAACCATTTTCAATATTATCATGTTCCTGTATTCTGAATTTGGTTCCAAGTTGAAACATGGACTTTAATTTGTGATTTTCAACAATATTAAGATCACCAGTGATGATGTGTCCATGATGAGAATTGAAATATGGACTATGTTGACACTCACACTCGCTACGCTTAAAGTCATTAATATTCTTCTTATTCTGTTGTAATTAAAGACTTTTCTTTCATTTGTTAGTACAAATCTATAAATCGTTCTTACATCAAGATTGGGTATCGGCATGAGATGTGCCAAGTTTTTGATATATGATTTGATGGTCATGTCGTCAAAACTTTTGTCTTAAAAGGTAGTTATGAAAAATTCAGATATGCTTTTTTTCATTGGTAGTTGAGTTTAAAGCCACATTTAACAAATCAGCCCTGAGTTTCAGAAAATCTAACATAACAGCAAAATTATTACATGCGATATAATTGTTCTTTAGTTTTTTTTTTCGAATTGGTATTCTTGTAACTAATGCCAGATGCATTGAAAGTATCGTTTTTTGATACTGAATATAAGATTTTTTATCCATCCAGCTTTAATTACCATATGTATTCTTATATTATTAATGAATTGTTCGATCATTTCGATAGTTGCTTTATAACTTATATGTCTCTTATTACCTCCTCTGTGCTAACGTTTTTTTGTAGAACGGGGGATAACTTGTAATACAGGGAATCGTTTTACACTGTTGCAAGATTCATAGTTATAACTATCCCGGATAATGATCGCATTTTGTCCGTATAGATGAGCAGTGCCATATATATATATATATATATATATGGCACTGTTCATCTATATATATATATATATATATATATATATATATATATATATATATATATATATATATATATATATATATATATATATATAATATATAAGATGGAAAATGGAAGTTATTAAAGATATTGAAGTGTTATAGCATATATGCGGAAAGCAGCTACATATACTATACACGATATAAATATAAATAGTATAAAAATAATTTTTAGAATTCAAAAAAGAAGGAAGGCTTAGCGAGAAGCTTACTTAATGGCGGTAAGGGGTTGTGACCTTACACCCCAGTTGTCAACAAGCTTGTCATAAATGCCGCGGCATTGCACTCCTGGCTCCTGGCTCCATTGCACTCCTGGCACTGCCCTGGCTGAAGCCAACCCCCGGAGTGACAATAACAATTATCACAAGACCGTTAAATAAGAAAAGTCCAATGGCAATATGAAGACCATCACTGGATGAGCAACTAGTCCTTTAGACCACAATGATCTGTATATAACTTCGTGTTATCGTTCTGCGGTCCTATTATGCATATTATGCGAACCTTCATATGCTAAATGATATAAAATAGATTTTAACTTTGAACAATAATCATTATTGTTACTGTATAAATTATCAATATAATGTAGCATAAAAGGAATGGGGTATTGCTGTAGATATGATTGCTGTAGAAATGTCCGATCAAAATCAATACGGATGTCTTCATTGCAGATAATTCTCCCAAGAATACATCACTAAATATATTCAAGTGAAGATTGGAATTCCAAGTAATCAGACCGTTTATAGGTATATTAAAACTTTTTCTTTTATGATATATAGTAAAACGTACAGGTATTGTACTGAAATCTATACTTAAATCTAAAAATTCCACTACATTTTTAAGTGCAGCAGGATTATCTTTCAAAATTAGGTTTGGTGGGTAGAAATCAAAATTCATACTATAATCTTCATTTTCATATCCGACTATCAAATCATCCACAAAACGTAGGTATATGATTAGACTATTTATATGTGATTGGCTTTCATAAAAAAATCGGAAAATAAGTTGCATTAACATTAATGTTTTGAATTTAATTTCGCTAAAAGATTGTAACTTTTGCCAGTATTGAAACTGCGATTTGAACGCCATTATTGTGGTGTATAGTGGCATTCTCGTTTATCCAGTTTTCCTTTGATTACTTGTTTAGTAAGATTTTCCATCTTTGATTCATGTTCATATTCAGATTTGCGTACAGGGTTGTTCATATCCTGAATTGCTTTCCCGGTCTCCAGCTCACTGGACTCAATAGACTCACTGGACGGGTATGGGAGTATCACTGTGAACGCCCGCACTGCCTCACTGGAAGAATTTCGACTTGGTTCATTCCGGTGCTTCCAGATAATTTAATCTGTTGAGGTTGATCGTGTATACACGTGGTGAAAGAAGAAGGGTTCATGCCGCATGGTAATACAAATTTTCTTAATGTATCCTATTTTCATTTTCCATTTTTTCATTTTTGTTGTCTGTAGTCTGAATTAGAGTATTTATAGTAAAGTACTATTGCTCTATCTGAAACAGGCATGTGTTTGGGTTAGTCAGACCTGAGGAGGAATTTAATTCTAACTAATCATCGAATTTGGGCTGGTGCTGTTCTCTTCTTTTATCGGCATTATGACCGTGAATTTGCTTTTTTGGTGATGTTAATATTACTTGTTTTTTTATTATTACTTATTTCTTTTATATATATATATATATATATATATA
Organism: Amaurobius ferox; assembly: GCA_951213105.1. Taxonomy (NCBI): domain Eukaryota; kingdom Metazoa; phylum Arthropoda; class Arachnida; order Araneae; family Amaurobiidae; genus Amaurobius; species Amaurobius ferox. The sequence continues at coordinate 124,744,944 of OX578134.1, forward strand.
TATATATATATATATATATGAGCCAGCGGCCTTATAAGCCGGCGTGTAGTTAATGCCCCATCTATGCGAGAAGCTTCGGACGACGCAAGCAGGAGAGTGGAAGAAGAAGAATGGTGGGTGAATGGGTAGATGCCAGAAATGTGGATATACGCATCTGAGATAGGCGTTATCATCGGTCTGAAAACAGCAAGGTGGTCAGCGCGCCGGATAACCCGTTACGTGGATCGTTCGGAATATTTCGTCCGTGGTGTTGCAACCACTGGTCACTAGATGCCACCCAGACTTGGAGGACTGTCTTTGGACAGACCTGCATGCCACGAGCAGAGACGGTCGAATGATTGTGCGGCAGGCACGTATAATGCCATCGGCGTCCGATCCTCAATACAGGCATACATAGCGGCTCCTGTGTTCCCAAGAACCATATCTAGGAACCATATCCAAGAACCATATCTGAAGGAAGCGATCACAGCGTCCCTTACGTGTGATACTGATAACACGGGAGCATCGGCGGCTCCAGTTGCAGTGGTGCCGGGCCAGAGTAACGTGGAACGCCACAGATTGGAGATGCGTGATGTTTGGCCATGAGTGCCGCTTCGTTTTAGGGACCGATGATCAGCGTGTCTGGATGTGGAGGTCCCCTGCACAGCACTACAATCTCGAGCTCGTTACCAGACCCACTGCATACATCATGGTCTGGAGAGTCATAGCCTACCACAGCCGATCCGCTCTTGTAGTGGTACCTGGAACATTGACGGACCAGTGGTAGGTGAATGAGATTCTACGCCCCCATATGCTACCATTAGTTTCTGGGATTGCAAGTACGTAGTTCCAGAACGATAATGCCCCGGACGCACACTACTCGGGTCACCCAGGCCTGCCTGAGTCATGTCCAGAAACTTTCATGGACTGCCTGCTCCCCAGACATGTCCCCTATCGGGCATGTGCGGGACCAGTTGAAACGCCTACTGCCTCGTTGACTGACTTCCAGACAACTTCGAGATCTCGAACGCGCTTTCAAACATCTTGCAACCTGAAATTGTGAATATAAATTTGCATAAGGTAAATTGGATTATACAACCCGAAATCTTGAATTCAAATTTGCATAGGGTAAATGGATTATACAACCCGATTAACCTATCCGATGCAGCCTATGGAAAGTTGTATTCACGATTTCGAGTTGTATAAAAACTTATATCTGTCCATTAACAATTATACCACACGAATAATTAAATCAGATACAATGACCTACCTTAAAATCTTAGTCTTTTACCAAAAATAAGGCCCTTAATTAGAAATCCATCGACTTAAAGATTAATTTCAATATTTAAAAATACCTCTGTATGAACTGTGAAAAAGATAATAAATAAATATTTCAGGCCAAACGAAAAAACAAAACGTTCACCACCATTTGCTCGGAACTGTGGCTGAGCGCAGAACATGCTGTAGAAAACTTTATGAAAATAGTTTGATTGTGACAGATGGAGTAAGATTGTAATAATTGATGAAGTATGGGTTAAAGTTGCTATACAAAAATATCAAGTTAGTATTACAAAATAATATAAAACCTCTGACGGACTTGATTCCAAGAGTTATGGTAAGTTTGTGTAAAAACATGACCATGGATGGTTTTCCGTACAAATTGCATTAAAGTTAAGAAAATCAAAATGTTTGTTAAAATTACCTCTATATATATTACCAATGAGATAATTATTCTCTGTATTTAAAGAAAAATTATCATTTTATTCATAGACCGTTTAAAGTTGGGAATTCCTTCAATATAAAGCTACCAGTGATTTATAAAAATGCCCCATTCAATATATTTCGTGAAAAATGACAAAAGTGGAAGTTGTCAAGGCCATAATTTTTACTTGTAAACCTTCAAAGTCGCATGAAGTGGCATTGGGTTGTATCTAAACGCAAACATAAAAACAATAGGAAAACAGTGAACGATTATTGAGGTTAAGTGTCATCTCTAACTTCAATGAATATACTTTGATCTTGGAAATCTGGCTAAAAATTGATTCTTCAGAGAAAGGAATATCAGATATAATATTTAACACAAAAAGAGTTTTACTTAAACATTAATTATATGATGAGAAAGCATCGCCCACGCGTTATTATTCTTAATTTGTATATGTCATATCACAACGTTGTCGTTAATAGTATTATACCTTAAACATTTTCATTCATATCAATGATACAGCCAAGTATTGTCATTATACATTTCTCGTCATCCTAGACTCTCCGCCGTATTGCATATTTCTATTGTGTAAATAATCTGTGGGTTCATGCCTTCAAGGCTTTCTGGGGAATATTAATTAGTTGTCAGAGTTGCAGTGATCGGTTATGTCATACATTATACGAATAATTCCAACCAAAACTTGTTCTTCTATTTCGCTTTTGTAATTAATGTCTAAATTGATAACTGATTTTATAAGAAAATTAGAATCAAGTTGCCAATGTTTTTTTCATCGGCGAATCCATGCCATATTTTTGTTTTAATTTCCATCACCACGTTCTATTAAACACCTAATGTTAGAAATTTTTGGTATGAAACACATTTAATAGATAATGGATTGAGTTTATAAATTTAATATTAATTCAATTGAATGTGCATATAATGCATTACAAAATAAATAGTCTGAAGGTGAATGATAGTTAACTTGAACCAGGCTTATCTGGAAATGTCTATCAATGATTGTGGACGGGTTTGGTTCACGATTTCGAGTTGTATAAAAACTTATATCTGTCAATTAATATTGCCACTGAGGATCGACATCATGATGTCTGAAAGCGCTATAGTATTTTAAAATATTTTCCTGTGGATCAAGATGGTGTTAAAATGCAGTTTATTAATACTTGTTGTCATTGATAGAAATAAATATCAAAACAATGATTGATTTCGTACAAAAATGTAAGAATTGGTTATGTATTTAATACAAATTTTGTCTAATTCAATATGTTCATATTTTTTAAATATAGCATAGAGATTTTCGAATGTACATTTCTTATCAGTTCAGGAAAACAAATACGAACATAATATTGCAAGTTTCACTTAATATTTTATTTTCAAATTGATAAATTAATTTACTATTTTATTTTCAAATTGATAAATCCACTTACTTTTTTTTATTTTCAAATTGATAAATTCGTTTATTTACTTTTTTTTTCTATGTACAAAGAAAAACTATTATAAAAATTCCCAAAACTAAATATTTCAGGAGTGGTCCTTTGCTGTTTCACGATAAGGTCTCCTTTGGATCGTTAGCTTCTAGAATGTTTCTAAAACACTGAAAATGGTAAAGATATTTTTGTTTTATAAATAAAATGAAAGTAAACAGAAACATAGGACGACAATACAACCAAACCAAATGAGATAACATTAACTGTCCAACATATAACTGGAAACAATTAAGCTGCTCCTATTCTCCTGTAATATGCCCTCTGTGTATTTTTGCATTCTACTTATGTAATTTACAAATAAAATGTAAGTTACATAATGTGAAATATTTGTAACTCGTGAAAGTTCCAATCTGATTTCCTAAGTTACTATTTTCTTTAAAAAATAATGGTTTGAAGAAATATATGTCGGATTCTCAAGCTTCAATATAGATCTTTGACCTTAAAAATTGTAATTTCTCAAAAATTGTGTGATAGAATTTCGTTATAAAAGAAAGTAATTTGCATTTGTATAAATAGGATCATATGGTGTTTACTGTTAAACATTTACATTCATACTATAAAGAACATGGGTAGAAAGAAACAAAATTCCGGCCTTGAGGTGCCTCAATATAAAGTGAAGTTGCAAATTTCTCCCCTTCGCCATGGGACCAGGGGTCTAGTGGACGTGGTGTACAGACGCTCCTTTACCGCTTTACCACGGGGGAATAAGTAACAGCAACAAGATACAAAAAAATCGGTTTACTACTACTAGACTGACACTTTGAAACAGGTAAATTTCCAGTTACAAGCTAAAAAGTAACTATATCTACATTAATGTGTTATTTTATTCATTTATATGAGAATTTCACGCAATAATAGGTAAATTTTATTTTTTTGCTGAAAATATCTTTTTAACAGTTAAATAGGTGGCATGAGGAGTTCATTTTACACGCCTGCTTACCTGCTAGTTACTTGCTTATCTGCTTAATAGAGTCCCAATGTAAAAAAAGTGTGTAAAAGGAACGTATCGGGTAGCAATTTACCTGCTTAAAGAGGACTTTTCAGAGTACTTTCCTTATAAAAGAATAAAATAACACATTTATATAGATATTTTTGCATTTTTAAGTGTATAACAGAAAATCTACATGCTTAAAATTCTCATTCTTGTGGCTAGTGTGTTTTTACAATAGTATTTTGTGTGTTTTTATACACATGGAATATTTTCAAAGTTTTTAACACTTTACAACAAAGTTGAAAAGTGTTTATGACTTTGTTCATTCTGTCTGTTTGTCTGTCTGTCTGTCCGTTAGCACGATAACTGCCGTAAAAATAACTTAATCAAAATGGAATTTTAGTATGTTGTTCAGACGGTCTGTAGAACCTATGGGAATATAAATGAATAATATCACCCAATTAGTTTTGGATTGAACCCGGGTCGAAAAAATGAAATACATTGAGCCATATGGGACCTAATTTTTCAAACATTTTTTAAGCGGATTTAAAATTCACAAATTGCTTCGAAAATTTTAGGTAATATTCAAATAGTTCCATAAAATATATAAAAAAAATCAGCGAAATATATTCATTAGTTTTTTAAATAAAAATTAAAATAATAATTACACCTCTTATATGAAACGATCACGTGACCATGATATGAAACGATCACATGACCCACTTCAAAATGATATATGGCATCCATCTTGTTTCAAAATCGTGATTTTTTTAAGTTCTTTTTAATTGATATTGAGTGTTGTATCCGTCCTAAAACTACTTTGATTTTGCTTAAATTCTGTGCATCTACATACTGAAACAACGCAATGACAATATATTTGAGTTAAAATGCTCATATAAATTTGATTATTTCTACAACTAAGCCTATTTTTCACCTATGTAAAATGTAAACAGCAAAATATATATATTGAGTTGTATTAGAATTCCTGTATTTTTTTAACACAAAATAATTTAGTCCATGGAGTCTGCATGGCTGATATGAATGAAATATTAATTGATTTCATAAAGAGAAGGACGATTTTTTTCGATGAAGTTTCAAGAATAGAGTTTAATTTTTTGTAGCTCCATGGTCTTAAACAAAATGTTTAAATAAAATAAATTATTATATTATTGTGATGAATGAAATGAATGGGAGAAAGAATGAAATCCTGTTTTTATAGAGAGATCCGGGCGTGTTATTTTTTCTATGACGTCATTTGAATTTATTTCAGTTGTTTTCGATGAAGTTTTCAAATATAATAAATTATCGTAGTATTATGATAATTCTAAAACTATTACCGAGGAATGTATAACATTTTAGAGATGTTTAAACCAGGCAATTTATATTTCAATGCCGTCATTTGAATGAAGTGCATTTTTTTCGATGAAGGTTTAAGTTTTCATATATAATAAATTAATGCAGTATTGCGATAAGTTTCAAAATATTACCGAGGAATGTATTGCATTTTAGACTTGTTTAAATAAAATTGCATTGAAGTTGGAAAGTGTTTCATAATCAAGGCCTTAAGCATGATTTATCTTTCTTGTTATTCAATAAAGCGTTTACAAAAAAACACACATGACCGAAAATGCGACTTTTTACGATTATTGATAGTTTAGATCAACCAAATTTATAATTCCTTGTGATACAAATATCTGATCTAAATTTTTTCAAAAATAAACCTCATGTGACAGAAATTCCACTGTTGTTGATCATTGGCAGTTTAAGTCAGACATATTTATAAATCATAATAGGATATAAATATATGATTTAAGATATAATCATATGTCTAAAATTTGAAAAAAAAATTAAGGTTATAATTTGGGAACAGACAAATTGTGTGCTGTGTGATGATCAATTTATGAGGAGTGTGTAATAAAGTTTTAAATACAAGTTATCTATTTACCATTATCAGTGACAGTTTTTCTTTAAAAACATATCTTGTCTACAATTCAATACAGTAAAAAAATATTTCTCTAATATCAATGCTTATATTTAAGTAATTGATAAAGAATTGACTCAGAATAATGTTGTAAATTTATAACTTGAGGATAAAATGGGACTAAAATGTATTCTATTGTAATATTTCTAGATTTCTCTTATATAAAAATTTAATGGTTTCATACTATTAAATCGTGGGTGTAAAAATTTATCAAAGCCGTAGTTTAGGACATATTTTTTAATTTTTTATATATAAATACATAAGTGCGCTGAAAAATATATGTCAAGGAGATTTCCATGAAATTTTAAGGATTGTAATATGATGAGGAAATATAATTTTGTATTTTATGTTACACTTCAAGTTCTTTCTGATTAACATGTGTTTACCTACATCTTTTCACATGCATTTTAAAGCATATAATACTAGCTACTAAAACAGTTGTCATGCTACTACCTTACAATATCAATGTATTTTACCACTTAGTCACACATGTCTTTTAAAGCATAGTGGAAAAGTGTTTATTACTTCGTTCATTCTGTCTGTCTATCTGTCCGTTCGGACGATAACTGCTGTAAAATGATATTATCAAAATGACATTTCAGTATGGTATTAATACGGTCTGTGTGACATATGGGAATGTAAATGAATAATGTCACGCAATTACTTTTGGATTGAACCCGGGTGGAAAAAATGAAAAACAATAAACCCTACCGTAACAGCAATTTTTTTCATAGTGACGTAAGATTTACGTCACACTGTGACTTTGGGACATCAAAGGACGTCGCAGTACGTCTCAGCAATGTCATATTGAGGTCATAGCGAAGTTATTTTGGTCATTTCCATAGTCATTTGTGACGTCGCATTTTAACTTGTTACGTCACATTGTAATTGCCATTGTAATGTTGCCACATTGTTACGTGTTGATTAAATTGTGGAAATACTACAGAATATAGTCCCAGTGAAGTTGCAAAGTTACTAATACGTACGTTGCATAGAAGTCACAAATATGATGTCACATTGTGGCCCAGGTGTCACGTGACTACAATGTCACTGTCATACATGTGGCGATCTTTGCTGGGAGGGTAATTTTTCAAACATTTTTTAAGCAGAGTTAAAATTCACAAATTGCTTCGAAATTTTTGGAAATATTCAAATTATCCCATAAAACATATAAAACAAATTTCAGCAAAATATGTTTGGTAATCTATATAAATCAAAATGAAAATCTGTCTGTCTGTCTGTCTGTCTGTCTGTCTGTCTGTCTGTCTGTCTGTTTGTCTCATCATCACGGAAAAACGGCTGAACCGAATTTAATGAAATTTGGTGAATAGCCTTGAAATATCCCCCCATAAATTTTGTCCAAGTTTCGAGTTTCTAAGACCTGGGGTTGTCGAGATATTAATGAAAAACGGAACTTTTTCCTAGGAGTTCTACTCCCTAACTCCGTGGTTTATCCAAACGAAAAGCTTGAAAATCGTTTGAAAGTGAATTAAAATTTAATCTCTGAGTTTGATGGGAGATTTTTTGCGTTAATTAGTCACTTTCTGAAAAAATGAATTGTTTGAAACATGATTTAAAGGGGAAATCTATCTCCATGGTTCATGGTTTATTTAAAACAAGCTTTTGGGGAACAATGTATAGTATAGAGAAATATAGAAAAGAAGTATAGAGAAATCAAAATCGTTATTTAATTTCGCAGTTTATGTTATAAGACATGACATATTTAACATGTTATAAGATTCTATCTTATATCATGTTACTCAGAAACGCAATTAAATTAAATCTGTCTGTTAATTTTAATAATTATTTTTTCGATTTGAATAATAAATAAATGGATATAAAAATATATTTTAGAAAAGAACGATTTGATTTTTCTTATATCATTTTTGACTGGATAATATCAATTACGGTCTTCAGGTTTAAAAATTATTATTATTTATATTTTCGGGGATTATTGATTCAAGGATTATTGATATTTTCAAGTTATTATGCAATTATTTTATTATGACAAAAATTGTTTAAACTCATATATTGTATGTTGTACGAATCTTCTACAAATACACGTGTATATCTTTTAATCTACGAGAATATAAGTAGTACAGGTATATTGACATATGTTTTGATATATATTGGCATATATTGGAATCAATTACGACCTTCTGGTATAAAGAGTACGGATATTATTGATGTTTTCAATTTATTACGTCATCTCTTTTATTTTGGCAAATATTTTTGTGACGCATATTGTAATACGGGTAATCTTCTACTAACACATTGGCATATTTTCTGATCTGCGACAATATAATTAGTACGGGGTTGCATATATTCATTCAATTCCTATTTTTTCTTCTGTAAATTTGCTTACAAAAGGGGGCAGGATGTTTTATTCTTCAGATCTCATCGTGAAGATAATTTTGCATAGTGAGAACATATATTCTTAAACTTCTCTTTAGGAGCAATAAATTTAATATTTTAACAGAATTTGCACATGATTGCGAACTATAAGTTTCTTTAAATTATACACTCCGTACGAATAACGAGTGTGCTGTTAGTGGTTAATAAATTTTAACATTTTAGGAGGATATATCATGTTGCTCGGCATCGCAGTTAAATTAAATGTGTTTGTTAATGTTTTTATTATTTTTTTCGATTTAAATAATAAATAAATGGATAAATGGATATAAAAGTATATCTTATGAATGGACGGTTTGATTTTTCTTTTAATTATATTAATTGCTGACTGCGTACATCAATTTCATTTATTTTGGCAAAGAGTTTTCAAGCTTATATCGTATTTAGCTACTAAACTCATATATTGTGTTTAGCCAATAAATTCATATAGCCGATTGTTGAAACAGAAAAAGAGTAGAGCGGGTATATCTTCTAATACAATTGTAGTGTTTTCATTTAGTATATTGAAACGGGATAAGAATGTTTCATTCAGATCTGCAAATTCAAAGCTACGAATTTGGAGGGATATCGCTAATTTGACAACTTTTCTTAAACTTTGCCAAATTGACGGAAATGTCGCCAAATTGATATAAACGACACACAAACAGCTGCCATAAACCTTCGGGTTGGTCGTGTGGCTTGGGTCTTCTACATATCAATGAATTTTTTTTTTGTTTTGTTAGAAGAGAGTACTGAAATGATGTTTGGTTAGCATTTATCTGTCAGACCAACCATCCTACTTAGTAATACATTTAGCGAATTTTTAAAATGCCACCAAATTGATAAAAATGTTTTCAAATCTATAAAAATATTTTGAAATTGATAAAATTGCGCTACATAAATGATATTAATTGTTTTTTGTTAGGGGATAGTATTGTGATGATATTTCGTCAATTTGTCGCAAAGTGGAACTTTCAGTTCTACAGTCCCACTTGGCGATAAATTTGGCGATTTTTTAAAATGTCGCTAATTTGACGAAACTGTCGCCAAATGTTCCATAGAAATATAACTATTTAGACGATATTTTTTCTACCAATTTATTTGAAGCAAATGATATCATGTCGCTTAGCAACGGATTTAAATCCAATGTGTTTATGCGGCAGACGATTTTTATTAAATCCTTTCCGATTTGAATAATGAAGATATGTATATAAAATAAATTTCATTGCCATTTCATTTTGGACTGGATAATATCAATTATACTCTTCAGGTTTAAACATTATTATTATTGATATTTTCCGGAATTATTGATTCAGTGATTATTGATATTTTTAAGTTATTACGCCATTGTTTTATTGCGGCAAAAATTGCTGACACACGCATATTGTACGTTGTACGAGTAATCTTCTAGGAATGCACGGGTATATCTTCTTACCTACGAGAATATAAGTAGTACAGGTATATTGGCATATATTTTGACATATATTGGCATATATATTGGAATCAAGTACAGTCTTCTGGTATGAAGATTACGGGGATTAATTATATATTCAATTTATTACGTCGTCTGTTGTATTTTACCAAAAAACATTTGAGACTCATATTGCAAAACGGGTAATCTTCTACTAATAATCGGACATTATAAGTAGTACGTGTATATCTTCCCATATAATTTTAGCACTTTAATTTTGACATATATTGGAATAAATGACTGTCTTCAGATTGAAAGATTACGGGTTTATTGGTATTTTCAATTTATATATGTAATCTACTAATTCAGGTTATATTTTCTAATATTCGCGTATATAATTAGTACGGGTCCCATACAATTTTAACGCTTTTATTTTGCATATATTGATTCAATTCCATATTTTTTTTTATATTTGCTTACATAAGGGGTCCAAGATGTTTCATTCTTCAGATATGTCCATGAAGATAATTTTATATAGCGAGAACAGAGATTCTTAAACTTCTTTTTAGGAGCATTATATTAAATATTTTAACAGAATATTTTGAATAAACATGTCATTTAGTATACTATAAGAATTTGGGCATGATTATGAATTTCAAGTTTCTTTATATTATATACTCCGTACGAAGAACGGGTATGCTGCTAGTTTTTTCAAATAAAATTTAAAATAATATTGATACCCATGTAATATGAAGAGATCACGTGACCCATTTCAAAATAACATATGGCATCCATATTGTGTCAAAATCGTGGTTTTTAAAGTTATTTTTAATTTATATTTAATGATGCATCCATTCTAATACCGCTTTATTTTTGCCTGTTTTCTGTGCATCCATATTCTTTACCAACGCAGTTACAATATTTTTTAGTTTAAATGATCATAAAACTTTGATTATTTCTACAAAGAAGCTTAACTTTAATGAATGTAAAATGTAAACAAAAAAGTGATTGTAAGATGAGTTGTATAAGTATTGGTGATTTTTTTTTGCGCAAAATTTTTTAACTCTTTAGTCTGGAATAAAAGTGTATGAATAAAATACTCACTGCTGTTGCATAGGGAGACAGACGATTTATATTTCGATAACGTCATTTGAATAAAGTTTGAAGTTTTAAGCATGGAGTTAGAGCGTACTTTTACCTCCATGGTCTTAATATTCCAAGTAAAATGACTTATTGGAGTTCTGTGATAATTAAAATAATATTGCCTCTGAATGTATCTTATTTTAGAGATGTTTAAATAAAATTTCAGTTGGATAGTGTTTTAATCAATGCTTTATGCATGATTGAAATTTCTTATCTTCATTTTTAACACTATACAACAAAGTTGAAAAGTGTTTATGACTTTTTTCATTCTGTCTGTCTGTCCGTTAGCACGATAACTGCCGTAAAAATGACTTAATCAAAATGAAATTTTAGTATGTTGTTCAGACGGTCTGTAGGACCTATGGAATATAAATGAATAATATCACCCAATTAGTTTTAGATTGAACCCGGGTTAAAAAAATAAAATACATTAAACCCTATGGGACCTAATTTTTTAAACATTTTTAAGCGGTTTTAAAATTCACAAATTGCTTCGAAAATTTTAGGTAATATACAAATCATTCTATAAAACATATAAAAAAATTTCAGCAAAATATATTCAGTAGTTTAATAAAAATTAAAATAATAATTACACACACACATACACACACCTCTTATATGAAGCGATCACGTGACCATGATATGAAAAGATCACATGGCCCACTTCAAAATAAAATATGACATCCATCTTGTCTCAAAATCGTGATTTTTAAAGTTATTTTTAATTCATATTGAGTGCTGTATTCGTCCTAAAACTGCATTATTTTTGCTTAAATTCTGTGCATCTACATGCTGAAACAACGCAATGACAATTTATTTGAGTTTAAATTATCCTCCAAATTTGATTATTTCTAAAACGAAGGCTATTTTTCACTTATGTAAAATGTAAACAACAAAATATGTAGGATGAGTTGTATAAGAATTGCTGTATTTTTTTAACGCAAAAGTATTTAGCTCATGGAGTCTGCATAGCTGATATGAATGACATATTCATTGATTTTACAGAGAGAAGAATGATTTTTTTTACATCCACAGTTTATTTATTTGTAGTATTATTAGAGTTTATTTATTTGTAGCTTCATGGTCTTAAGTTTTTAAATAAAATAAATTATTTTAGTACTGTGATGAATGAAATGTTTGGGAAAATGTTATCAATGAAATGCTGCTTTTATAGAGAGAGCCAGGCGTGTTATTTTTTCTATGACGTCATTTGAATGAATGTCAGTTGTTTTCGATGAAGTTTTCAAATATAATAAATGATTGTAGTATTATGATGATTTTAAAAATATTACCGAGGAATGTATAACATTTTAGAGATGTTTAAACCAGGCAATTTATATTTCAATGCCGTGATTTGAATGAAGTTCAGTTTTTTCGATGAAGGTTTAAGTTTTCAAATATAATAAATTAATGTAGTATTGTGATAACTTTTAAAATATTACTGAGGAATGTATTGCATTTTAGAGATGTTTAAATAAATTGCATTAAAGTTGGAAAGTGTTTCATTATCAATGCTTTAAGCATGATTGATCTTTGATGTTAGTCTTGCATCCGTCCTTTATATTTGCATGTTATCTGTGTTTCCATATTCTGTGCTTACGTAATTAATTTTTTTTAAATGATCACTAGACTTTGAGTATTTTTGCAATGAAGCCTAATTTTAACGTATGCAGAATGTATACAAAGCAAGCGATTGTAACATGAATTGTATAATAATTGTCGAATTCTTTAACGCAAAATCATTTAGCTCTGGAGTCTTAAATATAAATCATACGAATGGAATATTCATTGATGTTACTTAGACAGCGATTGCAAGCGATTTTATAGCATTGTCTTTTTTGCTGATAATTTTAAAATATCACTGCTGAATGTATCGCATTTTAGAGATGTTTAAATAAAATTGCTTTTCATTTGGAAAGTGTTTCATAATCAATGCTTTATACATGATTAATATTTCTTGTTTTTATTTTTCTAAGATTTCGAAAATTTTGTAGTGGGTTGATTTTGAATCAATATACAGAAAAATCACCAAAATATCTTAAAATTCTAACAAGTTTGTTTAAATATTTGTATAATTATACAGACCATATAGGTTACAAGGAATACTGAAAAAACAAACGCTTTCTTTCAAATGTAAATAATATTACATATAACTTTTAAACTTTATTCACATAGTGATCCCAATTATTTTATGCTTAATTAGAATCCCAAAAATTCAACTACTATTACATATCCATGAGTTAAAATAACTTTGGGACAAAAATCAATATTATTCCAGCGTCGTACATTAGCTACAACTTTCTACCGTAACACATAAGTATTTTGTTTGAAGAATCAGTGGTTGCATGCAATTAGGTCTTGTCTTAACAATTTGTTTGTGGTATTGATTTTAGAATATATACCTTATTGATATTCTTAACATTTGTTTCATTTACGTACAATTGTACTGTATTTAACTTCAAAATTAGCTATTAATTTATACGTATATAAATAGTAGTTATTTGCACTATATAAAAAAGCAATAACGGTACATAATAAAATAAAACCGGTAAGTGATATTTTTCAATACATGTAATGTAAAACAACCTATTTAAAATGCAATGTACCTGTAAAAATAAAATTAATTTAATTTAAAGAAACATCCAACAAAAGATCAGCAGTGTTCATTAGTTTCGAAAACAAGAAATAGCCTTCTTCGTCAGGATAAGCAAGAATAGAATCACTAGTCAAATCAACTGATGCTAGAACAGCAAACATGATTAAAGCAGTAAAAGGGGCTTGTCAACGATATAAATAAAAACAGTGGTAGAACGCTATGAAAGAAAGAACGTAGGCCACTATAATTTAAATACGAAACCTCAAAGGCAAAATATAACTTACAACGAAAAGTTTCAAAGCACTTATTCAATGAGTAAAATTTCGAATATACATGCCTGTGGAGGTAAAACCTAGTGGTTAAGGCACGGAGTTTGCACTGGGAGGTTCGATTTCTATCCCAATATCTTCTCATACTTTCCGGAATATAGGTACGGAATATAGGTACGGAATATAGGTATAGGTTACGCGGAATATAGGTATAGTTTGGGTGCGTAAATTTGTGGATGTAAAAGTCCATCAAACAGGTTTCTGTCAGGGGAAGGAGGATACGTCTCTATGGATATCACCCCCCCTCCGGTTTCCGGTTATAAAATGGGTGGCACTGTTCCGGCAGTCCAAACATAGGGTAGATCATTTAGGTAAGTCGGTCGGTTTGGGTCAAAAGAAAGAAATAACATAAGTGTTCTATACAATTAAAAGTCACCTAACTGGTTTCGGAAGTTAAAATGTCTCTTACATTTTTATCAAAGCATAATTTTTGGATATTTTCTGCTTTTGAAGTTGGAAACCCGATTTCTTTGCTTCCGTCACGTTTTTGCTGTTCTAACATCAATTTCAAGAGCGATGAAACGAATAGCCCCTTAAATTACTACGTGTATCAGAATATTGTCACTACCTCGTAATATGTCTGAGAAGAAAATACAACAAGTATAAACTTAACCATTTAATAATCAATAACTTTAACTCAACTAGAAATATATGTACATTACAATATTGCATGCTTGCTTGAAAATGCCATGGCAAAAAGCTCAGCTCACGAGTAACTAGATGCACTCTTAACGAGCGAATATCTCAAAACGGTCACTTAGAGTCCAGGTCTTGAAACCTTGATACTTGAAGCTTCAAAACTGAAGACGAGGCGATTGCAGAACATTAAATTCATTGCCACAGACATGCGCATTAATTGCGTTGGCTAGTCAAGCCTGGAAACTGCGTAGTTTCACAGCAAAGGCGGCACTACAAATTCATAATTCACACACCTCATGACGATTATACTTCGATATGGGATGTACTAATTTATTCTGACATCAGTAGCCGATTTTTCTATGACGAGTGTGTGTTGCGCTTTATATTTGTTACGACAAATAACGCAGTTTCATACATTCGAATCTGGTTGGGTATTGAATGAAGTAATGTGTTATTTCAGTTTTACTGCATTATAGGCAGTTTGAGCTGCACATAAATATACGTATATTATGAGCGATTTCTATGGTATGACTGTTTACTATTTGCGTCATTTCATTCCAATGCATGCCAAAATATGTTTTCAATTGAATAATATCTATAACAGTTATATTTAATTTAAAATATTTTCTGTATTATACTTAATACAGATCTAATTAAGTGACATTGTATTCGTTACAAACATCCTAAGACTTCCTCGCCCAAATCTCACTAAAAAAACGAAATAAATAGTTATTTATCCGCATTATTTAATTTTTAGAATTTCTGAGTTTATTCTTTTAATAACTGAAAGTATATGACTTCTAAATTATCGTTTGTCAACTCATTAATTGTGTTATACTGATTCGCATTAAATGTATAGAAATAATATTTGAAAAATGCTTGTTTTTAAATACCGAAGTTGTTCACACATTTTTGGAAGACCTTTGTTAGACAATAACAAAAATAAATTCTTCGAAATAATATTATTTATCGACATAGTATTATATGGAAACTAAATTATTCGTTGCTGTAGTTAAATGGTGTCTAATTTAAAAATGGCGCACAGAAAGACGGTTTGAACGAAGTTTATAATTTTACTTTTTTCGAAGAGAAATATCACTATTCTGTACTTGAAAAGCACTTTAAAAATCATGGAATTTTCATTTTTAAATGCAAAATTATTAATATTATGAATGATAAAGAAAAGAACGTCAAGAATTGCGTTTATCCGGAAAAAATAATACCACACGAAAAATTAAATCAGATACAATGACCTACCATTACATCAAAAGTAAAATCTTAGTCTTTTACCAAAAATAAGGCCCTTAATTAGAAATCCATCGATTTAAAGATTAATTTCAATGCTTCAAAATACCTCTGTATGAACTGTGAAAAAGATAATAAATAAATATTTCAGGCCAAACGAAAAAACAAAACGTTCACCACCATTTGCTCGGAACTGTGAGAGGAACTCTGCTGAGCGCAGAACATGCTGTAGAAAACTTTATGAAAATAGTTTGATTGAGACAGATGGAGTAAGATTGTGATAATTGATGAAGTATGGGTTAACGTTGCTTTACAAAAATATCAAGTCAGTATTACAAAATAATATAAAACCTCTGACGGACTTGATTCCAAGAGTTATGGTAAGTTTGTCTAAAAACATGATCATGGATGGTTTTCCGTACAAATTGCATTAAAGTTAGGAAAATCAAAATGTTTGTTAAAATTACCTCTATATATATTACCAATGGGATATTTATTCTCCTGTATTTAAAGAAAAATTATCATCCTTTTATTCATAGACCGTTTAAATTTGGGAATTCCTTCAATATAAAGCTACCAGTGATTTATCAAAATGCACCATTCATTATATTTCGTGAAAAATGACACAAGTGGAAGTTGTCAAGGCCATAATTTTTACTTGTAAGCCTTCAAAGTCGCATGAAGTGGCATTTGGTTGTATCTAAACGCAAACATAAAAAAAATTGGAAAACAGTGAACGATTATTGAGGTTAAGTGTCATCTCTAACTTCAATGAATATACTTTGATCTTGGAAATCAGGCTAAAAATTGATTCTCCAGAGAAAGGAATATCAGATATAATATTTAACACAAAAAGAGTTTTACTTAAACATTAATTATATGATGAGAAAGCATCGTCCAGGCGTTATTATTCTTAATTTGTATATGTCATATCACAACGTTGTCGTTAATAGTATTATACCTTAAACATTTTCACTCATATCAATGATACAGCCAAGTATTGTCATTATACATTTCTCGTCATCCTAGACTCTCCGCCGTATTGCATATTTCTATTGTGTAAATAATCTGTGGGTTCATGCCTTCAAGGCTTTCTGGGGAATATTAATTAGTTGTCAGAGTTGCAGTCATCGGTTATGTCATACATTATACGAATAATTCCAACCAAAACTTGTTCTTCTATTTCGCTTTTGTAATTAATGTCTAAATTGATAACTGATTTTATAAGAAAATTAGTATCAAGTTGCCAATGTTTTTTTCATCGGCAAATCCATGCCATATTTTTGTTTTAATTTCCATCACCACGTTCTATCAAACACCTAATGTTAGAAATTTTTGGGATGAAGAACATTTAATAGATAATGGATTGAGTTTATACATTTAATATTAATTCAATTGAATGTGCATATAATGCATTATAAAATAAATAGTCTGAAGGTGAATGATAGTTAACTTGAACCAGGCTCATCTGGAAATGTCTATCAATGATTGTGAACGGATTTGGTTAGAAATGCATCTATTCGAGATAATCAATATATTTAATGTGTGCTTCTGATGGTCGCCTGGATATGTAAATATTAATTTCAATTTTCTTATAAAATTTAACAGTTTGTTCAAAAATAAAAGTTTTGGAAAATTATCTATTTTCATGCTCATGATTTATTAGGCAATGCTAGATTTATTTTCAGCCAAACGAATTATGTCGTAAAGGCATTGAGTTTTAACGACATTGATAATAGGTTTCATGATTGTTAAGATAATGATTTTCTAAAAAATTAAGTTTAGTTATAACTAATTTAAGCCTAACTTTTTTATTAATTTTAATAAATATATGTTAACGAATATGTCTACTTGTGTAAATATTAATAATCTCTGATATATTTAGGAGCTGTCATTAAATTATAACCGTGGGAAGGTACTATTTTTATATCACAATATAAAAATCTGAGAGGTCTAAAACGCACGAAAATTATATAATGTAAAATCGCCTCTAAAAAAGCTGTTTCTCATTAAATATCCAAAGAATTAATTTGATATGTAAAAAAAAATCCCTTACAGAAGTCTTAAGGTTTGACCTGAAATATCACTACACCAAATTTCGTACCTGTAATTTCTGTTACGCTACCAACAGACAAACAAATAAACAACCATCTACTTTTATTATTACAGATAAAATTCTTAGATAAATATATATTTGTCCCGCATAATTTACTTTCACTTCATCAATACTAATTAACAGAAGTACTAATTAAGCGTCAATGAAATATCATTAAGCAAAAATGGACATATAACCTTGCTGCCATACGACCATATGTAGGAATTGACCTAGTTATAAAAAACATTTAAAAACACTTATTTTTATAATGCAATGAAACACATATCCTATTAGCTCCATTTTATCGTAAGTTTAAACGTACGACCATTATCTCGACAATGTGATCAGGAATCGAGCTATTCCCCAAATAATTAAATCTCTATGAAATAATGAATTAAAATTTAACAGCTAATTTCATTTCACAGTGTATTTAATAATGCACTACATTATTAAGATAAAATATTACTTTAGATAAAATTGAGATAAAATATTATTATACATCATATATGCATAAAATGTCTTAAGGTGATTTTATTCAAATATAACATGCCGTTATGTAAATTACACATGAATACCTCGCCAACTTTTGCTAAACTACTACCCCGAAACTTTTGAAAGAAGTAGTTTACTAAGAGTTTTACTTCTTTGTTAATGGGAGAAACATACTATTGATTTTAACATTATCATCATTATCATTATTTTAACATTTCTTGAAATGGAAATACATGTTACGACTTTCTTCAAACACACGTTCTTGGTAAATTGTGGCATTTCCGTTATTCCATCGAGCTATGCACAATAATGATTATATTTAATCATGAACAAAATGACCGGATAATGTTGTTTGAAACAGATTTCTCTTCATTCAAACTTGTCATTTTATAAACGAAGGGCATAAATTTAGTACTGAATAAACGCAAGCATGGGCATACAAAGATACTCTAATCTCAGGTATAAAGTGTTTAGCAATATACCAGGTACCGGCTACCACCGGGGATAGGGAAAAATATTTTCCAAAACAGATATTTCTGAGGAAAAGAACAGATAGAGTGTAATATGCCAACTTCAAACAAGTCTTAAAAATTATTTTTTCTAATTGAATGGGATTATCATGTACTTTAAGGGACTGTTCAGAGAGGTATTAGAGTAAAATGGGCCAACTGTCAACAGCCCAATGCTGGACAATCAATGAAAGTGGAGTCAAGCCACAATTACAGGTGTGTTACATATAAATATTGAATAATAAAAATATGTATTTTTGACGTTGTTAATAACATCATAAATTCCTCAGTTTATTTAGGCTGAACATTATTTTAAATACCGTGGGCTAATCTACTGTACTTTTTATACGAACTCTGATATCCCGAGTCTGTCTATCCATAGGTTCTATAAAAAAATTCATCAAGCAAGTGTCTAATTATTTTTTCTTATATTTTTAACTTCGATCCATGCTGTGTAAATGGTAAAATTTTGATTAAGATTGAAATTGAGATATTCGTAAATAACAATCGATTTTCTTGTCATGTGAAGAAAAAAAACATTGAACTTAATTATCGGCAAATAAATGAGGTTTTCATGTTCCTTTATCTGCCTATAGAAGAAGGAAGGATGAAGTTGGTAGTGATCAGCGATGAGGAGTATTATTTTTAATTCATAGCCAAAAGAGAATAATCTCGTATGATTTGCAACTCACGAGTATTTAATAAGGAAGTGGGTTAACCTGTGATTCCGCATATGCGAAGCTCCGGAAATTTTACGAAAGGAGGTGTTCCAAAGCCTTTATTGGCAGTTATAACTAGTTTTTGTTACCTGTGAAATTAACTGTAATTCAGTGCTACTTGAAGTACTTGGAGTACTTGAAGTTATATTAATTAATCAATTCAGGTTGGTACATAAATCACATGTTTCTATCTAAAGCGTCTTTCTTCAGTAATGATTAACATTCAATATAATCATTTGCTTAAAATAAGATGACTTCTCCATACTTGCAGCTTAATAAAATGCTATCCGATACATATTATATCAAAAGTATGCATTTTTATTTATTTATGGTATATAAAATACAGTTCGAGTTTGATTTTCAAAATATTGGAAATGGAGTCAATTCAAAACACCCTTTTTACTCAAATTTCGTATACACAGCATATGTATGACTGGAACAAAAATAGTAATAAAAAATAAATTCTTTATCTTTGTATGACTGCTTAACATGCATGTGATTTATTACAATAAATTGGATCAAATCAGTTTCACTGTGTATGCTCTCTGATGTTATTTCGTTTTTATTCATTTTAAAACACCTTTAAATTATAGTCAGGGAACACCTAACCTGTAGCACAGTGGAAGCTACTTGGGACTTTTCACTTACTTGCCGGTGATTAGGTTTCCGAATAAAGCACCTGATGCAAATTTTGGTGACAAAGAATTATTTTTAAAAAAAAATCACTTCTAGAGTACGAAAGCATTCCTACACTACTATTTATTATATTTATTATACTAAATATAACGGAAATGCATTTGCATAAGTATACAATTATAAACTCATGTATGTAAATGCGAAATTTAAAATAAAATTATAAAATCAGCTTAAATTAATCGGTTCAGCCTTGTCAATTTAAGGATTCGAAGAATCCATTTTAACAATATTTATGTATTTTATAATATCACTATCATAAAAATTAATGAATACAAAAAAGTTAGTTATATTTAAAATAATGCCTTCGCTATTTCATAACATTTTATATAATTCGAATTGATGTTTGTTTATTTGTTAGTGTGATTCAAATCTTTGAGGCCCTAACTAATCGAGTTTCATTACACACAGTAATATGAAATTTAATATGTCATTGCCTTTTGCAGTACATTTTATTTTTATATTGAACCTTATCAAGCTTACCCGTGATAGTTTCGCAATATGGTTATACTCGTTTTTTTAATAATTCAAAAAACCAGAACAGCTATAACATTCAAATTTAGTATGTTGATGTCTTTTGTGGCATATTTTATGTTTTGAATCTTATCGGACTTTCCGGTCCTGGGTCCGCCATAAGAATACACCCATTTTTTGAAGAATAACTGGAGAACCGGAATAACTGGAGCAGCCAGAAAGTCTAAATATTGCACATGGTCGTCTTTCACATATTTAAGTTCTATACAATTAACAAGAGTTGGTACTTTAAAACTACATTATTTTTATTTTACGTGTTAATTATTTTAATAAAGATAATAAATCCTTAAAATATTATAAAAATAACATTACGAAAATATTACAAGCACTTTTTGTAACATATGTGCAAATGTAACCAACTTCTAAATCACTTGAATCACTCCAATCAATGTTGAATTTAAAATACTACCTTTTTACAGTATTATTAGTAAGATTGTCGAGTATCCACATATGTTCTTATTCCTGCAAAACATGATTGATGTAGTTTAGCTAGTTCTGCTGAGTTGGGCTTTCTGTAACCTCTTTCATCAAATATCACACTCCATCAACTTTAAAGCACGATTTTCCGATGCTACTGATGCGATTTAACTCGCAATGATATGATGGTAAGTGGATAATCGTATGTCTATGTTGATCAGCAATTTGGTCAATTCTATAGGATTGCCATTGCAACCTAACATTCTGTACAATCCACAATAATTCTATTTTTAGCATGTCTGTGCCGCTTGTGATGCTTTTGCTAAATAAATTAATCTAAAATGATAAAAATTTTCCAAATCTGCCGATAATAATAAATCAAAAATATACCTTCTTAATTTTTCTTTTTTTTCGAAATATTTTTTAATCATGTTGAGTGTGTATTTAAGGTGAAATATTCTAAAAATTCCAAAAATGGCATTCAACTTTAATAGATATAAATTAGAAAGTTCAACAGGAAATGGAAAATTACTTATAACTTTCTCAAAAAGGAGAAAGTTTCTTACATAAGTTGTTCATACGGTAATTTCTCGTCAAAACCAAGCCAAATCATTCTGCCAAGGAGACGAATGAATACAAATATTATACTTTCAATTATGTGAAAAAATATTTAAATTTTTCTTTACATGTATTTTATTTTCTATGTCTATTTGTTTTCCAGATTAACTATTAAATAAATTCTGGTTTAAAACAGTTTATCAACTTTTATGACGTATTATTTTATAGCGGAAGATTACATCTCGTAGATTTTACTTCACTACAGGTTAGGTGTTCGTTAATAATACGAAATTACATTTTAAATTGTAAAATTGTGGTATTTATTATAACTACACGTACATGTTAAATTCCAAAGTTACAAAGTTACAAACATATTCTAACATCAGTTTTACTACGAGAAATATAATTTCTAGTTAGCAAATTTCACCTCATGTATTACTGTATGTGGCCCTGCATGTCCCACTTGCGTAGATTCGTTAAACTCAAAGATTAATGATAACTGAAACATATGTCTTGAAATATACCAACTTGCGCTACCCATAAATGAATGCGTGTGATAAATGTTTGGGTTGAAGAAGGAAACTTTAATAAATGAAAATAATCTGTCTATGCATTTCGAAACTAAGTAAAATTAAAATATTATCGTGGAGCATATATCCTTCTAATTATAATATTTATGCATTTTACAAGAATATGGTATTATTGATTTGAAATTTTATCCATAGAATATTTTGGAAGGTTTTGTATATATCACATGCAACTAATTATTGTACATTTTATCTATTTATAAATTTGATGTGAGTGCCTTTAAACTTTTTTTCAAATTAAATTATTGAATGACCACGCGTTCAATGAAGTCAGTATGAAAAAATAGAAAATGGTGGTCTTCAAATTGTTTTTTTGTCATTGCAGAATTAGAGGTGATGAAAAAGCTGTCACGTTTGCAAACTCGTGCCTTCTTATGCGACACACCTCAATGATAATAATGTTTATATCGACAAGCAAATGCATTAATCTAAATATTATGGAATATCTTAAAGAATTATACATAAATAAATCAAGTGGCAAAAAGTGGACATAGCGTATGACGAGACAAATTTCAGTTAACCTATCGTAAGGTTAATCATGTGCAATTTTTGGATAGTGAAAAACTGCATGTAGAATTCCATTTCTATAAAATAGAAGTTCCAAAAAATAACCAGTGTCTTCCATACGATAGTTGCACCATGGATGATCATCTCTTGATCAATAATCATTTGGGTCACATTTAAATAGGGGAACTCAATCCACTGAAAGAAGACATTCATACATTAGCCAAATTACTCTGTGTATTATTTACTAGCCGCCTTTGGCGACCAGCCTGTTCGCTATCCTTGGAAATTCTGACCGTGGCAAACTCGCTGGCCCGACCTACCAGAAAGGTGTACGATAACTGTTTGGACGGCCAGGAAGTGCCACCTAATTTAGACCGGAACCCAGTGAGGGAGGCATCCACAGGGACTGTACCCTCCTTCCCCTACCACCAACCTCTGGGAAGGACTTACGGACCCACATGTTTAACGTGATCGTACACCGCCTGAACACAGCGGCAGTTTAGGCAGTGGCGGTAATAGAACCCGGGCCTACCGAGTGCAATTCCCGTGCGCTAACTTCCCGCACGCTAATTTAAATTATATAATGACTATATGATAAGCTCTTAATTCCATCATCCTCATTTCATCGTTCCATCATTTAAAAATTATTATTCATCCATATTATTATTATTTAGCCATATTATAACTATTTATCATTATTATTTATCCATAAAATTAAAATATCCATCGTTCCATCATTTAAAATATCCATAAATTAAAATAAAATCCATATCGTTCCACCAATCCATAAATATAATAATTTCAAATACATTATCACTATACAATACATATGCTAAGCTCTTAATTAATTTAAAATCAGAAGCTCGGTCTCCATGGAAACGGGGAAAACTTCTGCGGGGAAAGAACTGGTTTAGCGGATTGCCGAGAAATTTAAAATCATGACGTGTTTAAAATTGCGATCCTGCAGGCAATTTTCATTATTTCTTGACCATATAGGACTTGTTAGAATGCCAGATATTTCAGCTTTCTAAAAATGTACATTATTACTTGAAATTATGAGTAGTTTTTACGATGGGCGGATTTAAATACGAAAGTTGGATTTTTTGATCCGAAAGTGACTTTTGTTTTAAAATCTTTTAAAAATATTAGGAATCGAAATTGAGATTTGATATTAATATATTTTACTAACAATTGTCTGCTCCTTCCGGTGGTGTGATTTGTTTTTTTTTATGACGTCTGGATCGTGGAGAAAAAAGGACAACAAACGGTCGAAATCGCATAAAACATTAAATAACAAAAAAAATAATTGAAATTTTAAAAATCGGTTTCTCCCCCCCCCCCCCCCCGGATCTCCGATTGCCAAATTTCGTAGCTCTCCGACGTGCGGTCGCTGAACGTATAGTGTATAAGGGAGACACACAGACAGACACACACACAGACATTGCCTTTTATTATTTAAGATTATTTGTTAGCATCAAAGCGTGGTAATTAAATTATTGATTTAAATAAGTTTACTGCTGAAATATCTATAACTTTAAATTTGAACAAAAAATAGTTTCAATCGCGTTGTGTTTGTTTCTGCAATAATTCGTCTCATGAAATAGTTGCTTTGCTGCGCCAGAAATAAAAGTTCTGAAATATGTAAATATTATTTAATAATCAATCTAAAAACGATCACGAATCATAATTTTTTTAATTGTGAAAACCATTTTATTTTGAATATGCAATGTTGAATTTATTAGCAAATAGTCAAATTATCCAAACATGACTTGATACGATGATATATTTTACAAACTTCAGTTTTATAGTTTTCCTCACCTCATATGAGAATCGGGGAGATATTAGAAGATGTAATGACATTTAAATGACAGAATATGTAATGACATTTAAAATAGTTTTGTTTAATAATGGAGTTTCCCTAGACTCACTAAATATGCATCATGCACCTATGCTGACTATTGTTGGTATCTTTATTATTGTTACGGATGTATCGTTTTCTAGAATCATTGGTGTATAAACAGGATACAAGAACGAGTTCACCTTTCTGGATAACTAACGTTTATTCACAAGCACAGAGTAAGCAGTAACAACATGCAATCAAACAAATAGTCAATTAATTCAAACATGACTTGTTACGAAGATATATTTTACAAAATTCATTTTCACACTTATATGTACACTTAAATGATCCACTAATGGTACACCTAAATGATCCACTAATTTCACAAAATAAGCGATATTATTCTCAAAATACTAGCGAAATTAATTTCACAAAATAACAGTTACTATTCTCAAAATATTGACAAAAGTCACAGTTCACAGTAGCTCGTACAGGGTGTCCAACAAAGGACTCCCTGGATTTAAAATTAAATAACATGAAGACAAAGATCGATAGAAGAGTGCAACAGACGGTATGTTTATTGCAAAAGCTGTAAGACTTTTTACAGAAGTTTCGAAATAGTAATTACAAAAGCTTCTAACAGGTGGCGCTGTACATCTTGTATCAGCATGCATAAATAAACTCGTCCTCTGCAAGCAATCTTTGCAATCACACCACAATCTTTTCAAAATGTCCACCGCTCGCAGCACAGAGGTGGCACAAACAAACAATGAAATTTGCCATCACATCTTGTAGTGTCCCAACGGAAATGGATTCAGATGTCACACAGATCAACGATTCAAGCTCGTCCAGCGTAGTTGGATGGTTCCTGTAGACGGTGTCTTTTTATGTGCCCCACAGAAAGAAATCACAAGGAGTTTGATCGGGCGAATATGGAGGCCAATGCATGCCTGCGCCAGTAAATTTAGGATAATCCAACGCAATGACTCTATTCCCGAAGTATTCATCAAGAAAGCGAAATACCTGTCCGGTGCGATGTGGCCGGCCCCCATCTTACATGATCCACTCGGTGTCTGGTCGATCCTCCAACTCTCGCTGTGTGGCGACAAATTGTTCCAAAATTGCAACGTAACATTCACTAGTTATCGTTTCTCGCATGAAAAAAGGACCGATAATGCCTCTGCTGCATACCGCAGCCCAAACAGTAACTTTGGGAGAATGCAATGATTTCGCTGCAATGGTTTCACACAAATGGGGATTTTCGGAATCCTAAAATCACCAGTTTTGTTTATTCACGTATCCATTCAGGTGGGCGTCTGCTTCATCTGTGAACCAGATGCAGCCAACATCAAGTCGTTCATAATCAACCATTGTGAGAATCTGTTTCGCAAAGTCAGCACTTTGTAGCACAGCTGTTACGGGTATAACCTGGTGACTTTAGATTTTGAATGGAAACATATGTAGACTGTTTCTCAGTACTGTAAGCGTGCTGGAACACTTCAACCCAGTCTCTGCTGCAAGTCTTCGGACGGGTTTCCTCGGATGTTGCTGAATAACTCCAAAAACTGTGGATACATTTTCAGGAGTAACTACAGTTGACCTGGGGCCAACATTCCCCACTAGAACATCAGCTACGCTGCCTGTCCGTCCGAATTTGGCGAAGAGCTTACGAATGATTTTCGCATCGGGTCTTTTTGGAACATTAAATCGTGTTTGAAAACTGCGCCTTGTTGCCGTAATACTGTGTTCTAACGTGTGATATTTCAGTACCAGAAACACACGTTCTTCAATGGAATACATGATTTCAACCTCTTCCTTCGGTACGCTAACCTCCTTTCACGTTTGAACGGTGGAACTGATCGGGCGCTATTTATATGCACTACTTATTGCGATTACAGCGCCATCTGTTAGCAGTTTTTGTAACTACTATTTCGAAACTTCTGTAAAATTTCTTACAGCTTTCCAATAAACATACCGTTTGTTGCATGTTTCTATCGATCTTTGTTTTCATGTCATTTAATTTTAAATTCAGGAAGTTATTTGTTGGACATATTGTCAACTCGTCAACTGAACTTCCAACGAAATGATGAGTCATCTATAGAAATTAGTATCTTTATAGAAACTTCTGGAAATCTCTCTGTAGAAATTTCCAAAATTATCTAATACTAGCAGCATATCCGTTCTTCGTACGGAGTATATAATATAAAGAAACTTGAAATTCATAATCATGCCCAAATTCTTATAGTATACTAAATGACATGTTTAATCAAAATATTCTGTTAAAATATTTAATATAATGCTCCTAAAAAGAAGTTTAAGAATCTCTGTGCTCGCTATATAAAATTATCTTCATGGACATATCTGAAGAATAAAACATCTTGGACCCCTTATGTAAGCAAATATAAAAAAAATATGGAATTGAATCAATATATGCAAAATAAAAGCGTTAAAATTGTATGGGGCCCGTACTAATTATATACGCGAATATTAGAAAATATAACCTGTATTAGTAGATTACATGTATAAATTGAAAATACCAATAAACCCGTAATCTTTAAATCTGAAGACAGTCATTCCAATACATGTCAAAACTAAAGTGCTAAAATTATATGGGAAGATATACACGTACTACTAATAATGTCCGATTATTAGTAGAAGATTACCCGTTTTGCAATATGAGTCACAAATGTTTTTTGGTAAAATACAACAGACGACGTAATAAATTGAATATATAATTAATCCCCTTAATCTTCATACCAGAAGACTGTACTTGATTCCCATATATATGCCAATATATGTCAAAATATATGCCAATATACCTGTACTACTTATATTCTCGTAGGTTAGAAGATATATCCGTGCATTCCTAGAAGATTACTCGTACAACGTACAATATGCGTGTGTCAGCAATTTTTGCCGCAATAAAACAATGGCGTAATAACGTAAAAATATCAATAATCACTGAATCAATAATTCCGGAAAATATCAATAATAATAATGTTTAAACCTGAAGAGTATAATTGATATTATCCAGTCCAAAATGAAATGGCAATGAAATATATTTTATATACATATCTTCATTATTCAAATCGGAAAGGATTTAATAAAAATCGTCTGCCGCATAAACACATTGGATTTAAATCCGTTGCTAAGCGACATGATATCATTTGCTTCAAATAAATTGGTAGAAAAAATATCGTCTAAATAGTTATATTTCTATGGAACATTTGGCGACAGTTTCGTCAAATTAGCGACATTTTAAAAAATCGCCAAATTTATCGCCAAGTGGGACTGTAGAACTGACAGTTCCACTTTGCGACAAATTGACGAAATATCATCACAATACTATCCCCTAACAAAAAACAATTAATATCATTTATGTAGCGCAATTTTATCAATTTCAAGATATTTTTATAGATTTGAAAACATTTTTATCAATTTGGTGACATTTTAAAAATTCGCTAAATGTATTACTAAGTAGGATGGTTGGTCTGACAGATACATGCTAACCAAACATCATTTCAGTACTCTCTTCTAACAAAACAAAAAAAAATTTCATTGATATGTAGAAGACCCAAGCCATACGACCAACCCAAAGGTTTATGGCAGCTGTTTGTGTGTCGTTTATATCAATTTGGCGACATTTCCGTCAATTTGGCAAAGTTTAAGAAAAGTTGTCAAATTAGCGATATCCCTCTAAATTCGTAGCTTTGAATTTGCAGATCTGAATGAAACATTCTTATCCCGTTTCAATATACTAAATGAAAACACTACAATTGTATTAGAAGATATACCCGCTCTACTCTTTTTCTGTTTCAACAATCGGCTATATGAATTTATTGGCTAAACACAATATATGAGTTTAGTAGCTAAATACGATATAAGCTTGAAAACTCTTTGCCAAAATAAATGAAATTGATGTACGCAGTCAGCAATTAATATAATTAAAAGAAAAATCAAACCGTCCATTCATAAGATATACTTTTATATCCATTTATTTATTATTTAAATCGAAAAAAAATAATAAAAACATTAACAAACACATTTAATTTAATTGCGATGCCGAGCAACATGATATATCCTCCTAAAATGTTAAAATTTATTAACCACTAACAGCACACCCGTTATTCGTACGGAGTGTATAATTTAAAGAAACTTAAAGTTCGCATTCATGTGCAAATTCTGTTAAAATATTAAATTTATTGCTCCTAAAGAGAAGTTTAAGAATATATGTTCTCACTATGCAAAATTATCTTCACGATCAGATCTGAAAAATAAAACATCCCGCCCCCTTTTGTAAGCAAATTTACAGAAGAAAAAATAGGAATTGAATGAATATATGCAACCCCGTACTAATTATATTGTCGCAGATCAGAAAATATGCCAATGTGTTAGTAGAAGGTTACCCGTATTACAATATGTGTCTCAAAAATATTTGCCAAAATAAAAGAGATGACGTAATAAATTGAAAACATCAATAATATCCGTACTCTTTATACCAGAAGGTCGTAATTGATTCCAATATATGCCAATATATATCAAAACATATGTCAATATACCTGTACTACTTATATTCTCGTAGATTAAAAGATATACACATGTATTTGTAGAAGATTCGTACAACATACAATATATGAGTTTAAACAATTTTTGTCATAATAAAATAATTGCAAAATAACTTGAAAATATCAATAATCCTTGAATCAATAATCCCCGAAAATATAAATAATAATAATTTTTAAACCTGAAGACCGTAATTGATATTATCCAGTCATAAATGCTATAAGAAAAATCAAATCGTTCTTTTCTAAAATATATTTTTATATCCATTTATTTATTATTCAGATCGAAAAAATAATTATTAAAATTAGCAGACAGATTTAATTTAATTGCGTTTCTGAGTAACATGATATAAGATAGAATCTTATAACATGTTAAATATGTCATGTCTTATAACATAAACTGCGAAATTAAATAACGATTTTGATTTCTCTATACTTCTCATTGTTCCGTAAAAGCTTGTTTTAAATAAACCATGAACCATGGAGATAGATTTCCCCTTTAAATCATGTTTCAAACAATTCATGTTTTCAGAAAGTGACTAATTAACGCAAAAAATCTCCCATCAAACTCAGAGATTAAATTTTAATTCACTTTCAAACGATTTTCAAGCTTTTCGTTTGGATAAACCACGGAGTTAGGGAGTAGAACTCCTAGGTAAAAGTTCCGTTTTTCATTAATATCTCGACAACCCCAGGTCTTAGAAACTCGAAACTTGGACAAAATTTATGGGGGGATATTTCAAGGCTATTCACCAAATTTCATTAAATTCGGTTCAGCCGTTTTTCCGTGATGATGAGACAAACGAAAATTTCGTTTTTTACTAATATCTCGAGAACCACTGGTCGTAGAAACTCAAAACACGGGGGGCTATTTCTGGGCTACCCACAAAATTTCATCAAATTCGGTTCAGCCGTTCTCCCGTGATGGTGTGACAAACAGACAGACAGACAGACAGACAGACAGACAGACAGACAGATTTTCATTTTTATTTATATAGATATCCTAGGCTAATCGTTATATCGTGAAGTTTCTGGAACATTCCAGAAGTCGATAGATGTCGCCATATTGGCGATAAATCGCGAAATCCAGAAAATCTTCTTCTGGCTCGAAATTCTAGCAAATATAAAGTGACGTCAGGGAAAGTACGTTCGTACCGCTGTCTTCCGCAGAAAACACTCCGATGACACCGTTTGGTCTACGATAGAGACGAAAGTCAAGACGTGAGATGCCAGTGAAAGAATATTACACATTCGTAACATTATAGACGTTTCGGAGACCGGTTACCGCTCAAGGAAAGGGTTTAAAAAGTGCGAATGAATCATTTAATTTGTTTATATTTTTGGCATGTTTGAAATATTGTCTTTCCTTTATAAACCTCTCTTTAGATCTAATTTTTGTATTGTGTGTGTTTCTTTTACCTGGAATAACCAATGTCGAATCCTTAATATGTCGACAGTTTGAGAGAAAGCTGCAATAAAGTTGAAGTTATTTTCAAATTCTTCCTAACAGTTTAAAATTAAATTACCAAAAATTGATAGGTGTTAGTGCACATTGGATTTCATGTTCGGAATCAGTACATGCTATCTATACATGTACATTTATATATGAGGATACTTTTATTATAGTTCAAATTGTAAAATCGTCAGCGGATATTAAGTTTTATTTCTAAGAAATAAGCATTAGTGGACTTCTGTTAACAGCACTGCACTAGATTGTAGATACTAAATACACTGGATTGTTATTTTCAATAAATAAATATCAAACACGTTTTTAAAAAGGTACAGCATATGTGATGGTGTAACACAACATTTAAATTTTTATTCAATGTACTATAAAACATTTCAGACAAAAATGTAGCGTCTATGTTGTAATCTGTATTTCAGAATTGTTATCACATCTCAAGTAACGACCTCAAGTCTGGATTTAGGATGTATTTTCATGTTGTTTAACACTAGAGTGACTGAAGCCGTAGTTTTGACCGCATAACTTCTTTGAGACACGATTTCTCCAAAACGGCTATTCCCAGCCCTTTGAAATTTTATGACTTTTCTCATTTTCTTAAAGTTATTGAAAACACAGAAAACAATTATTTTTGGTTTTATAATAAGAGAACAAATCAACGATCTGCAAACAACGAGAGATTTCATACGATGAAGCAATCTGACTGCGGCGTTGCGCTAATGTAAGCCGTAAGAATCATTGCATCAGCGTTTTAGCATTATTCGGCGTGTTTCAAGAACAACGACTGTGCCCATGCTGGCTGTAAATTATTGCATAAAATTTTGGCGCGATATCTCATGGGAAGCGACTGACTACTCTTGAGAGTCTAGCACTTTTGCAGCAACTTAGCGAGAATTCCTGTGATACCGGTGGTGATAGTGATGCAGATTTTGTAGTTTCTGATGAAAATAAAATTGCAGAGCACAGCGTCAGCTCCTCAGAGGAGAAAACAGACTCTGATGGAAAGGATACGTCCAACTTAACTCGCCTTCAACGCAATACCTTTACTTTAGCAAATCTCCGTGCCAAAGATTATACTGAGTGGGAAATATTGGATCAAAGCACCGCTATTTCCGGGAGATTTGGTTCTCTAAACGTCGCGAGAAAAAAAGGCTTACCCAACTCCGTATGCAAATAGAAATGTATGCAAGAACGCTTATTGCAAAAAATGTGTCGAAGAAACATCCTAAATGCTGTAACTATGATGTTTTGGTTTTGAATTAAAGGTATGTTGTATTTTCTCTATGTTAGTCAAATTGGCCGCTGTCCTTTATTTTAGGTAGTCGCTCTAGTGTTAATATAAATATCTTTATTTTACAACATAATCCTGTATGGAATGTATTTATTATATGGTAACATTTTCACTAAATCTTCCCTTTCTAAAAAAATCTTCCCGAAAGTAAAATATATACCAAACATTCCATTATGCAACACATTACCAGAAAATAATGAAGAAACTCTATGCAACTAAGAATCCAACAGTGCCTTCTCACACATTAAACACTCGTTTTTAGAAGAAATTTTTAACAATAACAACTCATCACTCATCCAACCCCCCCTTCCATCTTCCTTCCGATTTCAACTCCCCGGATGAAAGTGCTCCCCCTCACTCCCACATTTCATTCGTATTATATTCTGCACCGGGGTCTTTCTTCTCAAAAGACAAGAGAAATTGGAACGGGGATGCTTTTAATTTATAAAATTATTGATCCCCATCTTAATCCTCCTGTGTCATCGCTTGTGGTGTCTCAAACAGAAAGAAAACCGATTAAAAGTAATTAGATACACGTCTTCGCGGCACTTTGTAAATCACATTCATTTGTGAAAGCGGCATTATATGTTATTTTTCGTTATGCTTATTTAAAGACGATGCAACTGTTCTTAGTTTTCTATCCGTATGTTTTCAGACAAATGGGTTAACGTAAAATATTGTAAATATTTTAATAAAATTTGTGGTAAGACTACACAGGCAAAATACATGATTCTATCGTGAAAGCTCTTGGCAGAAATATTTGAAAGAGGATTAAATCTGATAAGCTAAGATGTAAGCCACTTTGCAAAAAAAAAAGCAAAATCAGTGTGCGTTGTAAAACTATGCTCTACAACAGTGGTTATTAAACTTTTTGATCTCACTACCCCCTTTTCAACTGTAAAGACCCCCCCCCGCCCCCTTTTTGGGACTGTGCTGATCCACCGTACCGTGTGGCTCTATGTGATGACGAAAAAAAGTCTTCATGTTCTGCAAAACAGTGCAAACAAATATAATATTACTAACAGATGTAATAACAATATGAAACAGTACTAATAAATATAACATTTAATTTGAAATAAACACAGATAATGTTGATTACTAAGGTATAGTTTTAGTCTAAAGTACGTATTTTATAACAAAATCAAGAGCCTATATTTGGTACATCTTTGAACAAAATATAACAAAATAAGCATTATCCCAATCATTAGGAAATTGTATTTTGAAATAAATTTAGATAACTTTTAAAAATTAATTTAAATGGTAGTATGATTAGGCACCAGCCAACCAAAATACTACTTACTCTATTTGACGACACTGTAACAGACACAAGAAGAAGAGGGGGCTTCTTCTTTTTCAGCCCATTCCTCTTTTGGGATTCGGGTTTATTGGTTCTCTTGCACTGACGAAGGAGATCTACCGTGTCCTCGAAACATATGCATGCAGCATTATGGTGTTATTTCTGCTTATATACATTGCTCAAATATTTCTATTAATAGTTATTAACGCATAACGTTTGTTATATAATATAAAACTAAGTTAATCCATTACTGTTAGTTGAATAGAAATATTTTAAATTCAGGGTTCAACATTATTACCTCTTCAGGAAAAATCAGATTCAGTTTAGAGGAAAAAAATTTAATTCAAGTAATGGATATCTTTAGTTAGTATTTAGGTGAAAAATATTTAATTGCAAACTATAATATATTATTTAATGAATAATCAGAAAATATATACAAAAGTGCATATTGTATAATACTTTGAGACACGTTTACAATATATCAAGAGAGTAAGTATAAAGTTAGTAATATTGGGTATAATCAAGATGAGTTCAACTTAAGTTATATTCTGTGGTACATATAAATATAATATATATTTGGTATAAATTGAAATTTTATAAATCTGTGCATAAGCTCATAATAATTTTGACATTTGTTCAAATATGCTAAAATTATACGTATATTTTATGCAAATATTTTATGTTAAATTCATAATCAAATTACATTATTTCCTATTTGTACATTCTCTCTGCAAAAAAAGTTATTCTTTTGAATTAGGGAAGTAAAAAAAAAATAATTATTTTGTTAAATGTTTTACATTATATAATAAACACTTTTAAATTATAGAAAGATTCTTAAGAATCGTTTTTACAATTTAAAATATATCCATAAATAATAACGAGCATTTAATATGAATGAGAACCCAGGTATGGCTTATCACTCATTAAAAACATGTTTAGCCTCGAACTTTGCGTGAACATCCCCTTTCAGAAGAGTTTTTAAATAATAGCATCTCATCACTCATCTCTCCCTCTTCCATTTTCCTTCTGACTCCAAAAGCCCCGGATGAAAGTACATGTCCCTTTTCAATCACATTAGGTCATATAGGAAGATCTTTCTTTCTTAGCAGGCAAGATGTTTAGAAAATGAATTTTAATTAATAAAAATCTGGATTTCAAATTTGCTTAGTCCAGAGCATGTAATTCTGACCCAGTATCTTTATTGGGAGAATCTCGATTGGCTAGTTACAAGATCCACGGTTACAGCATCGTCTGGAACAGTAATATTATTTAAATGGGGCCCGAATATATTAACATTACAATTTTGTGAAATAAATGCCATTGTCTGAAAATGGTCCTGGTACAACTTGCACGTATTTAGTTGAATATGATATTAAGCGCCGATTTCAAATCGGGAAGCTGACGACCAGGCAAGAAGTTAACCCATAGATGATAAATTTAGCATCAGAAAGTTAACCTGGAGCAAATATAACAGGAGGTAGTCAGATGAATTGTGAAATTACACATCAACACTGTCTCCTTCCCGGTCGTCCAAATAGTTGCTCTAAGTCCTCTGGACGAGCCGGACGGCCTGGGGCTTTCACATCAACACTGTCTTAAAGGGGGATGGATGCGGAGTACATTTCGACGATAATAATTCCGTCTCAGTAGCTCAAATATTCAAACGGCTGGCCAGTACAAAGATCCGCTGTTCAAGATCCGGCTACAAAAATGATTTTCCTTTCAAACTAAACATACACAAGTTTGAAACTTAAGAAATGTAGTTTTTCTAAAGTACAAAACCAAGATAAAACCGAAAATCCTTCTCATTAGCATGTTTCAAAACAATATAAATTGCCTTCAATAATAATAAATTGCCTTATAATATTGCCTTCAATATTTACAGTCTTCAACTTTCAATATTTTTTTATTCC
Source organism: Amaurobius ferox (assembly GCA_951213105.1). Lineage (NCBI taxonomy): Eukaryota > Metazoa > Arthropoda > Arachnida > Araneae > Amaurobiidae > Amaurobius > Amaurobius ferox. The sequence goes on from OX578134.1 coordinate 124,780,269, forward strand.
TAATGATCTACATACAAAATCGCAAGTATTGTGACTGTATTTTCATGAAATATTTTACTAGTGTTAAAATTATACCAATTATCATACTGTTTGGGACATTATCCATAAATAATTGCACAGGCTCTGTCTGGGGATCCAGGTATGACATCTTGCTCATTAAATACTCGTAAGGTTATAACGTTACGGAAACATCTGTTTTGGGTAAAGAAAGTTTAAACAATGACAACTCATCGCTCACGCGCGTCTTCCTTTTTTTTCTTCCGACCTCAATGCCCCAGATGAAAGTACAAGGATCCCAATTTTATTCACGTTTGATCATGTAAGGCGAACTTTTTTTACTCAGAAAACAAGAGAAGCTGTCTGGATTGCTTTTAATTTATCGAATTCTCAATTTCAATATTAATCCCCAGAGCCATCACTCGCGGCGCCTGGAACTGAAAGAAGGAGGATTAAGAGTAATTAGGCGTATCTCCACGGCTACCTGCAAAATTTAATTCATTTGTTAATTTGGTTCTGTAATTTATTTTTCATTCATTTATATAAAGACAATGCTACCGGTTGATGTTGACAGACCGGGTTTCATGAAGTAATTTTAATAAATTAATAAAATGTGCTATAAACATACATTGGGGAGAAAATTGTTTGAATGTAAATTTGTTAAGATGAAGGGGAAAGTTAGATTGTTTTCCAAAATTATTTACCAGCTATTTCATACAGTTTATAAAATAATACTTTTTGTTTTAGAATATATTAAGTTAAAATGATATCGTTTCGAAGATTCAATTAAAACTTTAGAATGTAATCGGAATACTACATATTAGGTTAAAAAACTATCAAGATTTCAGTTAAAAATTCATATAAGGTTTTGTCAAAACACACATTTTACTTTTTGAATTTAGTAATAAAATTAAAACATGATAGTATTAAGAACACATTTTACTCATGCAATTGTATTATCAGTTAATTATGACGGAAATTGTATCTTACGTAATGGAATAGGATATTTATCTCTATCCAGGGGCAGAAAATGGGCCCAAATTTTTCCTCGTCATCTATCGGCTTCTCCCCCTTTTTTTATTGACTGTCTACTGGTCAGTTTTCTAGCACTGTGGAGCTTCAAAAGAGCCGACCTTCACAGTGAAGCTTCCACTCGGCTGGAACGAATCCTTTTCAACTTGAAAAGATTGGGGTGATGTTATCCTTTTCATTTGAAAATATAAATTGTCCGAATTCTTTGAAACCTTTCGGTTCCCACTCTGAGAAGAATAGAGATAAGCAACTTGGAAGTCTTAGACGAGGCGCTGCAACATTATGTAGCATTGACAAACTAAGGATACATTCTAAATTAGTCGCTTTTATTGCTCACTCACATAATAGATTATCTTTGGCTCACATGTGTTGGCGTCAGCGAAACAGTATTCATTGTTAACGTCAGTGAAACGTTCACATTGGATACTTGCTCCTCAAGACTGGTGACTTTGTGTTTGCGTTAAAGGAAACAAACGCGATTAGTAACATATTTTAGGGCAGTTATGAGTTCGAAAAAGTTTCGCTTGAATAGACATGTTAGTGAATTGTTTGTATTGCGTTTGAGTTTTTTTGTATTGCGCTGTATTTTTAATCAATGCAATACTCTCTCAAAGCATCTTCTGTCATCTGATCTTAATTTTCAGACTATGCAAGCTTTGGCTAAAGCTACTATTGAAACTGTTAGTTCTTTTCGCACTGATGTATATTTCAATCAAGAATGGAGTTTTGTGACAGAACTTTGCGAAAAAAATTCTTATTCTGGACCCAAACTGAAAAGACGTAAAGAAATTCCAAGCAAATTCGGAGGCGGTTGTTATTGTTGTTACTGCTGAGACTCAGACCGACCGACCAACCAGAAAGGAAATTCGAAGACGGTGAAAATATCTCCATGATGATGTTAAATCATATCATAGAATCAATTTTCAATATGAAATTATAGATTCAGTATCGAATGAAATTGAGACACAATTTAATGAGAATAATATATTTGTTTTGTTTGCCCTTAGTTCTGTATTATCCGGATCAGATGTCGAAAAAGAAAGATAAAATGTTTCAACCATATAAAAAGTATACAACTTCTAGAAAGAGGAATTGCTATGTGGATTGCGACTGTTTTAATCAATGGTGAAAATGAAAACATAGACCATCCCAATTTTAAATGGCGCCTAGATTATTTTAAAGAGCGGAATTTGAAAAATGTGTTTCCTGTCATAACGTTAATAGTTAAATTCTTTTTGACTGTGCGAATCAGTTCAGCCAGTTGTTAAAGGTCTTTTTCGTCTCTCAGGAGGCTGAAAAATCATTTTCGCTGTACAATGGGACAAGAAAGACTTCCATATTTACCTATTTTAGCTATAGAACAAGATATACCACTGGATTATGATGATATTGTAACAAAATTTTCTCTTCTTCCAGACTCAAAGAACTGGAGTTTGAAACTTCAATAAAAGGTAAATAAATATAGATATTTGTATTTAGAAAAATTATGTTAACCTTTTGCTTACGGGTGGGACAGAGTCAATCTCAAACGAAGAACCTCTCAAAAAGACAGGTATTTGACATGCCCTATCCCTCCCAAACAGTTCGTGGAAAGGAGGATCGAACTGTTTGGGATAAGGTATGTCAAAAACCTGTCTTTCTGAGAGATTCTTCGTGTGGCATTGACGCTGCCCCACCCGTAAGTAAAAGATTAATAACAATTATGTTAACACAACTATGTACAAAAATTATGTTAACAACAATTATTTTTCTCAACATCAATTCCATTTTCTGATCCCTCCCCCCCTCCGTTATCAAACAGTTTATTTATTCCATATTGTGGATTTCCATACATACAAATCTCGCACCCCCAAATGAAATGCTGAAATGTCGCCCCTGTCTCTATCTATAAGTGTGTGTGTGTGCGCGCGTCGTCTGTAGCTGAAAATCTAATCGGTCGACAGCTGCGAAACTAGGCACTGTGTTACTTGACATATTCCCGATATGACAGAATTTGGTATGATTTCTTTTAAAATTGAATTAGTTTTTTAATTATTTCATACTGTAGTGTGATTTTGAGCAGTTTTCACACAAATCCGTTCTTTAGCGATCGTAAATATTATCACAGAGTTTCCATCTTGACATCATTGGAAACATCGAAGAACGTTCTTTAAAACTATTTATTAACTTAATCCATAGAACAAATCATCCATTGTTATGTATTTAATTCTTACACATCAAGTACGCATAATTATCTTAATCTGATTTTTATTTCGCCGCATACGGAAATAGAAGACTGGCACAAATCTATATTGCGGCAAAATTATGGGTGTATATCCTCGCATTCCATATTTCAATTATCCTATTTTCTGATTTTCTGCTAATTTTAAGCAAATGCTTCAAATTAAGATTTCCCATTCCGGTTGAGATTTCCTTCATTCTTTAGTTGGCGGTTGACGTCACAATGCGTGTGTTGCTATAGGGAGCAGTGGACGTTTAATGCACATGCATGCCGAATATCTGTCCACTGCTGCACATGTATTAAACCTAAACCATTCGTATTGAGATGGAAGTTGTGGAAAATTGTGATTCAAAACACGCGATTTGAAAATTGATTGATGTTACATGTATCTGTATTATTTACGTAGCTGACGTTTATTTAGGATCCGAGCAACGCCCCGCAATTCATTCTAGTATAATATAAAATATTATACAATATTTGAAATATGCAGGAATTATAATGTTTGAAATCGTTTGTCAGTATAACATCCATCATTCATTGCGCTTAGTGCTCATCAGCACGGTATAAAAGATAACTGCACTCACATTAGGAAAATTTTCAAAATATTTATCGAAAGTGGGTATTTTGTACACATCATTTAAAAATTCCAAACCAGTTCTTGTATACATATAGTTGTTCTTGTACCACGATTATTCAAATCTTTGGGAATATAACCTATAAAATATACTTGACTATATAAATAATCTCTCAATATAAAAAAAAAGTAGCTGGCGCCGCCGCGGACGCTAACTCTGACACCGCAACCACTGCTTGACAAATTTGTTGTTTCTCGTGATTCTTTGTTTCTTATCGCAAAGACTATTGCATATAAAATATAAAATTTGGTACACTTGTAGAAAAAGCTTGGGAATACGATGAAATAAACCGCTTTTCTATATATTGCAGATTAAGATATATTTAATGTCCAAATCCAAAACAAAATATTTGAGCTGCGTGTTTGTGTCCTGGATAGACTAACAATAGCAAGACCACGAATATTTGCAGGCAAGTACCTACATGAGAAGATTTTTGCATGAGGGAGTCCATTTTTAAATTTCGATGTAGTTTTAGCTATATTTTACTTTTTATGTACTTCTGAAGTGGTTTTTTTCATATCTGCACGTCTAGCGATTTCTCTGCCTCGTACCGCAAAATCTTTACCATTTGTGGCGGTTGTGCGTCGCTGGGCCCCGAACCAGGGACCCTTTGCTTACAAGACCGACATTATAATAACTGAGCAAAAGCTAGCTTTTCCTCTGTTCTCTTAATTCGGGTACAGGTTCCAAGCATCTTTGATCAGATGTCTTTGCGCTGCCGCACACTCCCTCCGCTGATGATGAAGGCCGGTAAGCGTGTCGCCTCGGCGTGACGGTCAGTCGTGGTCAACCAGGAAGGGAGTGTCAGGGCTGCTGACTCCGTGTGGGGCTGCCATCTCGTGTTCAGAGGTATAATCGTTGGAGAGGAAGGTTTTTACGCGCTCGTATGTCCAAGGTAACCACTGTGGCGATTGCGCGTCGCCGGGCCCCGAACCAGGGACCCTTTGCTTCAAGACCGACATTATAATCACAGAGCAAAAGCTAGCTCCTCCTCTGTTCTTATAATTTGGGTACAGGCTCCAAACATCTTTGATCAGATGTCTTTGTGCGTGTGGCGATTGTGCGTCGCCGGACCCTAAATCAGGGACCCTTTGCTTACAAGACCGACATTATAATCACTGAGTAAAAGCTAGCTTCTCCTCTGTTCTTATAATTCGGATGCTGACTCCAAGCATCTTTGATCATTTGTCTTTGCTGCCGCACATTCAAAAATATGAAATTTGGTACATTTATAGAGAAATAATAGGGTAACGTGATGAAATAAACTGTTTATCGGTTTAAACTTCAGTTTGGCATGAAATAGCTAGTGAATCGAGCTCAGGATTAAGGAATTCAGTTTTGGGATTCCCTGGGCTAAAAAAAAATCCCTGCTTTTACATCCTGCGGAAAATAAGTAGGGATATATTGCGACACGTAAAACTATATTTTATCTCCGGTCACTGTGCATTGCCTTATTTTCAAAGTTTTCAGACATTTTAAATTTAAATGCATTAAAAATTATTTTTTTAATATTTTGCTTTGACGAATACCCAGCAGACGTTTTCTGTTTGAAATTTACTTATGTTACTTTTGTAACCACGGTGAAATCAAAAAATATAGACAAATCATTGATAAAATATAATAAAAAATCATCGACTATAATTATAAATTTAATTATCTCAAAAACGGTAGATTGTGCACTAATAGAATTAAGAAAATTAAGGATAGCTTTTTTCCTATATATGATGGCATAAAAAATAATTTTGTGTGCCTAGAACTTATTGATGTATAGCTAGAAGAATATTAGAACAAGCAAATTTATGATTAATAATTTTTCAGCATAAAATTCCAATATTTAATTTTTTTCATAACTTATAAATCAAACTCTGCGTGTATGTAAAGTTTCAAATTTCTGTATCCTGTAGTTTGGGTTGTACAATTCATGATGTTTTAAATCAATCAGTCAGTCTTATTCAGCAGTATGATATAGATGAGTAGCAGCTGAGAAATATTCTTTGATATTAAAAGTGCATGCCGTTTTCTATAACATTAAAAATTTCGATTTATTAAACATTATTAATAGAACAATGAAACAAGTATGCAATTTTCACACATTAAACAATGACTTTAACGTACATTTATTAATAATTTCAGATTAAATTTATACATTATTTCTATGCATAAAAATTATGTAACCTACAATGTATTATCTGAAATTTATTACACTTGCTCATATGTCTTGGAAACTAAGGTAATAACTCCTGCTCATTAAATGATCATAAATCATGAAAGTTACAGCATATAAATTTTGTATGATGCCATCCAATCGTTCATCCACATTTTCATTGTTTCTTTCTGATTTCTATGCCCCAGAAAAAAATGCACATGTTTATATTGGTCATTACATAACGTCTGTGTGACTCTCTTTTTACATAGAAGATAAATGTATATCTGTAAACATACGCAGTTAAATAAAAATACTCTGAATACAGATCATAAGTGTCATTGTTAAAAATGATATTTTAATTCATTATATTTGCATCACTTTCATGTAATATAATAGCATTTCAATTACATAACATATTCATGCTTTATTTCATTGATATTTGAATTAATCAGGATATTACCCAAATAATTATAGTTATTGATCTTTGCATAGCATCACTGTGACTATCATTTTTAAACAGAAGATAAAGTATCGGATAACATATGTTGTTAAATAAAAAAAATATGTATGTTATCATAAACGTCATTGTTATAAACGATATTTTAATTCTTTATAATTTTATAATTTTGTGTAATGTAATAGCATTTTAATTACACACCATATCTATGATTTTATTATTGATATTTGAATTAATCATAGTACACGAACAATTATAGTTGTCTTTAGCTATTGACATATATGATTGCATATTTAAGAATAACTTGCACTCGTTTTTAAAACATTTAGTTTTAGTGAATGGCATATTAAAAAGATTGTGATCTGGATATTACAACAAGTTAAAGATACGTTTCAAATTAAACTGTTTAATAAATTATCTTCTCTGATATGTTGGACATTAAAGATTTTAAAATTATCATTTCTGATATCTTTCAAATTATTGATTTTTAAATTATATTTCCTTTTACAGTGTACTTACAAATAAGTAATTTCCTTAAATGTAAATTATCTCTATCATTGCCAAACATTGTTAAAAGCATATATTTATTTAAAATATTTTTGAACCACATATACACTAAAATATTAATACACAATCACTAACCTCTCTGATTTCTATTGGTATTTCCAAAATAAATATACTTATAACCCAACCAAAAGCTACCTTTCTAATTAGTTAAACAACGTTGGACCAAATTTGAGCAGTACACTGCATATTGTTTGGATTATAATGCAGAATTTTTTAGTGTATCGGGATGTAATTTTCTTTCAAAGCAAACAAACAACGACAAAAAATAGAAATTAAATGCATTGAAATAATTGATTATTCAGCTTGTTTCTTTTGACATATGCTAAAAGAAATATCCTTTATAAAGTTCGTAATACATATGTTTATGTTACACTCCCTCTTTTTTATATTTAAAAATGCACTATAATCTATTGTGATTCAAGGCATGATCCTAAAAAGATGGAGGAGGAAATGTATTCTTTTATGTCCTATATATGTTATAGTGATTAAAGGGTCATAAGCATCACTAGTCTCGAGGACATTATTTTTGGTAATCAGATTTAAATAGTGGTATATCATCACTTATCTAAATCTCCTTACTTTCTGTGGTTTTTTCTAACCTGGAGAAAAGCACACTTATGTCTTTTCCTTTAGATTAGATAAATTACGTTTTTGCTCAGAAGATGATGAGAAAAAAGGATTTTCCTGATAACCTTCTTGAATTCAATTCTGATCCTCCTGTAATTGTGCATTATTTTACAATCATACACTTTTTACTTTCATCACCCTGGGCTAGAGGAAATAATAGTGGAAGTAATTGGGAATTTGAACCACTTTTCTTGATAGATATTCTGCTGAAATGAGATTCAGTATCATTTTTATTTTAACTGATGTAGCCTAGAAAATATTGATGAACTTGAATTAATCGCAAACATTTTCAGTCAAACTGCATTTGTGGGTTTTCTAGATACCAAAAATGTATTTTTTATTTGTGTGTTTCTTGTATCTTGTATGGGTGTCAAATCATTGGATCTTTCTAATCTCAATAATCACTTAAACAACATTAGACCAAATATGAGCAGTGTACTGAATTGTGATAAGGCTTTCACACCTCTGTGTTAAAATTGTATATTAAAGTATTGTTTTATTTCTGTGTGATTGAAAGTGTCAATTTCGAAATGTAAATGTCTTTTCTACATGTTTTCAATTACATTGACTTTTAAGGGAAGTGAACTCTAAAATCGCAAAAGTGTTTATGTTCCAGAAAAATAGTAATAGTTTTGTATTTTCGCTTCTCAGTCGCTAGTTGGGAACTTGCAGGTTTTGCGCACGCGCGCGTTTGAAAAAGGATTTTGGAAGCAGTGTGGAAGGAGTCGTGGAGAAATGTAGACGTGTGTGTTTGATTCGCGTATGATCGCGAATTTTAAGAAAAGGTGGATTAATTTTGAAAGTGGAAGGATGTGATTAAAATATGTAACATAGTTCGACAAGTCGTGCGTAGAGTCGTTTGGCTCGGTTCAGAGATGAGTCACTCGTGTTTTTAAATGAATCAGCCTGGTAGTAATGGAATAATGAGTCTTGTGAAAAGAGAAAATGGTTCTTTCACTGGTCGGCTTGAATCGCTAATAGGGCTAGAGGGAAAGCTCTTTTTACAGCGATTTGTATTTGCCTGACTCCTCCTTGTGTCCTAAGGTACGAATCAACCAATCTCCGTAACCAACCAAGATGTCGAATTCCGCCAGCATGATGTTGTGTAGTCAAGTTTCCCGACCATTATGGATTTTGTTCTGCGCAAGAATCTCGATGAGTTTATGCCGAAAGTCCATCCTGATATCCTTTCCCATGGTACAGAATTGTAAATGTTATATTTAAAAGAGACGAGGTAAAGTTTTATATATATTTAGTCTTCCACCTAACGAATAGAGTGTTAATTGTCAAATCCTCGTGAGCATCGAATCATTGATGATGTTATATGAAAATGTCGTATATGTTCAAAGTATACAAATGTGATATATAAATGTCAAGTATAATGTGAGGAATATTGTGTTTATTTTATGTATCAGAAAATATGTGTATTCTCTTGGTTCCTCTTCCTCCAGGGGTGTTCTTAATGGTCACCCTACCGAGTGTAACTCTGAGTTATTGCGAGAAATGCTTGTACTCCACTGTTTTCGATCAACTGCCTTGTTATTTCATGTTTAATAAATGTGTTTGATTTCAAAACTTTGTCTTCTCTGTCGAGTATACCAAAACGTTCGCGACAGAATTGGTGCCGTTACTTTTCTCGGTGAGTGGGGAAGAGCTGAGAGAATTAAAATTTTTAAAAATTTTTTCTTAAGAATTGAAATTTTGAAGGTTAAAAATTACCGTTGTGCTAAAATGAGTGTTTTCTTAAGTAAACAGAGTTCCATGTTCTGCTTTCGGTGTTCTCAAAAACGAGTGTTCTTGGAATTTGATATGTGCCATTTGATAAAAAAAATTGATTTGTTTGCATATTTATGTCATTTGATTTGATAAAAACTGGTTTTATTGTAAATACTGTTTAAGAACATTGCAATTGCATATTGTGTTAAACTATATTGTTATGCAAAATGGCTCCAATTACTAGAAACAAAAAAGTAAATGTCGGTAAGATGAGTAAAAATTCAAGTAAAAAATTAAATTCCTCCTTGAATTTGTCGCTTGATATTGCTACTGAGTCGGATACTGTTAATTCTAGAAGTAAAGTTAAAAATGTTAGCCACAAAGCTAAATCTAATGAGGAAAATATATCAGATAAATCGCCGGTATGTCTGAATTCTTCTTCTGGCACTTTGCCAAATCAAAACAGTGCTTCATCGGTAAATGATAACATGTTAAAATCATTCCATATTTTCACACCTAAGTTCGCACATCATATTCCAAAATTCTCGGGAAATTCAGAGCTTTCGTTGTCACAGTTTTTGGAAAAGTTAAATTTAGTAGCCACTCATGCAAACTGGAGTGAGTGTGACAAATTAGTTTGTTTGAGATTGAATTTAGAGGGGGAAGCAAATAGATTGATTGAAGAGAATCCAAAGCACAGAAATTGTAAAAATTTGCAGGAAATTATTCACATTTTGAAAGATCATTTTGAAGTGACCGAAAATGTTACTAAAAACATAATTTCACTCGTGAACTTTACACAGAGACCAAATGAGTCGGTTAAACAGTTTTCGATGAGAATCGAAGCTGCTTCATTTAAGGTTGTTCCGGAAGATGTAGATTCCGAAAGTGAGAATAAAATCAGGCAAACACTTTTAAAAACTTCATTTATTAATGGTTTATATCCGGAACTAAAAAGATTGGTGTTGTCACAAAACCCTAGAGATTTTTATTCGGCTAGAAAACTTGCAATTCTTGAGGAATCTATTTTAAATGAAAATAATGCTATGTACTTGACTAATCCGGTACTTACAAAAAAAGGTGTTCTCACACCAGAAAAATATGTTCTCACACCAGATCAAAGTGAAAGTATGTCAGATTTAAAAAGAAAAGTGTTAGAACAGGAAAGGGACATTGAATTTCTTAGGGGTAAAATAGAAAAATTTAAGTTTAATTCAGATAAAGTTAACGAAAAGCGTTCACCGCGTCCAAAGTGTGACAAATGTGGTAAATTAGGTCACGTTCAAGAACAGTGTTGGAAAAAGGTTTTTCAAAAAAGAGATGCGTACGGTATAAAATGTAGGAAAATTTATACCAGTCCTGGAACTAGGTATCACCAGGGTGAAAGACACAGAGGGCAAATGTCTGCAAATGAGTGGAAGTATAAAAAGCAAGGAACGCAAAATTATAAAAATAAGGAGTCATATAAATCTTTGCAAAATTCCAAAAATCATTCTTCTGGGAATCAGAGTAGATATCCCATGCACAATTATAATAATAGAAAAACTTTTGATAGGCAAACATCACATTTTGAGGAAAATAATATTTGTCATAATATTACAAATTCTTTGTCATCTTCTTCTATTATAAAAGGAAAATTAGTGAGCAGTGAAGTGTCAATATTGATTGATACGGGTAGTTCAATTAATTTAGTGTATGAGGAAGCTTTAAATACTGTACCCATTGCACATATGTTGCTAACATACAAACCAACAATTTTGCGTAGCTTTAGTTCACAAGATACTAAAGTTGAATGTTTAGCCACTATTTCACTAAATTTGGGAAAAGAAAGATTCCCTACCGAATTTTTTGTGTTAAAATCACCAGCTCCTATTTCATATAATGTAATCCTTGGTAACAAGTTTTTACATAAACATAATGCTATTATAGATTATAATCACTTCTGTTTTAAGTTTTCAAACTCTTCCATTCCTTTTGTTGGTTATCAATGTACGAATAATTTACTTTCGATTTCAAATCATGAACCGGCAAATGAGTCGGAAATTGCAGACTCAAACCTAAGTAGTGTCGCAAAGCGTATTGCTGTGCCTGACTCGCAGATGAGTAGTGGAAAAAATGTTCGTGTGGTAGAGGACTGTAAACCGAAAGAGTTCCATACGAATGCATGTGCCAAATGCAAAGCAGATCTGGCACCGGTAGTGAATGAGTCTCAGGTCATTCGGGAAGAGTATGTGAGCAGAAATTTTTCGGAAAATAATGTAGTGCCACATTTGGGTAGTGAAGAGGTACATATTAACGATTTGGAAAATGGAAGCAAATCTTTTAGAGATTTGGTAGTAAATGCACAGAATGTTACTTTGCATATGGGGGAAAAGCAAAATCATGTTAGAGGTGGTACTGAAGTTAACTTTGTCATTCAACACAAAAACAATCCATGTAATCAGCAATTGGTCCACGTTAATAGATTAACTCCTTTACCTCCTAGACGTAGTGAATTGATTTCTAGCACATATAATGATAACATTGATAATTCTTCAACTCAAGAAACAAGACAATTTAAAAGTAGATATTTTCTAAACCATCAAAATAGGGTTAAAACTCAAAATGTTCCTAATTCACACAAGTATGACTTGCGCCCAAGAGGCCAATTTATTCATTAAAGTTACTTGTCAATTAAGGCAATATGTCAAGAGAGCAATTGGCTCAAAAGTAAAGTAAAATGTTTAGATTATGAAATTCTCACATTTTCAAAAAAAAAAAAAAAAAAAAGACTGATATTGTTGTGAGATGGACAATTATGTTTCATAATATTATATTTTCAATTGTTTCACAAAATGTTTTGCAAAACTGTATGCTATGTTAAAATGGATCCAATATTTCTGAACTTCTGTGTAATTTGCTTTATGTGTCAGTCAGCTGAATGTTCTGTACTGCAAGTTCTGTGCCAGTGCAGCTTTCTGAATGTGAGTGCCATGTTAATCAGGTTGAAGTAGTGTTTTAAAATTCTAAATACTTAAATAATAATTTTTTTTTGCTTTACTTTAATGATAAGCAGTAATGTTTTAAAGTAATTTTAAGATAATTAAGTACTTGATGGATTAGAGTTTTGGTAAGGATTTTTAAGGATAACTGATAATTTTTATCTCTGTTTTATTTTATGAATGTGTGAATGATTTTTTTTAATTTAAAGGTCTAGTAAATTTTAGAAATTTTTTTTGTCATTTGGTGTTTGTTGACTTATTGGTTGGGGGTACCGCCACCTCTAGGTTTGCAACTTTCTAATGGACTTGTTTCTTGCCTGGGTGCCTGATCAACATTCTTGGTTTGAAAATTTGTCTCATTTTCTAAATTAGTAATTTTTTTAAATGTCTTTTAAAGTAATTTGTTGGCAAGGTTGGATAATAGTTAATAAATTGATTTCTGTGAAAAGTAAATTTATAGAATTTAATTGTAAAATTTTTGAAGAAAGAAAACTTTTTGTTTAGTTAAACTTTTTGTGAGTTGAGTAAATTAAATTTTCATGTCTCTGTGGTACTCACCAGAAAATGTATTAGTGTTTAAATTTTAAAAGGGGCAATTTCATCATTTGTGTCTTGTTAATTTGGTGTTGTCTTGTAAAGGTCTATGCTTGTATTGAGACTTATTTTTTTTGACTCACGAGTCAAACTTTAGGCCACTCTTGGATTTTGGTTATTATGCTGGTCATGATCTTGTTTGTTTTTGTTTTTTTTCTTTGATGTACATGTACATCGCTCAAAATTTACACTAAATTCCTCTCAATGGAACATATGTCATTGGGAACTCAATGCAGGTATTTTCCTAGTATTGTGCGGAAAAATTCCCCGCTTTGCAGGAAATTTTTCTCCCGGGCCCCGAAGGAGTGTGATAAGGCTTTCACACCTCTGTGTTAAAATTGTATATTAAAGTATTGTTTTATTTCTGTGTGATTGAAAGTGTCAATTTCGAAATGTAAATGTCTTTTCTACATGTTTTCAATTACATTGACTTTTAAGGGAAGTGAACTCTAAAATCGCAAAAGTGTTTATGTTCCAGAAAAATAGTAATAGTTTTGTATTTTCGCTTCTCAGTCGCTAGTTGGGAACTTGCAGGTTTTGCGCACGCGCGCGTTTGAAAAAGGATTTTGGAAGCAGTGTGGAAGGAGTCGTGGAGAAATGTAGACGTGTGTGTTTGATTCGCGTATGATCGCGAATTTTAAGAAAAGGTGGATTAATTTTGAAAGTGGAAGGATGTGATTAAAATATGTAACATAGTTCGACAAGTCGTGCGTAGAGTCGTTTGGCTCGGTTCAGAGATGAGTCACTCGTGTTTTTAAATGAATCAGCCTGGTAGTAATGGAATAATGAGTCTTGTGAAAAGAGAAAATGGTTCTTTCACTGGTCGGCTTGAATCGCTAATAGGGCTAGAGGGAAAGCTCTTTTTACAGCGATTTGTATTTGCCTGACTCCTCCTTGTGTCCTAAGGTACGAATCAACCAATCTCCGTAACCAACCAAGATGTCGAATTCCGCCAGCATGATGTTGTGTAGTCAAGTTTCCCGACCATTATGGATTTTGTTCTGCGCAAGAATCTCGATGAGTTTATGCCGAAAGTCCATCCTGATATCCTTTCCCATGGTACAGAATTGTAAATGTTATATTTAAAAGAGACGAGGTAAAGTTTTATATATATTTAGTCTTCCACCTAACGAATAGAGTGTTAATTGTCAAATCCTCGTGAGCATCGAATCATTGATGATGTTATATGAAAATGTCGTATATGTTCAAAGTATACAAATGTGATATATAAATGTCAAGTATAATGTGAGGAATATTGTGTTTATTTTATGTATCAGAAAATATGTGTATTCTCTTGGTTCCTCTTCCTCCAGGGGTGTTCTTAATGGTCACCCTACCGAGTGTAACTCTGAGTTATTGCGAGAAATGCTTGTACTCCACTGTTTTCGATCAACTGCCTTGTTATTTCATGTTTAATAAATGTGTTTGATTTCAAAACTTTGTCTTCTCTGTCGAGTATACCAAAACGTTCGCGACAGAATATTGTCTAGATTGTAATGCAGAAATTTTTAGTGTAAACAGTTTGGTTCAGAGTTCGAATTCCCACTTTCTAAATGTATAAATGTTTGAGATTGCACCGATTCTTCAGTTATTTCACGCTGGGGGATCATAGTTTTAATTGTTTTCATATAGGAATATAGAGCGGTGTGACTAGTTTCAACAATCAGTTGTTTAGCAGTTCTACTTTAATAATAACTTATAATTTACATTACCTTCTATTTTTATAATACGACCACACTGGTTAATAATGCACTAATTGTATCTAATATGATTTATGTGCTAATTACAAAACACAATATTTTATTTCAGTGCTTTAAAAATCAATAAGCCACACTATATGATAAAAAAACTTGAGCAACGTATAATAGCATGAACAAGAAAATAATGCAGCATACAGCTGTTTTGAAGATACGCCAATTTTATTTATTTATATATTTATTTCTGTCAGTGATTTATATCAGAACACGTCTAATTACAATAATCACAGTACTAGGAACCATATACATCAAAGTAAAATCCTCAAACGTGCATTTTTTTAATTCAGACATAGCAAAGAAATCAATACTATTAGAA
Organism: Amaurobius ferox; assembly: GCA_951213105.1. Lineage (NCBI taxonomy): Eukaryota > Metazoa > Arthropoda > Arachnida > Araneae > Amaurobiidae > Amaurobius > Amaurobius ferox. The sequence continues at coordinate 124,795,315 of OX578134.1, forward strand.
CATAAATTAAATAACATATAAAATTTAAGAACATATAAGTTTATTCAAAAATTGCGCTTAACATTATCTGGAATGTGGAATAACGTATAATGCCTTAAAAAGATTTCCTGGAATAAAACTCGATCACATTTAAATGAGTACTACAATCAATTTGACTGTTGAGTAATTTCGTATAAAACAACATGCATGACATGTTCCGCTGCGATTTTAATGAATTAATATCAAATAAGTCCCTGAGATACTCAGAAGAAATTTCCCCGGAGTTTGAACCATGGACCTTGAAGTAAATGAATATCACAAATTTATTCTGAACTTTTTCAATTCGATGAAATGGATCTCTATAATAAGTATCCCAAATTAAAGAACAGTTTTACTATAAAAGCTAAACAATGGAATCAAATAAGTGAATTAAAACATTAATATTAGTAAAACCCCTAGTCTTCCTAAAAACAAAACCATGCTGCTTATTTTTATTTGTGCTTTTTTAGGTTGCTCAAGTTTTTCTTATCCATCGCACAACGATCATTATACTTGTAATCTTATCTTGACGGAAAACTTATAATTCTTTCAAAACAGATTATGCATAAGTGTTATATTCATTAATGAACTATGCCTTTTCAGCAGCATTCTTATTTTACAGGAATATAAACACACATTCTTGCATTAATAAAAAAATATGTACGAAATTGTAAATGAACATCGTCAAGCCTAAAACCTCAGCTATGACCTCAAATTCATTAACCGATCGTAGAGCTTATATTTTTTGTAATGTATTAATCATGACAGCTTTATTTTTATCCATTATGTTATATATTTTATTTATTTTTGCTCATTATTATACATTTGCTAACAATCCTGTATGATAATTATTTTGCTCAAATCAAACTAGATTGGAATCAATGCTACTGATTTCTAAATTTCTCAATTTCAATCGTAATGCCCCATTCTCTAACGTATCCAGCCTTTCACACTTAGCCAGACGTCAGAAGAATTCGGGTTAAGTGCATATCTCCTCAAATACCTGATAATTAAATTCTTTAGTGAGCTGGATTCTTTATTATATAGTTATTACTCTTATATATGTATATATAATACAGTCTTTTCCAATTTCACAAAACTGTTTATCTGGGATATATATAATCTAATTTTAATAATGTATGATTCAACCATAGGGAAATTTAAGACAGCATTTTGAAGCTATATTGGTCATTTACCAGTACACAGCTATTTTCTTGAAGTAAATTATATGCAAATTCAATTCTGAGTATGTAATAATATATATTTTACTTTTCTACCATACCTGGTGATGTATAGGCAATCTAGTGGATTTATGTCGAAAATCGCAACAGGAGGTTTGGACTACACTCGAGAATCAGAAAAATCTATTTTTAGCGTAACGTCTATCTATGTGTCCACTCTAGCTGAGTATTCACTCTAGCTGAAAACCAAATTTTACAAAATTTGGTAGATAAATTCACTTATAGGATACATTGCTGATTATTCTTTGGTAATATTCTGAAAGAAAGTACCTGTTTTTCTTACTACATAGGAAATACATTTAAAATAAAAGACTGCATGTTCTCAAATGCATTGTTTAAATGCTTGTTTTAAAGATAATATCTGACGACGAAAATAATAACATCAACCCTATAACTTTAGGACTGACCTTTCTCGAAATATTATTATTTTTGCACTTTTGTATTTTTGACATGTCGCCTTTGAAAAGAAGTCCAGTCGCCGAATAAAAATGCAAGTTGAAATAAAACAAAAAATTCAGTGTAATTTCAAATAATTATTAATGTTATTTTGTAGTATTACACTCTACTTAATGAATAATAAAATAAAAAATGAGTTTGAGCCTGTAGGGAATGCCATAAGCTGTTCATATCAGATTTTTTAGTAATTCTTTTATTCACCATATGCTTGGAAATTTAGATGCTAAACGTTAGTAATTCATTTTTTACTCAATATTCTGCATATTGAAAATACATAAAGTGTTTCTTAAAAGTTCAATATACCATACATATATAATGAGTTTTTATTCGCATTTCTGAGAAAAGTGCATTCTTCACTGACTAAATGTTCGTAAAAGATACTGGAAGATAATTTTTATGCAAAATTTCCAAAGACCTTATCATTCATCGATCTTATCATCCACTTTACCTTATTATTCATCGACTCCTTTCCATCTACTTCTCTCTTCGAAGCCCTGTGTGAAATTACATTTAACCTTTTCAATATCATTTGATCATGTAAGAGGCTATGTTTTTACTTAATAGCGAGGTTGAAACAATAGTCTTTAATTTACAAAAATTATAATTTCTCAAGAACAACATTTCTGTGGCTGCGAAAAGAAGAATTATAATGTGGAAAGCATATGGCTTTTCTTCTAGAGGCTCAAATTCAGTTTATTCTTTTTTCTTTCATAACTCATTAAATTGAATTTAATTGAACAACTAATACACACAGTTATTTAAAACTATACTGAATCTGTGGCTTTACTTAAATTTTCGTTTTAATTTAGCGACCGGACGTATTTCAAAGGTAGCGTTGCAAAAATTCCAGAAAAAAATAAAAATAAAAATATCGAGAATGGCTAGTTCTGGAGTAATGGGATTGGCCATATTATCCTTTTTGTCATCAAAAATTACGTATAAATTGAGTATTTAAGTTGGACAATGTGAGCATATGTAGTACTTTGGGTGTCCATATCGAAAAATAAGGCAGGTTCTGTTTTTCCAAATTGTACCAGAATCTAATTAGCACCAGGGTAACCGTCAACGAACTTACCTACCAAATTTTGTAAAAAGTTCGTTCAATAGTTTTGAGTTAGAACAGATACATACATTGCACGAACAGATACATTAACACAGACAGACACACAAGCACACACACACACAGACAACACGCACACACACAGACAACACACACACACACACAGACAACACACAAACACACACACAAATATCATGCTAGAAGTAAGTTTTTCGTATTGTAGAGTACCTGAAATGCTCACATCCGTTGAAAACTGGAGTTGAGATTTTTGACACGATTCCAATGTTTTTCCTATACAATACCATGCATTGTAGGGGAAATGATATGTATTATTCAATCATATGAGTATTCAGGAGAACATTTTGAAATTAAATTGGTTATTTACCAGTACATTAAAATATATCCAATTTTTTGTAGTAAATTATATACAAATTCAATATTGAGTGTGTAATAAAATATTTTTTTATTCTGACGCTTTTACTCACCACGTGGTAAAACAGTTCGGTACTAAGATTTAATATTTTCAATTCTTTTTCCCAATACTTTTCGTATTGTAAAGATAGAGTTTCCCAAAAGTTTATACCACATATATGAGTTGTTATTTGTATTTATGAGAAAATTCATTCTTCACTGATTAAATGCTCGTGAAAGATAGTAGGATGTACTTTTTGCGCAAAAATTTCAAACAATGCTACATCATCATTCATCGATTTTGTCCCACCTAATTCGCTTTTCAAAGCCCTGTATGAAATTAAAATTAACCTTTTCAATATCATTTTATCGAGGGAGATGGTATTTTATTTTCTTAAAAACAAGGCGGAAACAATAGTGTTTAATTTACAAAATTTACAATTCCTCAAGGTCAACGTTTCGGCTGTCATTAAAAGGAAAAATAAATCTGATTGGGCGACGTATATTTAACTGCAGGAACACATACATTTTCTTCCTTTCGTTCATAATTCATAAACTGAATTTAATTGAACAAAATAAAGCACATATATTTATTTAAAATTACACTGAATTTGTTGTTTTGCTTAAATTGTCGTTTCCATTTGGCGACTGGACTTAATTTCAAAGGTGGCGTTGAATAATTCTGGAAAAATTAAATATATCGAGAATGGCTAGTTCTAGATTAATAGGATTGGTGGTATTTTTTCCCGTTAAAAATGATGCATAAAACAAGAATTTAATTGGTACAACTTGAGAACTTTGTAGTGCTTTGTTTCAGATTTTGACGGCTATTTCGAAAAACAACACATGTTCTGTATATCTGAATGGTACCAGAATCTAAATATCACCAGGTTAACCAACAAGAGACTCACCTACCAAATTTTGTAAATACCAGCTCAATATGTTGTGAATTAGAGTAGATATATACATTGCACAGACAGACAAACGAAAATACACACAGATATGTATACATAGAGATGCACACACACATGATGTCGCACTAAAAATAGGTATTTTGTATTCTAAAATGCCTGAAACGTGTAAATGCGTCAAAAATTCGAGTTTCGATTTTTGGCACAATCCCAAAACTTTACCATGTAGGAAAGGAATGTAATATGTATGATTCAATGATATGAGTAACCAAGATAATGTTTTGAAGCTTGGTTAGTAACTTACCCGTACATTGAAACATGTGCTATTTTCTTGTATTAAATTATATCCAAAATTAATACTGCGTATGTAGTAAAACAAATATTTCTATTTTGACGCTTTTATTCACCACAGAAAAGTTTGATGCTAAGACATGGTATTTTTAATTTTTTATTCAATGCTCTGAGTATTAAAAATATATACAGAGTTTCTCAAAAGTTCATATATATTTATTTCATATACGTGTATAATGAGTTGTTACTTGCATTTCTGAGAAAGGTGCATCCTTCACTGATCAAATGCTCGCGAAAGATATTGGAACATACTTAATACGAGAAATTTCCAGACAATGCTATTTCATAATCATAAATTCACTCCTTTCCATCTATTTCTCTCTTCGAAATGCTGTGTGAAAGTAAAATCACCGTTTTTTATCTCATTTTATAGTGTAAAATGCTATATTTTCTAAATCGAGGTCGGTACATTAGTGTTTAATTTACAAAACATACAAATTTTCAAGTTCAACATTTCTGATGTCGCGAATTCTTTTGCGAAGCAAAAGAATCAACAGTAATGTTAATGATCGTTACAATAGCGATATTAACTTCCTCCATGGTGCAATTGCACAAGGCTTTCCGAAGCGTTTTCTGTGTAACATTATATGCAAATTTTATGATATAACCGTAACTGAGAGCTACCACATATATTTGGATGCCGAACCTCCCGTGTGTTGATCACGTTAGGGAGTCAGTACCATCTTTACACAAGTTAAGAATGAGTACATAATGTCTAGCAGATGTATTGGTGCTGGATTCGTCATGGTGGATAGTGGTTATGGTATGGTATCTGCTTTGATCATTAAAATCTATATGTTTGGATTCTTATTGCCTTTAGTTTAGTGAGAGTAGATATAGTACAGTTTTTAAAATACGTGTCTTCTGGGTACTCCACACTTACATGATCTGTAACCTACTTTTAAAAATTATTTTTTTTTGGAATCCTTTTTAGAATCCTTTTGAAATTTTGACACTTCGGTATTCATCTTTGTGCAATATATCGGCTACCGGGAGTGTTGTCTAGACGCAAGCTGGCTTAACCGGGGAGTGGGGGTCACAACCCCCCCCGCCAATCTTTGATATATTGCTTTCTTTCATTTTATACTTTTCTGGTATATATATATATATATATATATATAAGGATATAAACAAGAAGAAAAAAAAAGGGGTGTCGCAATCCACCCCTGCCATTCTATGCAAATCATATGGTCACTCCAGTTCTCGCTTATTTTTTCTTCTTGTTTATATCCTTATATGCCACTCTGGATGCAGAGCTGCTAAGCGCCACATCCTCTGTAAGGTTTCTGTTTTCTCCTTTACTTAAATAGGAGTTCCGTTCGTGATATACTTATTTTTATATGTATATATATGTATATATATATATATATATATATATATATATATATATATATATATATATACATATATATATATATATATATATATATATATATATATATATATACATATATATATATATATATATATATACATATATATATATATATATATATATATATATATATACATATATACATATATATATATATATATATATATATATATATATATATATACATATATATATATATATACATATATATATATATATATATACATATATATATATATATACATATATATATATATATATAGATATATATATATATATACATATATATATATATATATATATATATATATATATATACATATATATATACATATATATATATATATATATATATATATATATATATATATATATATATATATACATATATATATATATATATATATATATATATATATATATATACATATATATATATATATATATATATATATATATATACATATATATATATATATATATATATATACATATATATATATATATATATATATATACATATATATATATATATATATATATATATATATATATATATATATATACATATATATATATACATATATATATATATATATATATATATATATACATATATATATATATATATATATATATATACATATATATATATATACATATATATATATATATACATATATATATATATATATATATATACATATATATATATATATATACATATATATATATATACATATATATATATACATATATATATATATATATATATATATATATATATATATATATATATATATATACATATATATATATATATATATATATATATATATATATATATATATATATATATATATATATATATATATATATATATATATATATATATATATATATTTGTGTGTGTGTATTAAATTATAAAATTTTTGATTTCTGAAAGTACAAAGTAAGCGTTAAATATCTATAGTGTGCATTCTAATGGAAACTAATAGAAATTATTCATTTTACATAAATGTGTTGCTTTCATTCATTTCATAATTTTTTGAAACAATAAACTTCACATCTTCTGTAATCATTAATTACTTTCCGTGTATAACAAAAGAAAATCAAATGACAGTAATTGACGAAGCATAATAGCTGAGTAGCAAATTTTTTGGAAAGTTGGGTGTTATTAATGATGAAAACGATTTAAATTCTACATTGTATATAAAATATATCTACACATACATCAAAACTTAATTTTTAATAATGATTTTATTGTGTAACGTAATTAATTATTTTACACTTAAATTTAATTAATTGTCGACCACAATTTTGAATGATTTGTGTAATGATGAACGCACCTTAGAGCATTGTGCCCTGGATTACAGCAAGTTAAGAAAATTCGGAATTTGTTATCTTATTTCGACATAGAAGTTCGTTCAAATTACTTTCTAAATGTGTAAATTATAATTCATTGTGATTAAGTTCCTTCCGGGTTATCTATTATATAACAATAAAATCTGATCTCAAAAATTTCCTATTTTTTTATATACACATAAAATGTATATATATATATATATATATATATATATATATATATTTGAAATGTAATAATAAGAATTATGTAAAAATAAAAAAAATAAAAAAAATACAATTCAAGTAATATTAACATCACCATAGAAGCAAATTCACGGCCATAATGCCGATAAGAGAAAGGAACAGAACCTTCCCAAGTTCGATGATTAATCAGAATTAAATTCATCTTCAAGTCTGAGTATTTAACTCTAACTAACCCAAACAAATGCCTGTTTCAGATTAAGCAATAGTACATTACTATAAATGCTTAAACTCAGACTACAGGCATCAAAAAATGAAAAAATGAAAAAAGGATACATTAAGAAAATTGTATTACCATGCGGCAAGAACCCTTCCTCTTCTACCACGTGTATACACGATCAACCTCAACAGCTTAATCTAGAAGCACCGGAATGAACAAGTCGAAATTCTACCAGGGAGGCAGAACGAACGTTCACGGAAATACTCCCAAACCCGTCCAGTGAGTCTAAGCTGGAGACAGGACAAGCAATTCAGAATACAACTTCCCAAACATGCAGAACTGAATATGAATATGAATCAAAGATGAAAATTCCTACTAAACAAGTAATTCATAGGAAAACTGGATAATCGGGAATGCCACTATACACCATTATAAGGGCGTTCAAAACGTAGTTTCAATACTGACAAAAGTTACACTTTTTGCGAAAATAAAATTCAAAACATTAATGTTAATGCATCTTATTTTCCGATTTTTTGATTTTTCTAATGTTTTTGACTTAGTTTATTATTTTTCATTTTTATTTATTTGTATAATTAATAAATAATTATATATAACATACACACACATATATATATATATATATATATATTTTTCTCTCTCCTGTATGTTAGTCACTATAATTGGGAATGTTTTCTAGGATGTTATCGAGTGAAATTTGATACACTGAGTTGATAATTTTAATAACGAAATTGGGGGGACGTGCATTATTAGTCGCTGTACTCAATAATTCCATAAAGTGCGCTAATTTATAATATTCATCACAAATTTTATTGATTCTAAGAGCCTGGTTTATTATAATATTTCTAAATACAGATATATGCAGACAAGAGTCAAAATGTTGAATTTTTGATGTATTAAATTTAAAATCATGTCTTTTATCATACAAGTTTATAACCATATTACAATTTTGTAAATTTAAATTTAAATCTAAAAAGTTTGCAACATTTGTGTCATTATTACTTGCATTTAATTGTAAATTTTTTGGATAAAAGTTTAATGCTATAGGGATATTATTATTTGGGGATACACATAAAATGTCATCTAAATATCTAAACATGTGCATATTATTGTGCTATAGGGATATTATTATTTGGGGATACACATAAAATGTCATCTAAATATCTAAACATGTGCATATTATGCAAGCTTGGATTAAAGTTTTTTTCATAGAAGAATAAATACAGATTAGCTAACAATGATGAGGCACACCCCCCTTGTGGGATACCAACCTGTTTAAAAATAGTACCACCATGTTGAATATAATTCTCATAAAGAGTGAAGTTAAGTAATTTTTTAAAAAGAAAATTTGAATATTTTAGGTTGATATTATATTTTTCAAAAATTCCTAAAATAATTCTATACAGATCATCTATATTAATATTATTAAACAAATCTTTGAAATCAAAGGTATAAATACTACGAATATTAGTAAGAGTTTTCAATTTCTTAACTACTTCAAAACTGTTTTTTACAATATGACAATTATTTGAGATTTCATCTGACGAGGATACTTCATGTAATATCTTTAATAATAATTTTCCAGCATTAGTAATGTAAGAATTATGCCCACTGGTAATGGTTCGAAAAGCAACAGGGGATTTATGAAACTTGGGTACTAAAACAATATATGGAATGTTATTACAACTATTTTTTAGATGGATTTGCTTATATTTGGCTGATATTCTATTGTATAAGATTTTAAGGTTAGTTTTATGTAAATTATAGATATGATTATTAAGTAAGTGTGACTGAAGGGTATTTTTATAATAATATTTACATATAATTGAGTAGTTTCCACTTGCCTTATCGACATATGTAATGACAAAATCATTTTGTATTTCTTTAATATCATTTTTAATTGAATTAAGTTTATATGAATTATTAATTTTCTGATTATATATATAATGATTTAAGTATTGCTCTATTAAGACTCTCCAAAGTTTAAAGGCTTCTACAGGGATTTGATATTTATAACTGATTTTATAGATACATTTATTTAAGTCAAGAAATAAACCTTTACATATTAATTTATGTTTAAATTTAGTAGGTATACGGTACTTAGTACCCAGTAACATCAGTGATCTTAGTGCATCATAATTAATAATTTTTAGATTTCCCGTTATAACATGCCCATGGTGTTTATCTACGAAGTCCTTGTATTTTTCTAAATGACAGTGGCAATATGACTCTTTATCCAATTCATAGTTTTGATTAATATCTACTGATTTGGCAATTTGATTATAGTTGAAAATATAACGTCCTAGCGGTTTATCATATTTATATGCAATTTTAGGATTTACATGTTTGACTGGAAAGTAATTGGAAACCGATTTTAAAAAATTATTTATCTTCAGATTATTTAATACAGAATTAGTAAAATTCAAGGTACAATATTCATTTATTTTAGTATTTTGTTTTGATTCTTCATTAAAGTTTAAGTCTGTGACATATAAATAACTATTAAGATTTTTACTTCTGGTAATGAGCAAATCATAGTATTTGTAGTTGTCGAACCCATGTTTAGAAAAATGCTCGTATTCAAATTTTGATTCATTAAAGGTAGTTGCATTATTTGAAATTTTATTTTTTTTTTATGTGATTCCTGTGTACGTTAATTCGGAGATGCAGAGGGTTGCTGGTTTGACCTATATAAGACATATTACATTTTTTACATTCAATTTGGTAGATACAATTATATGTTTTACAGAAGACAAGATTATTGTTACAATTGATCTGATTACTATTAGCAAACGGACAAGTTTTACATCTATTAGAATTACAAGATTTAAATTTAAGTGTGTTATTTAGTGATGCATGGCTGTACGATTGAAAGTTATATGAAGTGAACAAAGAATACTGGCTGGATGTACCAAATGAAGATGGAATAGTCATAGAGGATAAAGGATATTGTTGGTAGCTGGATAACGATCTAGGAAAACATATACATATATACATATACATATATACATATATAGATATACATATATACATATATATATATATATATGTATATATATATATGTAAAAATAGAAATATTTCTAAAGAAAATTATTGAAATAAATATTTTAGTGTACTTGCGCACAGCAGCATAATACACTAAAAGTGTATAGAAATATAAAAGTAGAAGGAAGGTAACGTAAAGTGCTTACACAAAAGCGGTAAGGGGTAGTGACCTTACTCCCCAGTTAACAACATGCATGTCTTTAATGCCGCGGCATGCACTCCTGGACGCCAGCACTGACATTAGCCAACCTCCGGAGTGATAATCAAAATCATCACAAGACCCCTGACAAAGGAATTGGATATGAAAAAGTAAGGACCAGGTTATAGAGACAGCCAAGTTCCTGCACATGCTACATATTTATAACATCAAAATATTCAATTCATCAGTTTTGATGTCTGTGATGTCACAAGCATAAAGATGTTCGATTCAAATTCACAAAGTCTTCAAATATCTACACAAATTCAACCCATATATTTCGTTTTTTCTGTAGTAATTTTTGATGTAATGTATCATAAATCTTTTTGGATATTTTTGCATGAATGCCTGTAGTAAGAATTTTTTGTCACTTTCCAGTCTGGTGACGTCACTGCTTACTATTCTTTTTGTTCTTGCTAGACCACCAATGAATACATTTCTAAATATATTCATGTGTAAATTAGAGGTCCAATGTATGATACCTGCTGTAGCAATATTATAAGTTATTCTTTTATCATATATATAGAATGAAAGTATATTATGGTTGAAATCAATACTGAGATCCAGAAAATTTATTACATTATTCTGGGTTGGTGGATTTTCTTCCAATATTAGATCTGAGTGATAAAATTCAAAATTCATTTGAAAATTTTCGTTTTCATAAGCTATTAACAAATCATCGACGTAACGTATGTAAATCAATTCATTGTTAATATGGGACATATTTTCAAAATGATCAAGATAGATGTCCGCCAAAATTGACGAACATCCCCCGCCCATGGGGATGCCTTTGACTTGCTTATAGAAATTCAACCCGTTATATAGGTAGTTTTCCTCTACAACAATCTTTATCAGAGATCTGTAACGTTCGATTTCCACATATTTCTGCATCTCAAATTCCCCGTACAACGAGTTAAGTATTCGGTATAATATCTTGAGTTCAATATTGTTAAAAAGTTCTTTAAAATCATAAGTTCTGAAAAATAATTTTGCTTGATTAGGCTTTAAGATCTTTATAACTTCGTAGCTATTTCCGACAATATAAGATCCCCGATCTTTAATTTTCTTTAAGATAGGTTTCAATATCGCGAGAAGCATTTTGTTAGCTTTAGTGAGGTATGTTTTGTATCCAACTGTTACTGGTCTAAAGCTTTTTGGAGTTTTATGAAGCTTGGGTATATTTATTAAATATGGATATTTTATTCTTTCTGTATACTCAATACCTGCCTTAAGATATAAGGCCTTGATTCTGTTATTAATCACCTGGTTTGTCAAAGTTATTCTGCTGTATAAGGCTTGATTTTCGTAATTTGCCATAAGGGTTTTTATGTAAAGGTATTTGCAAGTAAATGCATAATTACCCGGAACTTTATCGGTGTATGTTATTATATATTGTTCCTGTAATAACGTAAGATTCTTTATATCTAGTTTACAACTCGCTTGACGAGCATAATACATTCTGTAATAATACCCGAAATCATTCAAAACACTTGATCTCCATTTGCTGAATGTAAAATCCGGGATACTGAATTTTATAGACATCCTATAAATAAATGCATCTAGATTCTTTGTAAATGAATCTAGTGGATTTCCTTGGTGTGGATTACGGTATTTGGTGCCCAATTTGAAAGCTCTTATTAAGGCATTATTATTGATTACTTCCAGATTACTTGTAACTATATGACCTATAACAGGATCTTTATATGGATTGATGTTACAATTACATGTTACATTATTTCCAATTGAAAGAATTTTACTTAAAAGGTTATAATTGTAAATTTTTCTTCCTAAAGGAATTTCGTAACTGTAAGACGTTCTAATATTTATATCTGTTATAGGAAGATGCTTATGATTTGTTTTCAATATCTTGCCAAAAGGGATAGAATTGAAAGTTTTATTTTGAAATAAGATCGATAGATATACCACATCGCATTTTTCTTCGATCTGTGCGTCCTTCAATTTCAAATTTAAAAAGGTTGAACGTTTTTTGATCCAATCACACATAGTAGCCAAGTTAAGTTTTTGGTAAGAGTTAAGTTCGTTTGTAGACCATATTTTAACTTGTTGAGACCAGATATGCCATATCTGTTGTAAATATTGTTTTCTTATGCTCAAAACATATAATTTAATAACTTTAATGTTATGTTCTTCAAATTGATATACCTGTTGCATAAAATTGACAAATGATTCTTTGCGATCGTTATAATTCTGTTTTTTTCTTCTTTTTTTACTTCTGAACCATCTTCTACATGTATTCTTATTGCTTATTTCCACTATAGCGGTATTAGAAGTACTATAGTAAAAATCGTTATTGTATAATCTGTTAAACATCATGGAATTTAATCCATATGGATAAATTGAATTACTTTGTAGTATGTGCATATTTTCCCACCAGATGCGTTCTTCCAATGTTACTGCAAAGTCTAAGATTGTAATGGATATATTATTAAAAGAATGAGATTGAAAGTGAGAGTATAGAAGATGGTATTCCTGATTAAAAGCAGAATTTTTCTTAATCTGGCTACGGTGAAGATTAATTCTTAAATTAAGAGGATTTTTTGTTTGACCTACATAAGTCAATTCACAAGTTTTACATTTTATCATATATATACATTGGTATGCTTTACAAAATAGATTGAACTTACATGAATTTCCTATAATCTTAGGATCGGCACAAGGGCAAAGCATGCATCTTTTTGAGTTGCATTTTTTGAATTTGAAGAAAGGCATGTAACTGAAATGATGTCTGTATACAGGATCTCTATTGTACTTCGTCGTCAAGTGATCGGTAGGCTGAGCTGTAGCATCAACATTTAAGACGGTTTTTTCTTGTTCACTACTTCTGATCAGTGGTTTAAAATATCTCTTGATAGAAATGTGGTCAGGTTGCATGATGACGGTCCCACGAATTCCCTATATTCGTATTACCGGGCAATTTGCGTAAATTAAAATTTGATCGCAAATATTTGCCAGGCGCTATAATAGATATTTTGTATTCATCATAAATTTTTTATAGTTTATACTCTTATAAAGAGTGGTGCAAAAAGGCACGTTATATAATTTTATCAAAACACTTATCAGGCTAAGCAACTCACTTTATCATGACAATCCCATTTACTCATTTCAAATATCATCATAGAATTAATCCAACTCTGACAGTCGTAGTGTACATTTTTTTACAATATCTTATACTTTTATATTGGTAAGTTTTTAATTTTGTAATTTTTTATGATTTTATGTATTTCTAAGGTACAGCATTAACACAGCACAAGCACAACTACATGAATAATACATATACAATAAAGATATAAATAAGATATCCAACTCAGCCCCCTCAAACACAGTGATTATCAACATACGGAAGGCCAACTTCAAACACGCCAGCAGCCCGTGATGCACCCCGCTGACACCAAAACAATCATATTGATTCCAAGAGGAGAAAGGTAAAGATATGTAAGACATTTTAAAGTATTTGAATATCAAAATAGGCGCACAGCAGCCGGATCGTAATATTTATAAATATGTAAAAATAGAAATATTTCTAAAGAAAATTATTGAAATAAATATTTTAGTGTACTTGCGCACAGCAGCATAATACACTAAAAGTGTATAGAAATATAAAAGTAGAAGGAAGGTAACGTAAAGTGCTTACACAAAGGCGGTAAGGGGTAGTGACCTTACTCCCCAGTTAACAACATGCATGTCTTTAATGCCGCGGCATGCACTCCTGGACGCCAGCACTGACATTAGCCAACCTCCGGAGTGATAATCAAAATCATCACAAGACCCCTGACAAAGGAATTGGATATGAAAAAGTAAGGACCAGGTTATAGAGACAGCCAAGTTCCTGCACATGCTACATATTTATAACATCAAAATATTCAATTCAGCAGTTTTGATGTCTGTGATGTCACAAGCATAAAGATGTTCGATTCAAATTCACAAAGTCTTCAAATATCTACACAAATTCAACCCATATATTTCGTTTTTTCTGTAGTAATTTTTGATGTAATGTATCATAAATCGTTTTGGATATTTTTGCATGAATGCCTGTAGTAAGAATTTTTTGTCACTTTCCAGTCTGGTGACGTCACTGCTTACTATTCTTTTTGTTCTTGCTAGACCACCAATGAATACATTTCTAAATATATTCATGTGTAAATTAGAGGTCCAATGTATGATACCTGCTGTAGCAATATTATAAGTTATTCTTTTATCATATATATAGAATGAAAGTATATTATGGTTGAAATCAATACTGAGATCCAGAAAATTTATTACATTATTCTGGGTTGGTGGATTTTCTTCCAATATTAGATCTGAGTGATAAAATTCAAAATTCATTTGAAAATTTTCGTTTTCATAAGCTATTAACAAATCAT
Organism: Amaurobius ferox; assembly: GCA_951213105.1. Classification (NCBI taxonomy): domain Eukaryota; kingdom Metazoa; phylum Arthropoda; class Arachnida; order Araneae; family Amaurobiidae; genus Amaurobius; species Amaurobius ferox. The sequence goes on from OX578134.1 coordinate 124,810,545, forward strand.
CGACGTAACGTATGTAAATCAATTCATTGTTAATATGGGACATATTTTCAAAATGATCAAGATAGATGTCCGCCAAAATTGACGAACATCCCCCGCCCATGGGGATGCCTTTGACTTGCTTATAGAAATTCAACCCGTTATATAGGTAGTTTTCCTCTACAACAATCTTTATCAGAGATCTGTAACGTTCGATTTCCACATATTTCTGCATCTCAAATTCCCCGTACAACGAGTTAAGTATTCGGTATAATATCTTGAGTTCAATATTGTTAAAAAGTTCTTTAAAATCATAAGTTCTGAAAAATAATTTTGCTTGATTAGGCTTTAAGATCTTTATAACTTCGTAGCTATTTCCGACAATATAAGATCCCCGATCTTTAATTTTCTTTAAGATAGGTTTCAATATCGCGAGAAGCATTTTGTTAGCTTTAGTGAGGTATGTTTTGTATCCAACTGTTACTGGTCTAAAGCTTTTTGGAGTTTTATGAAGCTTGGGTATATTTATTAAATATGGATATTTTATTCTTTCTGTATACTCAATACCTGCCTTAAGATATAAGGCCTTGATTCTGTTATTAATCACCTGGTTTGTCAAAGTTATTCTGCTGTATAAGGCTTGATTTTCGTAATTTGCCATAAGGGTTTTTATGTAAAGGTATTTGCAAGTAAATGCATAATTACCCGGAACTTTATCGGTGTATGTTATTATATATTGTTCCTGTAATAACGTAAGATTCTTTATATCTAGTTTACAACTCGCTTGACGAGCATAATACATTCTGTAATAATACCCGAAATCATTCAAAACACTTGATCTCCATTTGCTGAATGTAAAATCCGGGATACTGAATTTTATAGACATCCTATAAATAAATGCATCTAGATTCTTTGTAAATGAATCTAGTGGATTTCCTTGGTGTGGATTACGGTATTTGGTGCCCAATTTGAAAGCTCTTATTAAGGCATTATTATTGATTACTTCCAGATTACTTGTAACTATATGACCTATAACAGGATCTTTATATGGATTGATGTTACAATTACATGTTACATTATTTCCAATTGAAAGAATTTTACTTAAAAGGTTATAATTGTAAATTTTTCTTCCTAAAGGAATTTCGTAACTGTAAGACGTTCTAATATTTATATCTGTTATAGGAAGATGCTTATGATTTGTTTTCAATATCTTGCCAAAAGGGATAGAATTGAAAGTTTTATTTTGAAATAAGATCGATAGATATACCACATCGCATTTTTCTTCGATCTGTGCGTCCTTCAATTTCAAATTTAAAAAGGTTGAACGTTTTTTGATCCAATCACACATAGTAGCCAAGTTAAGTTTTTGGTAAGAGTTAAGTTCGTTTGTAGACCATATTTTAACTTGTTGAGACCAGATATGCCATATCTGTTGTAAATATTGTTTTCTTATGCTCAAAACATATAATTTAATAACTTTAATGTTATGTTCTTCAAATTGATATACCTGTTGCATAAAATTGACAAATGATTCTTTGCGATCGTTATAATTCTGTTTTTTTCTTCTTTTTTTACTTCTGAACCATCTTCTACATGTATTCTTATTGCTTATTTCCACTATAGCGGTATTAGAAGTACTATAGTAAAAATCGTTATTGTATAATCTGTTAAACATCATGGAATTTAATCCATATGGATAAATTGAATTACTTTGTAGTATGTGCATATTTTCCCACCAGATGCGTTCTTCCAATGTTACTGCAAAGTCTAAGATTGTAATGGATATATTATTAAAAGAATGAGATTGAAAGTGAGAGTATAGAAGATGGTATTCCTGATTAAAAGCAGAATTTTTCTTAATCTGGCTACGGTGAAGATTAATTCTTAAATTAAGAGGATTTTTTGTTTGACCTACATAAGTCAATTCACAAGTTTTACATTTTATCATATATATACATTGGTATGCTTTACAAAATAGATTGAACTTACATGAATTTCCTATAATCTTAGGATCGGCACAAGGGCAAAGCATGCATCTTTTTGAGTTGCATTTTTTGAATTTGAAGAAAGGCATGTAACTGAAATGATGTCTGTATACAGGATCTCTATTGTACTTCGTCGTCAAGTGATCGGTAGGCTGAGCTGTAGCATCAACATTTAAGACGGTTTTTTCTTGTTCACTACTTCTGATCAGTGGTTTAAAATATCTCTTGATAGAAATGTGGTCAGGTTGCATGATGACGGTCCCACGAATTCCCTATATTCGTATTACCGGGCAATTTGCGTAAATTAAAATTTGATCGCAAATATTTGCCAGGCGCTATAATAGATATTTTGTATTCATCATAAATTTTTTATAGTTTATACTCTTATAAAGAGTGGTGCAAAAAGGCACGTTATATAATTTTATCAAAACACTTATCAGGCTAAGCAACTCACTTTATCATGACAATCCCATTTACTCATTTCAAATATCATCATAGAATTAATCCAACTCTGACAGTCGTAGTGTACATTTTTTTACAATATCTTATACTTTTATATTGGTAAGTTTTTAATTTTGTAATTTTTTATGATTTTATGTATTTCTAAGGTACAGCATTAACACAGCACAAGCACAACTACATGAATAATACATATACAATAAAGATATAAATAAGATATCCAACTCAGCCCCCTCAAACACAGTGATTATCAACATACGGAAGGCCAACTTCAAACACGCCAGCAGCCCGTGATGCACCCCGCTGACACCAAAACAATCATATTGATTCCAAGAGGAGAAAGGTAAAGATATGTAAGACATTTTAAAGTATTTGAATATCAAAATAGGCGCACAGCAGCCGGATCGTAATATTTATAAATATGTAAAAATAGAAATATTTCTAAAGAAAATTATTGAAATAAATATTTTAGTGTACTTGCGCACAGCAGCATAATACACTAAAAGTGTATAGAAATATAAAAGTAGAAGGAAGGTAACGTAAAGTGCTTACACAAAGGCGGTAAGGGGTAGTGACCTTACTCCCCAGTTAACAACATGCATGTCTTTAATGCCGCGGCATGCACTCCTGGACGCCAGCACTGACATTAGCCAACCTCCGGAGTGATAATCAAAATCATCACAAGACCCCTGACAAAGGAATTGGATATGAAAAAGTAAGGACCAGGTTATAGAGACAGCCAAGTTCCTGCACATGCTACATATTTATAACATCAAAATATTCAATTCAGCAGTTTTGATGTCTGTGATGTCACAAGCATAAAGATGTTCGATTCAAATTCACAAAGTCTTCAAATATCTACACAAATTCAACCCATATATTTCGTTTTTTCTGTAGTAATTTTTGATGTAATGTATCATAAATCGTTTTGGATATTTTTGCATGAATGCCTGTAGTAAGAATTTTTTGTCACTTTCCAGTCTGGTGACGTCACTGCTTACTATTCTTTTTGTTCTTGCTAGACCACCAATGAATACATTTCTAAATATATTCATGTGTAAATTAGAGGTCCAATGTATGATACCTGCTGTAGCAATATTATAAGTTATTCTTTTATCATATATATAGAATGAAAGTATATTATGGTTGAAATCAATATTGAGATCCAGAAAATTTATTACATTATTCTGGGTTGGTGGATTTTCTTCCAATATTAGATCTGAGTGATAAAATTCAAAATTCATTTGAAAATTTTCGTTTTCATAAGCTATTAACAAATCATCGACGTAACGTATGTAAATCAATTCATTGTTAATATGGGACATATTTTCAAAATGATCAAGATAGATGTCCGCCAAAATTGACGAACATCCCCCGCCCATGGGGATGCCTTTGACTTGCTTATAGAAATTCAACCCGTTATATAGGTAGTTTTCCTCTTTGTGAATTTGAATCGAACATCTTTATGCTTGTGACATCACAGACATCAAAACTGCTGAATTGAATATTTTGATGTTATAAATATGTAGCATGTGCAGGAACTTGGCTGTCTCTATAACCTGGTCCTTACTTTTTCATATCCAATTCCTTTGTCAGGGGTCTTGTGATGATTTTGATTATCACTCCGGAGGTTGGCTAATGTCAGTGCTGGCGTCCAGGAGTGCATGCCGCGGCATTAAAGACATGCATGTTGTTAACTGGGGAGTAAGGTCACTACCCCTTACCGCCTTTGTGTAAGCACTTTACGTTACCTTCCTTCTACTTTTATATTTGTATATATATATATATATATATATATATATATATATATATATATATATATATATATATATATATATATATATATACATATATATATATATATATATATATACATATATATATATATATATATATATATATATATATATATATATATATATATATATATATACATTTATATATAAATATATATATATATATATATATATATATATATGTATATATATATATATAAATGTATATTAATGATATACGCTTCTAAATTCTTATATGTGTGTTTCTAAGAAGTTTTTTTTTTCCTTTTAATTAGTGTTCTCGGAAACAGGGGAAAAATTAGGGAAGAATTCTATGTCAAATAGTTTCATTATTTGACTTAGAATTATTCTATATAACGTTGGTACTAGGGAAAATATCTATATGATGATCACATGTTGACACATTGTTGATCACAATGATCACTTTGTTGAGTTTTTCACACTTGCCATGTGCTTCCCGACCGTCCAAACAGTTACCTTACACCTTTCTGCTAGGTCGGACGGTCTGGGTTTCAACAACAACAACACTTGCCATGTAATCTAAAATTGTGAACTTAATCGTGAGAATTTTACGTTAGTAAATTTTTATAGCTATATAACTGCAAATTAGTAACATCAACATAACATATTTGAAAATTATAATAAAATATTCCTATAAATATATCTCACAATAAAATTTAGTATTTAACTGGTTTCGCAGTTAAATAAAAACCTCTTGCTCCTAGCTGAAGATAGACGAAACATTATCACTTTTGCGAGAAAACAGAGGTAAAACATAGAAAGCATTAAACTGAGTAGCAGGATACTAAAACTCAAAGGCAAAAATTAGGGAAGAAGGCACAGAAAGTAAAAATGTAAGGAAAGAAAATAAGTCAGTACGAAAGCGGATAGCAGAGAGAATATAAAGAACTGAATAGTGAGTAAACTACTGTTTAATATGTTTAATAACTATTCTCCTACTTTCAACCACGTATACTAGCCCATAGTAGAAACCGAAATTACTTGAATTAGTTTTCTTATCCATCCATTTGTCTTCTAACCATCCAGCAGAGACATGAGTTTGCCGCTCCTTTCTTGTATAAGAATAGTTTTAATTTGTGGAACTGCAGTTTTAATTCATGAAACTGGAAATAATTGTCAACATATGAAAACACTTAGTAATGATTAAAATTAAGTTTGTTATTAGGTTTAAAGGAATGACTCATTTAAATTGTCTGATAAGTACATTTTACGATGAAATAGTTCCAAACCGTTTCAGAACATAAATAATGTCACCCAATTCACAAAAATGATATTTAAATTAATGTATTGGTACCACCTTTAAAAATACTTAATTGATATAATTGCAAACATAATTCAAGAAATCAACATACAAATGTTTTTAGTAATTAAGATTAAATTAAGGATCAGTTTTAAAAGTATAAATTATATTATTAATTAACACTTTACCACAAAGTTGAAAAGCGTTTATGACTTTGTTCATTCTGTCTGTCTGTCTGTCTGTCCGTTAGCACGATAACTGCCGTAAAAATGACTTATTCAAAATGCAATTTCAGTATCGTGTTCAGACGGTCTGTAGGACCTATGGGAATATAAATAAATAATATCACCCAATTAGTTTTGGATAGAACCCGGATTGAGAAAATGAAATACATTGAGCCCTATGGGACCTAATTATTCAAACATTTTTAAGCGGATTTAAAATTCACAAATTGCTTCGAAAATTTTAGTTAATATTCAAATTGTTCCATAATATATATAAAAAACAATCAGCGAAATATATTCAGTTGTTTTTTAAATAAAAATTAAAATAATAATAATACCTCTTATATGGAACGATCACATGAACATGATATGAAAAAATCACGTGACCCACTTCTAAATGATATATGGCATACATCTTGTCTCAAAATCGTGAGTTTTAAAGTTCTTTTTAATTCATATTGAGTGTTGTATCCTTCCTAAAACCACTTTATTTTTGTTTAAATTCTGTGCATCTACATACTGAAACAACGCAATTACAATATATTTGAGTTTAAATGCTCATCCAAATTTGATTATTCCTACAACGAAGCCTATTTTTTCCCTATGTAAAATGTAAACAGCAAAATATGTAGAATTAGTTGTATTAGAATTGCTGTATTTCTTTAACACAAAATCATTTAGTCCATGGAGTCTGCTTAGCTGATATGAATGAAATATTCATTGATTTTAGAAAGAGAAGGACGATATTTTTCGATGACGTTTTACGCATAGAGCTTAATTACTTGTAGATCCATGGTCTTAATTTTTAAATAAAATAGATTATTATGGTATTGTGATGAATGACATGAATGGGAAATTATTTATGAATGAAAGGCTGCTTTTATAGAGAGGACCAGGCGTGTTAATTTTTCTATGGCGTCATTTGAATGAATTTCAGTTGTGTTCGATGAAGTTTTAAAATATAATAAATTATCGTAGTATTATGATAATTCGAAAATTACTACAGTGGAATATATCACATTTTAGAGATGTTCAAACCAGGCAATTTATGTTTCAATGCCGTCATTTGAATGAAGTTCATTGTTTTCGATGAAGGTTTGAGTTTTCAAATATAATAAATTAATGTAGTATTGTGATAAGTTTAAAATATTACCAAGGCATGTATTGCATTTTAGACATGTTTAAATAAAATTGCATTGAAGTTGGAAAGTGTTTCATAATCAATGCTTTAAGCATGATTGATCTTTCTTGTTTTATATTTTCTAGTAGATACATTTTACAATGGAATAGTTAGTTCTCAAATGATTTAGAAATTACGTAACTAAATGCAAATTAGTTGTGTGGTATGTATCAACATTCTGTAATTTATTTTATTAGCTTTAAACAAAAAATTACATGTAAAAACTATATAACAATAGTCAATATTATTATTAATATTTTACAATTATTCAATTTTAAGAGAATATTCTAAAAATTGAACCACTTTATCCAGTTACGACTTTCCTAAAAAATAATATGATCTCGAAGGTTCTTCAATTGAAACAATTGGACACAAAATATTTATTCTGATCGTTTTATATATTTTGTGCCCACAAAATCCATCAATTAAAATGTAGCAAGTATGGTCGTAGCGTTTAAATGCATAAAAGTTCAATGCGCGAATTTTTGACACCTATATAAATACTTCCCTTTTACACATACTACATGAAGAAGATAAAAAAGCAAATGAATAAGTTATATTTAAAATACTTGGGGCGTAAAATTTGTTACACAAAGACATAAAACAGAATTTGATCGAAAACCTGTATCTAATTAATTTTAATCCTTATTTTCTATTTCAGGCGCCGGTGTAATGACGGCGGGGATTAATATTGAAATCGAAAATGCTACGTATTGAAGGCAATCGTTCGGGCAGTCTGTTGTTTTCTGATAGCCTCCTCGTACATCATAGAACGTGAATGAAAGAGAAAGATGTATGACTATCCGGGGGAGATGTATTCTGAAGGGATGATAGATGCGGATGAATGATGATATGCCATTGTTTCCTATTTCTGCATAAAAGTACACACTCGTCATGTTGGAAGCTTACGAGAATGTAACGGATAAAAGAACACACCTGTTCAGGGTTAAATACCTTATTTTTCCTTGGCTTAGAGTATTACATGGGAAATGAAACATTTATGCTAATTAGTATTTATTAGTAAAATATGCAAAAATTAGTATTGGGGCCTGGACGCGTTTAAAACAATAAACTGCATTTTTTTAAATATGATATTTTTTGCTTCACAATTTCGGTTGCTTAGTGCTGAAAATCGTTGTCTTCAAAAATATGCTGCATTTGATTGTATCTCGTCAGAAATTCTATAAGTATGTAAAGTTTCTTATTTTTCTGGTCACCAAGCGAGTTTCAAAAAGATCGGGTAACAAATTTTGATCCCTTTCCTTTTGTTCGCTTACCGGGAAGAAATCGAAAATCCTATTCTATAAGATACTGTATTAAGATCAATACTTTAAGCATGCAATGATTCATTCTTCTGAGCTAAGTTGAGGGTCTAGAAAGAAGTTCCCACAATTTCATTTTCTACAACCCTGGAGGAATGATATGAAATTCTGGCTCCATTATGATCTGTTTCATGGCGGATGATATACGTATACAAAGATTCATTCTTTTTAGTCACCATAGGACTTCTGGAGATTCTCAAAGACATTTTCAAAATGTCATCATTTTTTTTTTCGGAAAAAGCCTCGACATTCCAGTTTTGTTGTGATATGCCCTGTAATTAATACTATAAGTGTGCAAAAATTGTCTTCTGCGTCGGACAGGATGTTGCAGGGTATGTAAAGACAAAAATCCATAGAAAATATTGCGAATATATAATTAACTAGATCACAAAATAAAATGTTCACATCATAATCTTTGTAAGCACGTGTATATTTTGAAAATTATAGAATTCCATACTGCATTTCGGTAAACTTGAACATGAACATTGAAAATGACACAGAAAGCACTGAAGAAGTAAATGCAAAGCGTTCCTAAATATACGTCGGTTTACTAAAGATTGTTTGAGCTACATTTTGCGATGTGATCTAGACTATTACTGATTGTTAAAAAAATTGCGTTCTACACTTATGTATAAATTTACACTGACTGGAATCCTCCTCATCATTATCAGCGTTACAAACCGATGTGAAGCAAAATCTTGTTGAGAAAGAACTTTTCATCTTGTTCTGTATAGAACGTATTAAATCCAGTGTTTTATACTCGAAGTCTGACATCTGTATATGCACTTCTAAACCATTTTAATTTTGTCTCATGTCCTCATTCTGTCACCAGGCATTTGTTTAAAGTATTGAAAGTATGGTGATGCTGACCCATTCTGAAAACCTGTGCTATATATCGTACCTTATCTATTTCTGCAACTTTATTGATAAAAGCAATATAAAAATATATTATGTGGGCAGTTCATGACTCAAATTCAGTTATACCCAAAAAATTATTTCAAACCACACTAAAATTGTAGTATTAATTCAATTTTCGTTTTAATTCGGCGAATGGGCTTATTTTCTCTTCGTTCAAAAATGCGAGAACATCTCAAGAACATATAGTCCTAGAGCTATGATGTTAGACTTATTACTTTTGTCGTAAAAATATGTAAAAACTAGGCATTTAATTGATGCATTTGAGCATATGTAGGCTTTTATATCAGATTTTGAAAATTTTTGAGGGTCATTTTGCAAAAATTACAGTTTATCTTTTTTCCCAATCATATCAAAATCTAATCAGCACCAGGATATTTCTGGTTCTGGAGTTCTGGAAACATGAAGATCCCTCAGAAACTTGAGTTCGATTTTCGACACGGTTGCATTATCAGAATATGTTAAATTTTATAATAGACAAATAAACAGTTACAAACTTTACAGTTAAAAAAATGTTATTCTTATAGTAGATACTTATATTCTTTCCAAGATATTGAATTTTCCTTAATTAGTCGTCATTTCTATTGATTTTGCGTCATTTTTATCCATTTGGCGAGATTTTCGTTAATTTGGAAACATTTAAAAATGTCGCCAAGTTGGCGACATTCTGATAAATTCGTCGCCAAAATCTCGCCACGCGTTATGGACGGAGAAATAAGTTATTCTTCCAGCAGATAAATGACAATTGACGTTCAAATATAAAGATATTACATGACGAAAATGGAACACAACACGAAATTAGCTCCTGTATGCTGGTAGCTTTACTGAGCACAATTTTTTATGATTATTAAATATGATAAATAGATATAATAAATAGATATGAAATATTAAGTGAAATTCCAGAAAATATTTTGCTCATTTTAAAAAGATCTGATGTGGGCAGCACATGACTTTCCTTATATACTGCAATGAATTTACTACTTTTATAATTAAAAAAATGTTAATCTTAGATACTTATATTCTTTCAAAGATATTGAATTTTCTTCAATTAGTCGTCATTTTCATTCATTTGGCGTCATTTTTAGCCATTTGGCGAGATTTTCGTTAATTTGGCAACATCAAAATAAGTCGATATTCCGTCGAATTCGTAGCCAAAATATCGCCAAGAAATAAGTTATTCTTCCAGCAGATAAATGACTATCGGGCTTCAAACACAAAATTATTACTCAAGGTATGTTTTCTCGTGAATGGAACGAGTTAGATCCACGAGAATGATGTCACCAAATTTATCGCATGATAGAACATATGAAAAGTGAACATGTTTCTCAACAGTTATTTTTTTTTTAATTTATGGAATTTTTTGATAAATTTATTTGAAAAATGTACAATATCTCGAGAACGATTCATGCTAGCTTTCTAAAGTTTACGTCAATCGTTTGCTAAGGAAAAATGACATAAAAAATGCTTATTTGCATAACTTTTTTAAAGGGTTTTATTTTTGATGATTTTTTCAAATTTTATTAAAAAATTAAGGTGGTTCTGAACCTTCGATTGTATTTTAAAACAAAAGGCTTCCAGTATTCACAGATTACGATTTTTGTACCAAATTTCCTTCGAATCGCTCCTTTCGTTCGTGAGATATATAGTCTCCACAGACTCACTGACACACGCACACTCAGACATCACCTCAAAAATGTTCGATTCGTGAGCAGGGATGCTTGAAACGTGCTCTCCCGTCGAAAACTCGAATTTGAATTTTCGATCCCGTCACAACACTCTCCTTATACATTATACTTTGTATACTCGTATAAGGAAAGTAATAATTTGCTTAAAATGCTTGTTATGTAGAAACTTCGATTCCGTTTCTTAAAAAATAAACGTCATTTATTTCCGATGTTGGTATAAAATTAGGCATAGACTGGAATAAACTAAACATGTGACAGCTTGAAGTAAACTATTACAGTAATTTTATGGATCGAGAATGTACCAATTGAACATGATGTGATCTTATCACAGTAGAAATTTTATTGGATATTCGAAAAGAGCTTCTCACTACAGCAAAATTAAAAGAAAGCACAAAAGTTACATTCATTTTTATAATTTAATAAAGTATGTTTCACAATATTACATCTATAATCTACATAAATTAGGTTTAAATTCTATTTGACAACTGTGTCTTATGTACCTTAATATGCAATCAAATTCGATACAAAACGCAACTAGAAAAAAAAATTTTAAATTTTAAACACACATATTGTAATAAATTATGAATATACTCTTTTAATACCAAGTAAATATAAAGTTAAGAATACATTAATTTATCTATCTTAATATAACGATTGAAAAAATTGTAATTGCTCTAAGACAACGATGAAAGGGTCTGAATAATTACTGGTGGATGAGACAGTTTTGCTCATTTTATGTAATTATTGGAAAAATGCGGAACTCTCTTGATGCAATTAGGATATGCTAACGAATTAATAGACCTGTGTGTACTTTATTCCCTCTTTGTTCGTTTTTTATTATTTACGTAGCTTTGATCGATTATGTACACTTTTGCTTAACAAGCTGAGTACATTTATAGCACGTTTATTATCAATTAAAGAGACGGTAAAATAATTACTCTACTTAAAAAGTTATTATTAATTATAAAAAATTATGATTATAAGAAACAATAAGCTACAAAGGTTCAACATTTTTCAGTACATTTAAGTTAGGAATATATTTATTAAACTGATTATGGAAAAGGAATTTATAGCTGCTGTAACAGTAATATGTGGTTATATTTTAAGAGACACTTTTAATAACATTTATGTAGTATCTCAATATTAATTTTAGCTAACGTCAAATGCACTGAATTATTTTACATTATTTATATATGACAGGCGAAAATAATTCAATTGTATATGAAAAAAATCCTGTTTAGAACTAAACCTATTTGGCATTATTAATTTGGCATATATTAAGAGTTTTACATCATTTACAATAAATAATTAAATATATTTTGCTCTTCAATTAAATCATTTTAAAATATTTTTAACAGTACTATGAATGCAAATTTATTACTAGTTTTCCACGTCTCTTTATGTATTGGTGATTAAGCAAATTACAATAATTGAGAAAGACAACGGTGAAATGTTTTGTATAATTACTTGTAAAAGAGCAATTTTTGTTCATGCATATAATTATTGGAAACTGTTCAATTCTCTTGCAGCAATTAGAAATTGCTGACGTGTGAATAGACCTATGGGTGTTCTATTCCCTCCTTCATCATTTGTCGTTCTATTAAAGCTCTGATAAATCCTGTTCGCGATTGATGATCAAATTATATGCATTTAAATCTATGAATTTGAAAGCAAATTAAAAAATGATTCTACGTAAAAAGTAAATTATTTTTAATGAAAAATAATTGTTACACTGAGAATAAAGAACAATTTCAGGAGCCAATAAATTATAATTTTTTAAGCATTTTAAGATATATATATGCCAAAAGTACCATTTTGAAATTATGGAATTAATAGTATTTGTATTCTACGTTAGAATGTGACCGTATAACATTAAAAGGTTGGTTTAATTGATTCACTTAATCCAGAACTTATATGGCCATTAAAGAATTAGTGAATTGTTCAATATTATTCAGTTTAAATTAAATTATTCCCTATGTGAGTATATAAGTATAAATTAGCACGGATAAAGTTAAATAAAAAACCCATAATTTTTAGTATTTCATGTCATTCCACACTGGCTTCCAAAAGTTAAGCACGGACAGTAAAGTCAACAAAACTGGAAAAGTAAATCGTTGATTAACTCACAATTTAACATGAAGGTAGCAAATGTATTAAAGAAAACAAGAATTATGTACAAATATGAAAAACATATTTACTTTTTGCAAGTTACATGATGGCGTCACATTTGTGTCATTAACAGAATGATGTTTAAATGCAAACAAACCAAACAAAATGTACATTAATATAGTATATGACCACCCCAAATGAGGTGATCAACCACCTTTCAATGAGGTGATCAACCACCGCAGATCCGAGCAATGGCTATTCCTCCAATAGAGCAATTCCAACTCTCTAAGACTGATTGGGGGAAGTAAACTTGCAGAGACAGCACGGCTGAGGGCATCCTAAACGGGATTAAGGTAGGGGGAATACCGGGCTTCCATTCGAGAAATGCCCTCACATTCCAGGTATTCGTAAATGATGTTAGCTCAATTGACGCGAGCATTATCGTCCACAAGGAGAAAATCATGACCAACTGCTGCAGCAAAGAGTCTCGCAATGGTGTCTGGGTCTTCACCTCCGATAACGCACAGCCGTCACAGAACCACCATTAAAGATCTGCAGCTCTGTGAAATATCCCATTTAAATTTCAGACCACACCAGACGTTGCCATCTCTGAATGCGTGATGTTCGATGATGTTCTATGCCTGATTGCGTATGCCTCGTTCGTTCCAGACCCTTGCACGCTTATCATTTAATTCCAGGGCAAATTTTGACATGTCCGTGAACAGGACGTTGCACCAATCTGAGATAGTCCAATTGACATGTTGTCGACACTATTTTAATCATGCCCCTCTGGCTTGGACGGTTAGTGGAACACAAAAACGTGGTACTCGGGCGTATAGCCCTTTCACGTGGAACATTCGGCTTACAGTACTGGGAGATATTGTCTTACCAAGTGCCGCTGCAATCATGGATGTAACAGTTGGGGAGGTCGCTCGTCGATTCCACTTGGCTACTATAGTAATATGCCGATCATCAGAGGGGGTGGTAACCCTTGGAAGACCGGACACAGGTCTACAGGCAAATGTTTGACTTGTTTAGAATTGTGAACGATGATCAACGCCATGATCAACGCCGAACGATCAACGCCAAAAAAAATAGCGACATCTTCGATTGACTGTCCTGCTTCAATACGTACGACAGCACGCAAGCGCTCATAATCTGTGATTTGTCTTCTTTCAGCCATATAACGACGAATATCATCCAAAATAATCCTATAAAAGTTATAAACACTTCGTATCAGCATTTAAATACACCTCATCAAACCCTTCAGAATTCTAGCGTCTTCAACGGTTGCATAATTTGCATATATTCGGACAGTCAATCGTGATTGGCTGTAACACATACTGCCATATTTACGTACTGCCATCTACATTCGTAGCGATTTTCAACCACTCAAATTCAAATATGCTTTCGAAAAATGAAAATTTGCATTGAGTGCTTAACTTTTGGAAGTCAGTGTATTTTATTAAAACGAATAGTTGCACCATATGTTATTTCTTTAAGTGTTCTGAATATTCTGTTTTTCTAGCGTTTACTTCTTTTAGCTGATAGGCAACAAGCGTTAATGCTTATGCTCGAACTGTTCATAGCAAAGCAAGCTTCTGAGAAGATAGCTGTTTCTTCTGAGCTTTCACAGATTGCTTCCGCATAGGTATTACAGATTATGCTTTCGGTAACAATAAGTCATTTTATCAGATATTTCCCTGCTACAGTTCTTCATAACGTTGTTAATCTTGCGATGACTTCAGTTAAATTGCGACGAGTTCAGTTAACCCAAATTAGTTTAATATCAATTGCAATACCGAGACAAACAATATGCTTTGCATGAGGTATTTTGTTTTCAATTTTTTAACATTAGCTCTTGCTAAAAAACTGTCTTAATTTTTCGATCACCATTGTTATACTTAAAGAAGAAATATTAAATCTTAGCAAGTGACTTGCGTGGCAGAAATTTACAACCGGTGGATTCCTATTTTCTTCTAGTTTCGATCCTATTCCCCATGTTGAAATACATCTGAGTGTACAAGAATCCGATTTTCTCCATGTAAGCTTTCGTGAATGACATTGGTAATTATAACCCAAAGTAGAAGACCCTTTCGGAAAACCAATGTAAATGAGATCCACTCCTGTGTTTAGATAAACATGTATATTAATTAATGATGGGAAAATAATATGCTTGTATTTCTTGGACAAAGTATTTTATTTAATTTCTAAATGATATATTTTCATTGTAAGTTGTCAAAGGCAATTCAATTCCAATTAATATTATATTTTTGTATAAGCCTCTGTATTTATTATCTTTTATCAAACTTCTTGTATTATACAACAGTATGTCGGTTGCAAAAACCTTGTCTATCAAACTGTCTGGAACTGAAAACATATTTTGAACTAAAATTTAAATAAGTAGGCTTTACCCAAGATATTATAATTATTTCCCCAATGATGATATAAGATATACCAGTATATATGAATTATCTTGAGTTGCCTCTTTATATGGCTGTAGCGATAAAATAACTTCACCAGCTTTCCATTGCTTTGGAAAAACTAGATATTTTGAATATACCATAGATTAAATGTTTTTGGTAGAATACCGGTAATGATATCAAACAATATCTAAAAATCCTTAAGGCTGCATTTTCAGATTTAGAATCTTTATTAGTCTTCAAATGGATAATCTGTGTCAATTCGGTTAAGTGTAAAATTGTGTTCTGTTGAATTGATTCGCGATAGAATAAAATATTTGTGTGTGTGTGAAAACGAGTTTATACTAGATGAGTAAGAGCATCTTCAGCTCTATAATTGTTGAATTTGGCTGTTAAGTTGCTTGCGATCTGGTCAATGGACAAAACGCTGTTTTAAAAGCTGAACCAAACTTGCAACTATTTACGCAAAACTCACGCTAGGATTACTTCTCGGTTTGATAAATTGGTTGTTTATATTTTGTCATTTTGTTTTGTAAAAAAATTAATTTTCTAGGATAAGAAACCGCCGTTGTTTTCGTTAAATTTTTTTTTAGCTTTTTTTGCCTCATCTGTTAAAAAAGGATTGTTTTGTCTTTTCCCTTTTAGTGCCATCTTCCACCAACGAAACTTCGTCGTGGACGAAATGGATTTATTTTAATTCCCATAAATGGAAGTCAAAAATATTAGCTATCAGATTCTTTATTTTTATTTTATTGAAAAGCTTTTAAAAATAAAACAGAAGTAGATTGCCACGATAAAACTTCAATCATTTTATACAATAATGATTGCATAAGTTCGTATTCCTTACTAATACAAATACAAAACGATGTGAATAATTACTGGCAGAAGACCAATTTTTACTCATTTTATGTAATTATTGGGAAATGCTCAATTCTCTTGCAGCAATTAGTAATTACCGAGGAATGAATAGACCTGTGGGTATTTTATTCCCTCTTCCGTCCTTAGTTTCGACGTAGCCCTGATCAATGAAGTTCCCCTTTGTTTAACAAGCTCCATACGTTTAAAACACGTTTATTATCAATAAAAGAATGGGTGCAGGAATGGCTCTATATGAAAAAATAAAATCGGTCTTAATTAATCTCATATTTATTATGTTGAAAGGAAGTAAACGTCGCAAAGGGGAAATTTATTTATCAATGTATTAAGGAAGTCATAATGCCATAAAAATGTTTGTATTATATTGAAAACATATTATTTGCTTTCATCCCAGTTGAAATAGTCTTAGATATGCTTAATATGATATTTTGAATTATATTTAAGTAGTAATTTATAGGTATTATGTGCAATATTATTTTATTAAATTATTATTATTGTTATATTTACAGTGGAAACTGCTATAAATAAACTGGTTTCCGATAAATACGTTATAGTGTGTCTTTCTTGCTTACTGTGATTCCCGCAGATAAAAAAAGAGCTTTTAAAATATCATTAATTAAAATTTACTGTGCACACTATTTTACCGCCCTCTACTCTGGCATGTTATAGCTAATGATGACACCACGATTGCTCAAACCAGACCAATAGAAGCGTTACATGGTTTTGCGTACATTTATTTGAAATATGTGCACACAATTAATAATAATACATACAATTAAAAAATACAAGAATCATTTCTCAAAATTCCTCGTGTTTAATTTTATTTCAATTTTTCACTACGTAGAATTTGTAACAATGAAATTCATCTGTACTATTAAAGTTTATAATAACAATTATTTCAGCGCGGCAAAATTTTAAAGAGCTTACTTTGTATATTATCAATTAAACACATTTTTTTCAGCATGAATAGTATCAGAAAAACAACACATCTGAGATTAAATATAAAACATATATTTTTAATATATTTTCTCTACTACCTCATCTAGTCCAGAATCTTCTATCCGATAAGCTGTGTTATCACGCACATCATTCAAATCGTTGTAGCTGGTGTCATAATTCTTAATTAATGACCACTCTGAGTAACTCTTTTGGCAATTTTCGGGAATGGTAGCACAAATTTTGAAAAGTTGTTCATTATAAGTAATCCTGTGATATATCTTAAATTAGTGCAGTAGTTGCAGCGTTCATTACATTGGGTCAACTCACAGGGAATGAATTTCCTTAGCATAAAAATGAAAACGCATTAACCTGAGAATCGAAATAGTGGCATCATCATTAAAAATGTATCATCTATGAGTCATCAGCTATATGTAACCCTTGCCTACTATAATATAATTTTACATTATGATATAAAGATGATATGATTAGGATATGATTATGATTCACATTTTGAAATATTATAAATTTAAATATTGCTTTTTAAGTATGCTTATGATTAAACTCAGAAACATTAACTTCTTATAATTAATAAATCAGGCATGGGAAATAAAATAGCAGGCATATGAAAGTTAGGCAACTATTTCCCCTCATGTCAGTCACCTAATTTGGCCATACCCACTTTAGCAAAGGAAGTATTAGGAACATATGTTTTCTCATGTCAAAATTTTATTTATTGATAATAAATTTTGTTCAATATCAAATGATGCTGTCTAAGTAAATAAATAATTGTCTATTTTTAGAATGATAAAGAACATACAAATGCATTTTATGGGTTACAATAACGAAAATTTCTAAAGTGACTAAAGTCTAACACCTAAACTTATGTAATTATTGAATACTGGATTTTCCAATAGGTTTTATTTTACTGTATATTGCATTGTGATTATAAACAAATACTGACTCACACTATGTTGTAAATTTGCGAATCTGTGTTTACATCTCCTTTATGTTTCATTTATACCATATTTATTGTGGTGATACATTTTTTGTTAATGCTTAAGAATCTATTTTATTTGTTAAATCAACTTAATTTGGCCACGTAATAGTGTGTTCGAAATCATGCGTTCAACGTAAATATAATCCACATTTTTCTGCAATTTGGAGTTCACCTATAAAAGAAAAACTTGAATCAAAACGATAAATAATAATTATTAAAGACAACTTTGTGTGTTTTTCTTTACTTCATTATCTATTGAATCATATACTCTTCAGTAATTTATTCAGTTTATAATTTTACAATTATCATTTGTGTTCATCTTCATTAATTATCATTTTAAATTGGAGACCACTGTGATGACAGACATAGCATTTGATGTTTGAGTTTAGAGTCAAATTATTAACTATTATGTACACTCCTCATGGATGATAAAATCGTACCTGTTATGTTTCTTGACACCTTGTTTTGAATGGACATCTTTAGACGAGGTCTTTGTCGGTATATGTATTAAGAATTTGTTCTAAACTCATCTAGACTTCGGGACCTCATTTTTCACTCGTATCTGAACTGGTTGCATTCCTACACATTGTAACTGTCTCATTTTTTAATTGTATTCTTCACTCTAGTTACTGCTTAAGTCTTTTATCTGAATTCTGAATGAAATTGTCTTTTTTTACTAAATTGAACCTTTTCAACTCTCTCTATGGGTTCCGGCTTCTTTCCCCCCTTACATGCATCGGTATAATGGCAAACAGAACCTTCAGCTATTCTGCCAATGGCTTGGGCTAGTTGGTGCGATAATACACTCATTGGCTATAGGTAACTGCCACAGGAATTGATGCCCGAATTAATCAGGTGCAATTCGACAAAACAATGCGTTCAGTTATGTTGTCCATCATAAATCAATAACACTTTAATGTCCATTTTTGAAATTAGACCATCTGCCTACATTGCTTGCTGGACTGTCTTTTTATTTCTCTGTCCTTGACCTGACCCTTATTTTTTATGTTACTACAACATCCCAATATGTAATATTCCACATCCTTATGAATCTATCACAGCCTGCCATCCCACTTATAATATTGTAATAATTTTTCTGATATTATTATTAATACTATTGATTTATTAGTAAAACATTGTTTCAGTGTCATAGGAAATAACCATATTTTCTTAAATCATTTAGCTATATTTCGCATCATTTGTGAGGAAACTATATTAACATTTCGATGAACGAATAGAAAGTTACGTAAAATCTAAAACCTGGACTTTTAGAATTGTGTAGTTTACTATATATGTATGCATATACCTATCTCCTTTTGAGCAGTATAATAATATTCACAACTAACTAAATTTATTTTTCATCTCATAACTTTTTTGTTATATTGTACACCTAATCAGAATGCATATTTTTACATTAATAATTTATTTATGAATTTAAATATATTTATAGAATTAAATATGTGTTCTTATATATAATACTAAATATCATATTTTAAAAAATAAGTATTATAACTTAATTGTATTTTTTTATTTAGAAAGTACTTCGAAATGGAAAATAAAATGTTCTGTTTGCTAAGAAACTCAACGAGGTATATGTAAGAGTCAGTAATATAAGAAGGCGGATTGCCTGTCGTTTTCTGTTTCAACAAAATTAATGATCGCTGGGAAAGACGCAGCTGGTCAATGGACCAAGTATCAGCTGATTATTGATTTAGTGATTACTTAACGTATGTTTGTATCTTCCTCAACGTTGGCAGTATATATCTATTATGGGTTTGAATTGGAGTTTAACTATTAAAAGAACTAAATAGGGATACACATGTAAAAGTATAACACTCTTTTCCAATAACACAGAACTTCTAAAGACGTTTATAAATAAAGACGTCTAATTTTATTAAAGATATTAGAAATGTTTGTTTATCTTACACAATAAAAGAAGATGTATTTCTGTATGCCTGTGTGTATATGTGTATACGTCATCTGTAGCGAAAGTTCAAATAACAATCGAATTCGACACAGATGTACTTCAACTTCTCTATGAGAAACAACCCCAGCAAAAATTACTTTATTCACATTGGTTTAATTATAAACATTTAAAGCTATTTTTTTTATTCCAGACAGAAGATAACAAATAAAATGGTAGATACTTGAAGAGACGGAAAAATATATGTTTATCTAATGAATTGTATTTTATTGATCAGTTTTACAGAGCAGGGAAGTTAAAATATATCGCTCTACTTATTTGAATATTGTATTATATTATCATCATGAATATTAAGGTAAATTTCAAATGAGGATTCGCTGAGATAGCATTCACTTTCTTTTAATATTACCGTGTTTTCATGTGCGGTTCTTAGAGTAGCTACCGTCATCGTTTTATCCTGGGTAGACAATAAAAAAATAACAGATATATTTTGATATTTAGCTAGGATAAATGGATTTTATTTGCTGGTTTTCTAACTTTACGAATTTTAATTATATTGTTCTATATTTAAATATTGTATTATATTATCATTATGGGTATTGTGTCTTAAAATGACAAGGATCGGATGATGATTCGCTGAGATAACTATTACCTTCTTTTAATATTACATTTTGTCTTCTGCAATTTACAGAACAGTAACCATCTGTGTGTTACATGCGAATTGACGAAATACTGAGCGAATGTGCATGCGTATAGTTTTGATCTGCCTTTAGTCTTGGTAATGAATTGCAGCTCTGTGGACTGTGCATTTTATTGTACGCCTTTATAAATATTGACTGAATGAATTCAATTTAACCCTGCTTCAAATCCCGAGCAACGTCGAGTATATTTTCTTGTATGAAATGTGTTAAAATAATTAGGTATTGAATGTAACATCCATAACATTTATAAACAACAATTTGGTATACCTATGGGGGTTGGTTGTTCATCCATATAGGCAGATATCTATTTGCATAGCTATGAATCAGGAACACACATCTTAATGAAATTATATTCCTAAGATACGTCGACGATGTGTTGATTGCTTGCGAGGAAGAGGATTACGCGGTGGATTTTAGTTTTTATCCAAATGGTATAAATCTAATCGAAAACACCAAAAAAGATGACGGAATCGTTAATTTTTTAGATCTTAGTATTGTTAATAATAAAAGTGACGGTAAATATCATAAAACATTTTTTTGTATCTATGATAAACGTAACGATTTCCCATTTAAAATTAATTATCTTGTTAGTGTGTTGAGTTAGATGAATTTATCGGTGGTTTAGGCGGTGTTGGCGAGAGTTGGATTCGATTGGTTTCACATAAGGTATTTCTTTCGGTTTTTTGTTGAATTTCATTGTCTATATTTTCGGCAATTCCTATAGTCGCAAGGACTTTCTTTGAACGGTGCCGGTTTTCCGGGAATGTTTGCCGCGGCACTAAAAGCATGCTTTTAACCGGGGAGTGGGGGTCACAACCCCCTCACAGCCACGTTTTGATACTGTTCATTCTTTCATTGTATTTTTTATAGTGCATAAAATTGTAATTGCTGCTTTGCGCATACTCTTTTATTGTTTAACTGGTATACATTGCCTTATAGGTAATATTATTCCAAACTTTAATCTAAAAGTTTTAAAGTTTATATTTATATATATATATATATATATATATATATATATATATATATATATATATATATAATCTTCATTTGTTTCTTTTTGAGAAACCGATAATTTTTCTGTATTATTCTCAGTGTTTGCCAATTGTTCCAAAGTATTATCTGGTATTGATTGATAAAATTTCCTAACTTTCGCTAACGTATCACGTACTTCTGGCACTTTTGGATGAGGGGGTTGCCTTTTCCCTCTTCACTATTACTTAATGTCCCAGGCATTTCCAATGTTACTTCGTTGATTATTTCCTGCTCTGTCAATTTGTCAGCAATTATGATATCATCGTAAAAACTTGCAAAACTGTTGGTGTCTATATCTGCCGAAACCTCACATCTCGGAGATATTACTTCTTGTAGCAATATCTGAAGTCTAGATCGAAACCAATCCTGTCCTACGATAATTCACCGTTTTTGTTGAATCCTGCACGCCTAAAGCAATTTAAAATTGTGGTCGCTGGAACTAGAGCCCAGGATCGAAGAATTTTTGTTGTCTGTGTTTTTTGATGTTTCAATTGAATTGATCAAATGTCCCAGAAGAGCTTTCGACGATAATGCGCTTTTAACGACTTTATGATCTCTTGGTCCATTGGTTGCAGGACACTAGTTGGTAGAAATGAATAATAGTTTCACCGATTTCAGTCCAGGTATTTCTGGGGGATGGGCCCTGCAGTTTACCACAAATATCAAGACTTGTCATTCTTCTTTGAAGACACGTCTATTTAACTATTTGATATACGTTGCAAAGAATTGTATCGTCATCAATGCTTTAGAGTTGGCTTCATATCTTGTGAGAAGATTTTTAACTCTTTCAAAGCATCGTGGCTTTATTGATTTTCCGATGACAAGAAGTGACAGTTTTTCTGAAACATCCATTTTAGCCCTGCAAGGACAGTAATTCTTAATTTGGAATGTTTGCAGCCGGTGCACTTTTCTCCTCGAAAGTGTAAACTTCCAAATGACTGAACTTTATATACAAGTCCAGTTTCATCAATTTTGAAAATGTTTCTGGAATCATAGTCTTGGATAAGGCATGGCAAAACTTATTTCCATTGTTTTTCGTCTTTAGCTGGAATATCGCCGGCTTCACCTATTACTGTTTTAAAAACTTGACTATGCTGATCTTTAAATCGCGACAACCATTCCTCGCTTGAAGCGAAAGATTCAATGTTCATTATCTTGGCCATTTCTAATGCCATTACTTTTAAAAGAGGGCCATAAATTGCGATATTTTCAGAGCACAATTGTTTCAACCTCTGAAGCAATGCAGATTCCATTTCCGGATAGCTCGATCATCTCATTTTCTTTGGTGAACACAAAAAAACTCCATATTCAAAGATTTCTATAGATTTTACGTTTCAGACATATTGAGCACACACTAGAGCGTTTATGTCCAAGCTCTTTGAGACCAGATCAGCTTCGTTGGAACCACTTTCATTTCTTGTGATAATTTTCATTTTCTCCTTCAAAGTTAAGGTGACTTTCTTTTTTGGAACTGTAGTCATAGCAGAAAAAAATGTGTTTTCCTATGTGTATGTAAGATTATTAATGACCGTTTATAACAAATAAGATCCCTCGGTTTCTTTCACCAATAGAGATCACATGGTTACTTTCTTATCTGTTATCATCATTCCCTCCTATAGCGTCCGGCCCAATCTTTCTGCGAGTTTATTTCATCGGTCACAACTTTTGCTCTACATCGTTTCAGTTATGCATTGATTAATAGCGGTAAACAGACCCCCCCCCCCAATCAATATTACTCCAATGTATCATAGCGATGACTGGAACTTCCACTCCCAAAAA
The DNA here is from genome assembly GCA_951213105.1 of Amaurobius ferox. NCBI lineage: Eukaryota > Metazoa > Arthropoda > Arachnida > Araneae > Amaurobiidae > Amaurobius > Amaurobius ferox. The sequence goes on from OX578134.1 coordinate 124,834,128, forward strand.
ATTTACCGTCAGAAGATAAACACAAATAGAAGACAAGAAAGATCAATAATGCTTAAAGCATTGATTATGAAACACTTTCCAACTTCAATGCAATTTTATTTAAACATGTCTAAAATGCAATACATTCCTCGGTAATATTTTAAAACTTATCACAATACTACATTAATTTATTATATTTGACACCTTAAACCTTCATCGAAAAAAATTAACTTCATTCAAATGACGGCATTAAAGTATAAATTGCCTGGTTTAAACATCTCTAAAATGTGATACATTCCTCGGTAATAATTTTAGAATTATCATAATACTACGATAATTTATTATATTTGAAAACATCATCGAAAACAACTGAAATTCATTCAAATGACGTCATAAAAAATAACACTCCTGGCTCTCTCTATAAAAGCAACATTTCATTCATAAATAATTCCCCCATTCATGTGGTTCATCACAATACTATAATAATTTATTTATTTAAAAATTAAGACCATGGAGCTACAAGTAAGTAAACTCAATGCGTAAAACTTCATCGAAAAATATCGTCCTTCTCTTTCTAAAATCAATGAATATTTCATTCATATCAGCTAAGCAGACTCCATGGACTAAATGATTTTGTGTTAAAGAATTACAGCGATTCTAATACAACTCATTCTACATATTTTGCTGTTTACATTTTACATAGGTGAAAAATAGGCTTAATAGTAGAAATAATGAAATTTGGAAGAGCATTTAAACTGAAATATATTGTCATTGCGTTGTTTCAGTATGTAGATGCACAGAATTTAGGCAGAAATAAAGTAGTTTTAGGACGGATACAACACTCAATATGAATTAAAAAGAACTTTAAAAATCACGATTTTGACACAAGATGGATGCCATATATCATTTTGAAGTGGGTCATGTGATCGTTTCATATCATGGACACGTGATCGCTTCATATAAGAGGTGTTATTATTATTTTAATTTTTATTTAAAAAACAACTGAATATATTTCGCTGATTTTTTTTTTTATATATTTTATGGAACAATTTGAATATTGCCTAAAATTTTCGAAGTAATTTGTAAATTTTAAATCCGCTTAAAAAATGCTTGAAAAATTAGGTCCCATAGGGATCAATGTATTCCATTTTTTCAACCCGGGTTCAATCCAAAACTAATTGGGTGATATTATTCATTTATATTCCCATAGGTCCTATAGACCATCTGAACAACATACTAAAATTTCATTTTGATTAAGTCATTTTTACGGCAGTTATCGTGCTAACGGACAGACAGACAGACAGACAGACAGACAGACAGACAGACAGAATGAACAAAGTCATAAACACTTTTCAACTTTTTTGTAAAGTGTTAAAAAAGAGACGCTCTCTGCGCCGGATTGACAACTTTCTACTTTCAAACTTTCTATTTTCAACTTTCTCCTTACTTGACAAAAAAATGACAGTTGTCCATCTTAACGAATGAACGATGCGTATTAAGAGATGTTTTATAACATATAATGTACATAGACCTCAACCGGGGAATCCTTATTTGTAAGTAATAAAGAGAAATCCATCTTAACGGATTTAGTAATAAAATAAAGATACAAACTTTTATGAAATGTAAAATGTTATAGCAGAAAATTTTTTTTTTCCTTTCGCTAATTAGTCAGACATGATTTACTGAATCGTAAGTGACTAAATACGTATATTTTACTTTCTATTCTCCCTCTATAATATGTAATTATATACATGAAAAAAATCCTAACTATATTATATTATATTTTGATACCTATATTTCCATATTAGTATATTTAGTAAAACATACAAGAAAATGTTGAAGTGATATCTTGTGATCTAAGCCAATATTATTTACAAATATAGTTACAAAAATGATTTTCATGAATGTTTTTACGTAATTGTACACAGGTATTGTTAGAAATTTAGCAACGCTTATATTAATTAGCCTTGAAAGTGTTAAATTACAAAAAAAAATACGTATGTGCTGAAACAATTAATTAATAAAAATAGAAACACATATTAAACCTTGCATTACAGAATATTTAGTATACTCTTATTTATATATTTATATAATTTGTTGAATTATATTTAATGTATGGAATATCAATGAATATTAGTGTACAAGAAATTTTATTATTCACTTTATTTCTTTTGACGTCAAATTCATAGTAATTTAACATATAAATTGTGAAATAATAAACTTTGATATCTGCAATATTTAATGCTCATGTGTCTACTAATATATGGATCTAATTACTTTTAATCCTCTTTCTCTTTCAATTTGAAAAATCTTTCTTCCTTTCTATTGAGAGTAATGACACGAAGGATTAAGTTTGAAAATGAAATTTCATAAATTAGAAGTGATTATTTCAATTCCCTTTGTCTTGTGTAAAATGATCTACGTAATTCATCAAATAGGATCGAGGAGTGGGCGTATATACTTTTATGAGGAAGGAGACATAGAGGAAAAGGTAATCGATAAAGGGAATCATAATTACCTTTTCTTCTCTGAAGGGATGTTATTTTGACAGTTAAAGCTCATGCTTATAAATTGTATTATACTTTTTGTAGTATACTGAGTTCTCTCATGAGTCCTTGCGCATCCCTTAAACTGTGGATTGAAGTATTTTACAGCTGCAAAGGTGGTGTCTAATAATAAGAAAGTGACAATGCATTATTGATTGAGAAATGCTGCAGCACTCTTAGTGACGAATTGAAGACGGTAAAATACCGACCTCGAAAATAATACAATATAGACGAAAATTTCCGATTGTAAAATTGTAGAGAGTTTTTTATTTATTGTGGAAATCATCATGCAGATATCATGTTATACTGGAATACTCATGAAGAAAATGGCGATAAATACGCATGGAAGTATAATATCTTATGGAATAAGCTAATTTTAATTTATTTAGTATTATTCTTTATGAAGAAAAAGTTAAATGCTGCATAAAAATTGCAGACAAATGATGCAGTACTACAATTATCCCATTTTGTTGACATTATTTTCTATCATGTGTACATGTTAATTGCAAACCGCACGTTTTTCCATACCCAATAGAGAACGTCCTACAACTTTAAATGAAAATGTTCCTGTAGCTTGAAGTAAGGTTTTTATATGTAGGAATTAGCCACTAGAAGCGCTGCAAACAATCTCAGCCGGTTTCCTATTGGTAATATATGTTTTTTCTGCTCTATAACACTTTAATTGAAAGTTGAAGAGATGCATAAGATTTTGAGCTCTGTATAGCGATGTCTGAATCCTTGTCAATTGTGCAGAATGAATACTGAATGATCGATAAATATTAGCAGCACATACTTACTTGCGTTTTATTTTTTTACAACGGTTGAAACAAATTAGAAGAACATTATTGTAAAGTACATCTTAAAGTCTATTAAAGAACTCTGTTACATATATTGATTGTAGTACAAATATATAGGAACAATGGACATGGGTGTAAATTGCTTCTATGTTTATTTGTGATTATTAACATTCAACTATTTTTATATGAATATTTTGCTGATTAAAACTGTTTATACATATGATGGTAAGATTAGATAATATGATTTGGATCACATTAGATAATGTGCTAACAATTAGATGATGCTATTTACAATTCGCCATAATACTGTAGTTATTTCTTTGTACAAGAATGCTTTATGGGAATCTCTGATGTAATCGCATTACCAGTTATTGAATACCTATCTGCATGAGAGCAATAGGATATAAAACCTTTTTGGTTTTATATTTATAGGCACGTATATTCTTAAAATGCGAGGGGCATTCTAAAAGTAAAGAACGTTTTGATCTGACGCGTAGTTCTCTCCCCCCCCCCCACTTACCGCTGTGCCATTGACCTTCCCATTCCTTCGCGCCAGTCTTACGCTAACACCGAGCCACTACGGCCGTTTACTGTTTATAGTGTGACTTTGAAATGTGTGACAAAGTAAAAGATCCCACCAAGTGTGAGGTTCGTAGTGTAATACGCTTTTTGAATGCGAAAAAAGTCCGCCCAATCGAAATTTACAGACAGATAATCGAGGTTTATTGTAATGTTTATGGTAATGAAGATTCATATCGATCATCATGTTTAATGGCGGGCGAACGAATATCCATGATGAAGAACTCTCGGGCCGACATTGAGCTGTGACTGATGAACTCAAATCAAGGATTGGGAAAAAATTCAACAGGATAGACATTTCACTATAGATGGACTCAGTTCGTTCTATCCTGAAATTTCAAGAACAGTTCTTTATGAAATTGTTGGTGGTGATTTGGGCTACATATAAGTGTTTGTCATGTGGATTCTTCGAGTTTTGACAAATGAGCACAAACAAAAACGTATGGGAGCTGCACTGACTTTTCTCAGTCGGTACAACAAGGATGGAGTTTTTGAACCACACTGTTACTGGTGATGATGAGACCAGGATTTCGCATGAAGCACCAGAAACAAAGCGCGCCAGTCAATGGAATAGCATCATTCCCGATCCCCAATAAGATAAAAAAGGGGGCCAAACAAATTATGAGCACCAAAAAGTTTATGGCTACACTGTTTTGGGATCAAAAGGACGTCCTACTAATCGACTACATGCCTAGAGGGGATACCATAAATGCAGCGGCCTATTGTCAGGCCCTTCACAGACTTCGCCGCGCCATTCAAACAAATGGCGGTGATTGTTGTCCAGAGGCATTGTGCTTCTTCATGATAACGCACGTCCGCATGCTGCTGCGTTGACGAACAGCTTGCTTCAGAAGTTTAAGTGGGAAGTTTTTGAATATCCTCCTTATAGCCAGGACTTGACTGCGAGTGATTACCTTATTTTCCCCAAATTGAAGGATTTTTTGGCCGGGTACAACTATGGAAGTGACAAAGAACTGAAAGAGGACGTTAATGACTGGTTCAACAACTATTGATAACTGAGTATGCATAAGGCATAGAAAAAGTGGTTGATACGCTATGACAAATGTTTAAATTTGTGTAGCGACTACGTAGAAAATAGCTGAGGTATTATATGTGTTGTAAAATAAGTTTTGTTTCATTATCTTAAATAAAAATGTCTAGAGAAACAAACGTACTTTACTTTTAGAATGACCTATTATTCTCAACATAAATTAAATATTAAGTAAGAATATAATAACATCATACATCTGTATTTACGAACATGGAATTAATTTCCTTATAAAAATTTAAAATATATTATTAAAATGAAAATAAAAAGTTTGAAGGAGAAAGTTGTGTTAAAAATGTATGATACAAATAATATTTAATGGAATAGTGAAATAAACATATTTCTCATAAGTTGAAATTCATATCGATAAATAAATTGGAGAAAATACATTTGAGAAATGAAAGTATTATTATGATAAACGTGAAATGCTTTTTACTGGTTTAAATATGCACAAAATATGAAGCGCTAAGCGTAAAAAGAAATTCATTTAGTGTTAAATAAATGGAAATACACTTGCTTTATCTGTCAAATTTTAAAACAAATTATTTGCATTTCTGTTTATTTCCATCTGCATTTCGTATATCAGTGTAGTCCATTAAATTTAAAACTATAATGAAATTGTAGCAGTTCCAAGTGTTTTTAAAAGTACGTAGTTTTCACTATATTGACAATATCAGCAAAATGTATTCTATTAGTAAATGTTGACATGTTTGAAGATCTGAGAAAATATTTAAATAATTATTATCATAAAATTTTATCTTAATATTTTTCGTCGTTTTATATTCTTTTATGTGTCATCATAATATAACTGTATCTGAATTATTATCAGTATGTGATCCGATATTTTAATAGTTATTAAGATATCAAGCTATTTCTCTCTTGTATCGTCTGTTGCGGCAAAGCTCTATTTCCACTAAATGTTATGATTTAATATAATTCCGTGTTTAATTAAGTAATATATTTGTAAAATGAGAAAAAATTGTTGCAAAAGTAATTTGTAAATATCTCTTACAGCTAGAATATACGTTATAAATATCTCTTCAGCAAGAATATAAGCTTTAAAACAACTGGTTAACTAACGATCTTAATATCACTTTCTTATCGTATTTTTCTTGAAAATACGTAAGTGCACTTTGGCTCACCCCATTCACCATAACATACATTGCATAACACTTGAACATTCCTAAACACACTTCTTACAGCAACTGGCTACAAAATCACTACCTCTTTCTTTTTTGGCCTTCTTACCGAAAATACATCGGCGCACTTTAGCTCTACCCATTCACTAAGCAATGCATAACACGTAAGCATATCTGAACACACTTCTTATGACAAGTAGGTACAAACTCACTACCTCTTTCGGTTTTTGGTTATTTTACTGAAAATACACTTTGACTCTTTCCATGCACCACGCATAACACTTCAGCAGTTTTGAACGCACTTCTTAACTGCAACTGGATAATAATTCACCGTCTTTCTCTTTTTAACACTTTACATCAAAGTTGAAAAGTGTTTATGGTTTTGTTCATTCTGTCTGTCTTTCTATCTGTCTGTCTGTCTGTCTGTCTGTCTGTCTGACCGTTAGCACGATAACTGCCGTAAAAATGACTTAATCAAAATGAAATTTTAGTATGTTGTTCAGATGGTTTGTAGAACCTATGGGAATATAAATGAATAATATCACCCAATTAGTTTTGGATTGAACCCGGGTTAAAAAAATGAAATACATTGAACCCTATGGGACCTAATTTTTCAAACATTTTTAAGCGGATTTAAAAGTCACAAATTGCTTCGAAAATTTTAGGTAATATTCAAATTATCCCATAAAATATATAAAAAAAAATTCAGCAAAATGTATTTAGTAGTTTTTTAAAATAAAAATTGAAATAATAATAACACCTCTTGCATGAAGCGATCACGTGACCATGATATGAAGCGATCACGTGACCCACTTCAAAATAAAATATGGCATCCATCTTGTTTCAAAATCTTGATTTTTAAAGTTATTTTTAATTCATATTGAGTGTTGTATTCGTCCTAAAACCGCTTTATTTTTGCTTAAATTCTGTGCATCTACATACTGAAACAACGCAATGACAATATATTTAAATTATCATCCAAATTTAATTATTTCTACAACGAAGCCTATTTTTCACTTATGTAAAATGTAAACAGCAAATTATGTAGGATGAGTTGTATATGAATTGCTGTATTTTTTAGCGTAAAAGTATTTAGCTCATGGAGTCTACATAGCTGAAATCAATGATTTTACAAAGAGAAGGACGTTTTTTCCTATAAGGTTTTAAGCATAGAATTTAATTGCTTGTAGTTCCATGGTCTTAATTTTTAATTAAAATTAATTATTATAGTATTGTGATGAATAAAATGAATGGAAAAATGTTATAAATGAAATGCTGCTTTTACAGAGAGAGCCAGGCGAGTTATTTTTTCTATGATGTCAATTGAATGACATGCATTTGTTTTCGATGAAGTTTTCAAATATAATAAATTATCGTAGTATTATGATAATTTATAAATATTGCCGAGGAATGTATCGCATTTTAGAGATGTTTAAACCAGGCAATTTATATTTCAATGCCGTCATTTGAATGAAGTTCATTTTTTTCGATGATAACTTAAGTTTTCAAATATAATAAATTAATGTTGTATGGTGATAAGTTTTAAAATATTACCGAGGAATGCATTGCATTTTAGAGATGTTTAAATAAAAAATGCATTGAAGTTGGAAAGTGTTTCATAATCAATGCTTTAAGCATATTGATCTTTCTTGTTTTATCCTCTCCTTGAAATACATCGGAGGACTTTGCTCCTCCCCTTAGTGCTGTGGGCAAAAATCGCTTTTATTGCTACCCGCCAGTAATTAGCCAGTTTTTCAGCTTATGAATCGGTCTATGAATCAAGTGTTTTTCTACTAGATGTGACTTGCCTTTCGAAATAGACCCCTGGGAATAAATAAATTCTGCAAAAACTTGCCCAGCCAGTTAAATTATACACGTAATAATGTTGCCTTTCAATTAAATACCAATATGTGTTATTTTTCCATATTTGACGTCACAGACAGAATATACCTTAATCAAAATATTGCACAGTTCAAATAATGTCGGTAAAAGCATCACATAATAAAACATTAAAATTACGGACCATTTTCAAAGATACAAATAGCTTTCTACTTTGGAATACATAAGAAGAGAAACATCCACTTGTAAGAGAAAGATCGACGGAGGATATAGGGGTGCGTGGTAGCCCTGTGGCTAGCGCGCGGAGGTTGCACTCGGTAGTCCCGGGTTCGATTCCCGCCGCTGCCCAAACTGCCGCCGTATTCATACGGAGTACGATCACGTTAAACATGTGGGTCCGTAAGTCCTTCCGAGAGGTTGGTGGTAGGGGAAGGAGGGTACGGTCCCTGTGGATGCCTCCCCCACTGGGTTCCGGTCTAAATTGGGTAGCACTTCCCGGCCGTCCAAGCAGATACCTTACACCTTTCTGGTAGGTCGGACGGTCTGGGTCGAAGAAGAAGAAGAAGGAGGATATAGGGATAGGAAACTCTTCATACATTAGCGTGTTACTGTATCAACATATTACTGCTTTAGTCGCCGAATCGGACTAGTGGAGGTTGCTGCTTTTGTGTTTCCTGACGAAGATGCTGTCTTTGCTTTCGACACCAATCGATAGTTTTAATTCATTTTTGTATGATGTATTTAACGCAGTTATTTGATTGCCATGCTTTAGCAGCAGTTTGAGCAGTGGAAATACCTTAAGCGAATTAAGCACACTGTCACTAAGATTTGCCTTAATTATTACTGCATTATTCTATAGATAAAAAAAGTCATATAACTCATTATTGACTATTACTAAATGTAAATACTGATGCTATATAAATTTGATTAAGAATTAGCTATCAGAATGTATCCTATTCATACGGTGTTTTTATTATTAATAAGAAGGTGTAAATTATTTTAAGGTAAAATTAATTTCATGTGCAATTTTATATTGACAAATGGCAATATTTATCAATTTTAGCATGGTCCACGTTTGATATATCGCCTAATTTTTAAATTATTATGATAAAGATAATGGGATTTTAAATACACTGAATATATTTTGAATACGGCATATACGACAAATTTGGTTCTGATAATTACATTGCAGATCTTGCGTCTTGCGTTATCGTGCCATAAAATTTTCTATAATAATATTATATAGAAAAAACATCCAAACCAACAAATTTTATACCAAGTAACTGTTTATTTTCTATATGACTGTTAAAAATGGATGTATATGAGTTTATTAATGGGTTAATTTACTACGTTTTTAATAATAATGTATATGATCAAAAATGTAGAATTGGCACAAAATGTTTTAACTTTATTACTAAATACATAAATTTACATTAATCGACAATGCAGTCAGCTCATTCCATAGTGGACATGAATATGTACGTCCATATTTTAATAAGAATTTGATTTTAACATTATTACAAGTTGATTATATTTATGTATTAGGACATAATTAATCAAACTGAAAGTTTGGTGTCATTAGAATATGCGCATAAAAGACAGATTTCATACAAGTTTTAAAACTGCATGGTGATACCCGTATACAGTGATATAAAATGAAGGTATATTTCTTCCACAGTCTTTGCAATCACAAGTCCCTGCTACTTTTTTTGTTGTAACTGACTGTATTGAAAATTAATACTAAGTGATATTTTGTATAAATAAATCGAACACTTATAAGTTAAATATTATGAGAAGTAATTAAATATTTTCCTCCACCAAACCGACTCTTTCTAGCATATAGAATGAGGATAAAATATTAAATATAGACACTCGTAGTAAAATAGCTATTTAGATACATTTTAGAATATTTTATAGAAACATGATCTTAAAATGCTTAGGAAACTCATATATTTTTTAGTCTTTTATAAGACACGCAGTTCAGCGTTTAAAAACACTTATGTGTTTAATTTCAATCCCTATGTTAAAGCGTATGACGAAACAATTAAATAAATACATATTTCCTATTATTTTAAATCTTTGAGTTTAAAGTAACCATAGATATATTTCTGCGCATGGTACCGAGATCATTTTACTGACCCTAAATTGCACTTTTAAATCCAAATGAAATATTGATCATTTAATTTTTTTTATCAAATTGCCAGGCACTTGACTTTCATCATTCGCCTATACATCGGCCAAAAACGTGAACCATTTAGTCGTTCTAGGACGTTGCCCCAGGCGCACCGGAGGGGGAGGAACACACTGCGCCCAACAACACAGCATCCATGCCTTACGTGGGACTCGAACCCATAACGCGGCGGTCAAACGATCGCTTGGAAACGCTCGCCTTGAACGCTCGACCACCGCGTCGGCTGATCATTTAATATCATTATATAATCTTTCTAATTAGTTCATCCTGGAGTATCCATTGTATTTATTTTTGTGAGATTTTGCCAACATTGTGGAATTAAGCCTCAGTTTAGTGCCACAAGTTCCATACTTGGAAATGGCAAAATGTGACATCACAGCAAAATTAAAGGTTCTTTAAATAATTGTTGCACAACCAGGATGAATACAATCAGGAGACGGCCATATTATAAATCAATATTCCTTTGTCTAAAGTGAAACAAAAGCAATATCGTGCATTTTGTCTGAAAAACAAACTATTTTGTGAAAAACATATTCTATGTGGAATTTTTCTCTGAAATTTAAATTCAGTAAATCAGCTGTATATGTAAATTTTTCCGAAAGAACCGTTTCAGTATTCATTCGTCATCCATCTCTTTCTGAAACCTCCTAGATTTGATGCGCTTGACAAACAGTTTACATACGCTTTCCAGCTGCAAGATTTATTTGCAAATACAAAGTTCAAGAATGTATTTTGCATCCAGAAACTCCTTATTTTTGGTACAGTTTAAAATACCGAATTTAATGAAAACCATGCATTCTACTTATTCTACTTATTTAGAGTATATATCTGTCATTTTTAACACTTTACAACAAAGTTGAAAAGTGTTTATGACTTTGTTCATTCTGTCTGTCTGTCTGTCTGTCTGTCTGTCTGTCTGTCTGTCTGTCTGTCTGTCCGTTAGCACGATAACTGCCGTAAAAATGAGTTTATCAAAATGAAATTTTAGTATGTTGTTCAGACGGTCTGTAGGACCTATGGGAATATAAATAAATAATATCACCCAATTAGTTTTTTATTGAACCCGGGTTGAAAAAATGAAATACATTGAACCCTATGGGACCTAATTTTTCAAACATTTTTTAAGTAAATTTAAAATTCACGAATTGCTTCGAAATTTTTAGGAAATATTCACATTATCCCATAGAATATATAAAAAAAATTCAGTAAAATATGTTAAGTAGTTTTTTAATTAAAAAAATTATTTAATATAGGGAAAATATTGTTAAAAATTCTGATGTGGACAGCACATGTCTTTCTCTGCAGACTCATATTCGTTCTCTTTATTTATTCAATGATAATTTGAGTTTATCTGCACAACATAAGTATTTTAAATGACATTGAATTTACACGTTAAACTTAAATTTGGTTCTCATTTGATAGCTGGACTTATTGTCAAAGGTGGCGTAGCGAAAACGCGAAAAAACTAGAATATCTCAAGAACGGCTAGTCCTAGAGTAATGGGGTTAGTCTTATTCTTTTTTTGTCAAAAATCACATATAAAATAGGAATTTAATTGATATAATTGAGCACACGTAGTCTTTTATTTTTATATATAACGATTTTTGCTGGCCATTTCGCAAAAATAGCCCGTTCCTTTTTCCCGAATCGTAGTAGAATAACCTACAAATGATTTATATACAAAATTTTGTTAAATTTGGTATATAAATCACTTGTAGGTTATTGAAATATTATACTCCAAATTTTGTTAAATTTGGTTCATTAGTTTTTAGCTAGAGTGGATAAAGGCAATTTCTGCGGCCATTTCGCAAAGAAGGCAGATTCTTTTATTGCGAATCGTACTATAATCTAATGAACATCAGGATTTCCCACAAAAAACATACCTACCAAATTGTATGAAATTCGGTCCATTAGTTTTTCAATTAGAGTGGATGTAATATCCACACAGACACACAGAAACATACACAGATACACCCTTACACACACAGACGTCTTCCTAAAAGTAGTTTTTTCGTGTTCTAGAAGTCCCAAAACGTGTAGATCCTTTGAAAATTCGAGTTCCGATCTTCGGCACGATTCCAATACTTTGAGTACATACACATACACATATATATTATCTGTGTATTATCTGTGTATCTAAATTCCGTGCCTATGCAATTACAATAGTTGTGATTTTAAATGATCCCTAAACTTTTATTATTTCTTCAAGGAAGCCTAATTTTAACATATGCAGAATGCAAATATCTCAAGCGATTGTAAGATGAATTACATAAGAATTGCTGAATTTTTTTCACACAAAATTATTTAGCTCTGGAGTCTGAAATACAAGTTATATGAATGAAATATTCATTGATTTTGCATAAAGAATCAGATGATTTATATTTCGATACAGTTTTAAATATTTAAGTATAATAAATTACTGTAGTACTGTGATAATGTAAAAGATATTACCACTGAATGAATCACATTTTAGAAATTTTTAAATGAAATTACATTTCAGTTGGAAAGTGTTTCATAATCAATGCTTAAGCATGATTGATCTTTCTTGTTTTACATTTATGTGCAAATTCCTATAATATTCTAAATGACACTGTTACTCAAAACATTCAATTCAAATATTTAAATTAATTCTCCTAAAATGAAATCTAGGAATCTCTGTTTTCGGTATAGTATACCATATTCACAATCAGATTTGAAGAATTGAACATCCGGGTCTCGTTAGTAAATACATTAGCAAAAAGTATGAAATTGTATCAAGATATACACCAAAATGAAATGTGCTATGAAAATGGATCAACATATATTTAAATGAAATCACTAACGTGTGACATTAGCAGATAAACATATACCGTTTTCACTTACCCTGCGATACATGGTAATGTATAGGGAAGTATTGAAATCATGCCGAAAATCGTAACTCGAGTTTTCGACCTATATACACGTTTCGAAACCTCTAGAATACGAAAAATCTATTTTTAGGGTGACGTTTGTGTGTGTGTGTGTCTATCTGTATGTTTGTTTGGCTGTGTATCTGTCTGTCTGTCTGTCTGTGCAATGTATGTATCCGCTATAACGCAAAACTACTGGACCGAATTTCACAAAGTTTGGTAGGTAAGTCAAGTGGGTATGACCCTGGTGCTGATTAGTTTTTGGTATGATTCGGAAAAAGAGAGCCCGAACTTTATTACAAAATGGACCGCAAAAATTCCATGTATTCATCCTAGCTAAAATACTAATTGATCAAATTTTACAAATTTAGTAAATAAGTTACTTGTGGGATTCTCTGGTGGACATTATATTTTGGTATGATTCGGAAAATAACAGCCTGTTTGTTTTACTAAATGGCCTGTAAAAATCGCCAAAATCTAAAAGAAATGCTACGTATGCTCAAATATATGAATTAACTTCTTGTTTTATACGCAGTTTTTGACGAGGAAAAGAATATAATCAACTCCATTACTTTAGGACTGACCGTTCTCAATATATTTGAGATTTCTTGCATATTTGTTACGTCGCTTTCGGAAGAATGTCCAATTACCAAATAAAAACAAATACTGAATTATAAATGAAAATTTAGTGTTATATTCTGTGCAATTAATCTCAATCTAATGAATTCTTGGTGAAATAAAGGAAAAATGAATTTGAGTCTGCAAGGAAAGTCAGGTGCTGCCCAAATCATATTTTTTATTCTGTTTCAACAATTGGCTAACCTTAATATAGGAGTTCGAAATATCTTAATTCCCCGTAACCTTTCTACCTGAATGATATAATTCAGTCAAAAATGTAATTCCGATAAAAATTATTGTTATATAGATTTCTGAATTATCAAAATCGGGAAGATTTAATAAAAATCGTTTGTTGTTTTTGTAGCATTTCACATTTCGATTATTTTGTTGTGCATCATCTCTAAGGTAATTGTAGAAAACTGAAATTATACACTTTCTCGTTTTCGTACTTTGTACCCTTACACCGTAATTGAAGTGTCTATTTCATTGTGAAGTACGTTTTTCTATCACTTTATCTTTCGAACGTTTTATGTGGAGCACCATACCCCTATGATAAACATTTTTGTGAAAATTTGGACTTTTGTCAAACGCAAAGTAGGCGTTTCTCCTTTTTCATTTCGTGAAATTTAATTTTCGAATATTTAGTGTGCGGCGCTCTCTGAAGTAGAAAGTACCGGTGATCTGGAATTGTATACACTCTTTTCTTTGTACTATATTTCCATACACCGAATTTGAAGTCACTATCACATCGCAAAGTATGTTATTCTGCTATTTCACCTTTCGAACATTTTGATGGGGGTCACCTCTTTAATGAACATATTTGACAATTTGAATTTTTCTGTAGTTTTATCGAAAGGCTGACCAGTGTACCAAATTAAAGTCTGTATATATTCAGGAAGTGCCAGATAAGGTTTAACATACAGATATACTGGCAGAGACAGAGACTTGCACATTATAATATACTCGTATAAATGTTTAATTGTCTCTTTATTCATTTTTATTACCTCATCAACAGGAACATATATCTGGGATTGAATAATTAAATGCTCAACTATTTCTGGAATATTTAGGAAAGTAATTTACACCCGCGGTTAGTAATAATATTTACAATTACCTAATTATTATTAGTTAAGTCCTTTTCTTAGACATTTCATGTTCTCATAAAGTGAAAATCGTGAAATTTCTAAAATTCTGGACTTATACATCTGAAATATTTGAACTAAAATCCAAACAATAAATCTAAAATGTTAAATATTTAAAAATTAATAAGATCATGTCTACCGTGGCCTACAACAGTAACACATTTTAATAACGTCAAATCTAATCATAAAAATCAATAAATCGTTCTCGTCCTTTAGTATAAAAGTCAACGACATGCTGAATGTTTTATGATCAAGATTTTCGCGTATACACTCTGTAAGCACGAACACGCAACAATATAAAACGACACAAATTAATATCAGTCCAAAATATGCTATACTTTTGAAACGAAGTCTGAAAGTCCACATCATGGCTTTGAGGCCAACGGCCGTACCGTGCTGAAAACACCGGTTCTCGTTAGATCACCGAAGTAAGGCAGCATCGGGCGCGGTTAGTACTTGGGTGGGTGACCACCTGGGAACACCGCGTGTTGTTGGCTCTTTTCGGGCGCGGCAGCCCGGTGGTTTGCGCGCGATTCTCGCCGCTGCCTGAACTGCCGCCGTGTTCATGCGGAGTACTATCACGTTAAACCTGTGGGTCCGTAAGTCCTTCCGAGAGGTTGGTGGTAGGGGAAGGAGGGTACGGTCCCTGTGGATGCCTCCCCCACTGGGTTCCGGTCTAAATTGGGTGGCACTTCCCAGCCGTCCAAATAGTTACCTTACACCTTTCTGGTAGGTCGGACGGTCTGGGTGTCAACAACAACATCATGGCTTTGGAATTTAGAAGAAGCATTTATGATTTCTTCGTACTACCATATTGAGAAAGAACACAATTATTCTGGATTACAGATAAAGGCCTTAAGCACACAAATAATCTCTGTATAAAATACCCATAAGTACACACGTTACGTGGTATAAAGTGGTTATGCATCTACACATAAGAGTGATTACTGTGATCTTAACAGAGAATAGTAGAAGTTATGAACAAGAACTTGACAGAAAAGCAAAATAGAGGGAAATGCCTATCAAAGTTGTAGAGCATTGTTTATTTACTAAGATCGGTATCAGTGGTTTCACCAAATAAGACCACTGAAGAAAATAAATTTGCGCGAAATTTCATTGATTGCAGGATGCTGGTACACAGTAGCATCCATTATACTCCTTAAAGTGTGTGATAATATTATTTCTTAAATTGAAACGTCCATCATCACTGGCAGACTACATTTTTGTGCACACATTTTTGTTCCAGTATTATTTCAGATACATTTCTGAATGTAACATCAAATCACCTAAATAACATCTAATACCAATTTAATGTGGATTCCTAATTAGATAATGTTACATAACATTGTAATTGATATTGTCTTCTATATTGCTCTGTTGTCGAGGTTGCATTCCTATATTCTTCAATTTTTCTGAGGGCTCTGCAATCACTTTAATTCGATCGAAACTATTTAGAGAAAATAAACAAAGTAAAGCAAATCTCTTTAGATTAAAAAATGTTCAAAATTTAAATTAATATTTGAAATGAATTCTATATAGTCATAAATGGTACCATATTACCGAAAAAAAAGTAAAAATGTTTTTATATTTTTATCTGTAAAATTCGTTTGTAAAATAATTCAAAGTCTTTTCAAAATGTAATTCAAATTGTTTACATTTTTTGCAATGTTAGACTTCAGAGATATTTCAGCCATGGATGCTATTTGCATACAATTTCAGTGGCAAAATTCTTGGTACAACACATTTTAATTACAGTCTTAATATATGAAGAAGGATAATATATGCCCATAATTTATACTAACTATTTCATAAATAAAATTTTAAATTTATATTCTCTTAACGTGTCAAATGTATTTACTTTGCAAAATCTTACAGCGGTGAAGTGAACAATGCAGCAAAAGAAAACGCAAGAATAAAATGGAGATATCCATATGTATATTTACAATCATCAGTAATTTGTAATTGCTCCGAAAGATTAGAACAATTTCCAATAATTGCACGAAACCTCTAAAAATTGCCGCTGAACATATAATTATTCAAAACTTTACTTGGTTGTCCCAGAGACTAATTATAATTTGCTCAATCATCATTATTTAAAGATGGATGGGCTTTGTAATAATGATTTCAGTTTATTTTGCATTTGAGACCGGCTAAATAGAATATTTAGTGGGGGACACTGTGTTAAATTACTTGTGAAAGTATCTATTTTTGATAATATATGGTAAAATTGGGTTCTAGAATATAATCACAAATTTTTTTTATGTACATTATTTATATTTAACTTCAAAACAATTCCAAGAATTTAAAATTTTGGAAAGAAAAAAAACATATCCAACCGTAGACATTTTCCAAACAAAAACTTTGATGATAAAATCTCCTGATGTTAATTTGGCATCACATTTATCTTACAGCTTCTCTCTATATATATCTATGTATCCATCTCTCTACACACGTACACTCTCGGGGGTGTGTGTCGTTAAAATCAAAATATTTTAGAAGGACGGCATCAATCCACGCCGGCAAGTGGTATTTACGAATTCATAGCTAGCAAGTGTGTATAAAACTTGACAGGGAAAAATTCCTCTTTTCAGGGGGGTACAGATCATACCTCAAGATAGATAAAGACTGGACACTATTTTCTTTATTTAATAAATTTACAAAGTTGAGAAACACTAAATGAAAAGAACACTGCAAAAAAAAAAAAAATTAAAATGTCACATTTTAAGATTTTCGATCCTGCCGTTTTTACTCTCCCTGCAATGCATGGTAATCTATAGGAAAAGTATTGGAATCATGTCGAAAATCGCAACTCGAGTTTTCGAAGGATCTACACGTTTCGGAATCTCTAGAACACATAAACACTATTTTTAGCGTGACCTCTGTGTATGCGTCTGTCTGTGTGTCTGTCGGAATATATGTCTGTCTGAGTGTCTGTCTGTCTGTATGTGCAATGCATGTATCCACTCTAACTCAGAAATTGATGGACCGAATTTCATAAAATTTGGTAGGTAAGTCACTTGTGTGTGATCCTGGTGCTGATTAGTTTTTAGCATCATTCAGGGAAAAAACAACCGGACTTTTTTTTACGAAATGACCAGCAAAAATTGCCTGCATCTAATCTAGCATAAAAACTAATATATCAAATTTTACATAATTTGGTAGATAAGTTACTTGTAGATTACCCTGGTGCTGATTAGAATTTGATTGGATTCAGAAAAAGTAACCAGCCTTTTTTTGCGAAATGGCCCGCAAAAATCGTCAAAATCTAAAATAAAAAAACTTCGTATGCTCCAATATATCAATTAAATTATTGTTTTATACACAATTTTTAAGAATGAAAAGAATAAGACTAACCACATTACATTAGGGATAGCCGTTCTCTAGACATTTTAGTTTTTTCGTATTTACTTGCCACCGTTGAAAAAAAGTCCAGTTACCAACTGAGAACGAATATTTAATTAAACGTGTCAATTCATTGTCATTTTAAGTAATTGTAGGCGTTATTTTGTGCAATTAATCTCAATATAATAAATTATTGAAGAAATGGAGAACATCAATATAGTATATCTGCAAGGAAACTTATGTGCTGCCCACATCAAATTTTTACTCTCCCTGAAATGCATCGTAATGTACAGAGGAAGTATAGGAATCGCATCGAAAATATAAATTCGAGTTTTCGATGTATCAATAGTTTTCAGGACATTTAGAGATCGGAAAAAATATTTTTAACATGAAGACTGTTTGTGTGTGTGTGCGTGTCTGTCTGTCTCTGCAATCTATTGATTCACTCTAACGCAAAAACTGATTGACCAAATTTCATAAAATTTTGTGGATAAGTCACATATAGGTTACCCTGGTGGTGATTTGATTTTGGTATGATTCGAGAAAAAAAAGAACCTGCACTGTTTTGGCCAGCAAAAATGGCCAGCAAAAATCGCATGTATCCACGCTCACTCAAAAACTAATTGATCAACTTTCATAAAATTTGGTATATACGTCTCATGTGGGTCAGCTTGGTGATGATTAGGTTTCGATATGATTCGAAATAAAATGTACCTGCTTATTTTGCAAAATAGCTCATAAAAATCATAAAAATCTAAAGTAACAGACTACGTATGCTCAAATGCATCAATTAAATGCTTGTTTTATTCGAAATATTTTATGATGAAAATAGTAAGATCAACCCTATTAATACAAGACTTGCCGTTCTCGATGGTTTTTACTTTCCTTATATACAATAATGTATAAGGAAAATATTGTGACGGGGTCGATAATTCGAATTAGAGTTTCGACGGGAGAGCACGTTTGAAGCATCCCTGATCACGAATCGAACATTTTTGAAGTGGTGTCTGTGTGTGCTTGTGTGTGTGTATGTGTGTGTCAGTGAGTCTGTGGAGACGATAATTGACGAACGAATGGACCGATTCGAACGAAATTTGGTACAAAAATTACAATCCGTCAACACTGGAAGTCTATTGTTTTTATACGCAATTCAATGTTCAGAATCCCCTAAATTATCCCCTAATAATTAATCCCCTAAGTGAAATTTTGAAAAAATCGTCAAAAAATCAAAACCTCTAATAAAGTTACGCAAATTGACATTTCTTATGTAATTTTTCATTAGAAAACGATTGGAATAAATTTTAGAACGCTAACATGAACCGTTCTCGAGATATTGTGCATTTTTCAAAAAAATTATCAAAAAGTCATATAAAAAATATTTCCTATTGAGAAATATGTTCACTTTTCATATGTAATACGATGCGATAAATTTGGTGACGTAATTTTTGTGGATCTAGCTTTTTCCATTTATGAAAAAAGATAATTTGAGTAATACTTTTGTATTTGAACGCCAATTGTCATTTATCTGCTGTAAGGATAATTTATTTCTCCGTCCATAACGCTTGGCGAGATTTTGGCGAAGAATTTGGTGGAATGTCGCCAACTTGGCGACTTTTTCAAATGTTGCTAAATTAACGAAAAACTCCCCAAATGGATAAAAATAAGCCTAAATCAATGAAAATTACGACTCATTGACGAAAATTCAATATCGTGGAAAGAATATAAATATCTACTATAAAAATAATCTTTTTTTTTTCTGTAAAAGAAATAAATTCACTGCATTATATGTGAAAAGTCATGTGCTGCCCACATCATATTTTTTTATAGTTTCTCTGATAGGCTTTTTTATTTTTTGGATCGCCGGTTTTGAGAATATCCAGTGTCCAGTTTTTGAATAAAAATGAAAGCTGGATTGAAAGTGTAAATTCAGTGTTATTTTAATTTCTTATGCGTGTTATTTAGTGCAATTAAATTCAATGTAATGAATTATTAATGAAATATAGAGACACATGAATTTGAGTCTGCAGAGGAAGTCATGTGTTGCTCACATCAGATTTTTTCTTCTTCAATTTTAGCGCACCTAAAGACTTAACGACAGAAACGATGTTAATGATTTTAGCGTATTTTACGTGTTCTGGTAGGAGGTACATACTTTTATTTTTAAACTTGAAAATAAATTTGATTTAGAATTTTAAAAATTGAAAAAACAAATAAAATAAGCATGAATAAGGTGCCCGATAGTAAAGTAAAATCTACCATATCGATGCTGCATATTCATGTTGATAAATATTTCTACCAAAGATTGTGAAAGCTCACAAAAGTACTACTTCTTGGTAAAAACTCTTTACTAAGTACGAAAAAACAGAAATATTTTTTTAAAAAGTTATAAAATCCCGAAATGGTAGCCTCAAGTTCCCGTAGGAATGTAAGTGTTTTTTTAGGTCTAAGTTATACTGCTAATAAAAAAAATAAAATAAAAAAAAACCTTCTTCAAGTTGCATTGAAATACATTAGCTACGATTATAAAGGGGTGCTTATAAATGCTGGTAGGGTTAAAAAATGATCTTAAATTAGGATTCTTTAGCAGTGTACCCTTTACCTGAAAGTACAGCACCAGTCTGCCGGGAACGAGACGCTGTCAATTTTGAGATTTTATAACTTTTCAGAATTAAGATTTTACATTTTTAAATGTAGGTGTTTGTTTCTAAAATCATGAAAATGAAAGATTATTTTTACACCAAAAATAAAATAATACATTTATGTCATAATCAAACAGTGGCTCTGTAGGAACATGCTTTTTCCCAGTATTTCAAAATATTGTTGATGTTTTATATTCATAAATATCATTTCAAATTATTCTTTTAATGTTTCTATTGTTCACTCTTAACGAAATAGGATATGAAAAAAAAATAATAATAACTTTGTTATGAAGTAAAGGTAAATTCTACTTCTCTACTGAATTTCGAATCTGAAAAATAAAAATATTTATGTTGTGATGTCGGTCGAGTATGTTTCAGATAAGAAATAGAAAGTATATATTTTTTCCACTCGTAACAAAAACAAAGAACAAATCTTAAACCTTCCGCTTGTGTAACAATTTTAAGGTTAAATCTCCTGTGAAATATAAAATAATTGTCTTATGCTTAGAGTTATTTGAAATAAATGTTTTGGAAGTTAAGAAAACAAAAGAACTGTGGTAAATGAACCAAACAGCGAACATGATATCTTGTGTAGTGCAATCGTTCACTTCTCATACAATTGAAATTTGGAAATAAAATTTTTAGGCATATTGAGGAAACATACACATAAATAATTGTGGTATGAAATGTTCATAAACCTCTAATTAAAAAATGCAATTTGTATATTTAAATTATATTCCCAACTACAATATTAAAGCCGATTTTTGTGTGTAACTTTTGTGATAATTTTGAACAAAACTTTGTTAGTGAAGGAGCATGACCACGTTTTCGTTTATTATTGTTTCCTATTTAGGAAAACATTACATTTTAAATTACATAACTTTACATTATAAATTTTAAAACTTTACATTTTTAATTACAAAACTATGCAATATCTAGTTTTATAACTTAAAATGTAAAGTTTTATATGGTACACGCCTTGAGACAATTTAAAATGTAACGTTTTGTATAGTGTAAATCTTGAGATGTATAGTATACACCTTGAGGTACGTGTTCCGTTGATAAACATTTTCCACATATGGTGGGACTGTTGCCCATCATGTATCACGAGGAAGATGGCTCAACTTTACTTTAAAAATGGACCACAACATTAATATTTCTTTTATAATGCAATGTCACATCATTTTCACTTTGGATAGAAATTGCTATCGTCTAGGAGGCAACATTTTTGTCATAAAATAAATGAGACCTCTGAGCACTAAAAATTTAAAAATATATAACTACATTGCAAAATGTTTTACATGTCAAAAGATATATTGAAAATTAACTTCAAAGGAAATATTTTATTGAGTTCCTTAATCAAATAATGTAATTAAAAGTACTATTACTTTAAAAGCAAGTAATAAAAACGTAAATTATAAGAATGTGCCTTTAGATGTAATGTGAATATATAATATTTTATATTTAAAATAGTTACATATTAACACTTAAAGAATACTTTTTTTTATCTTAGTAACATTTTTGAACGAAAATAATTCTTATTTTTGCCATTGTGAGTTATAATACAGTGAGTAATAGGAAATACTCGACTGCTCAAGATATATACGTTAGAAAATAAAAAGCATATCTTCCAACAATGGCGAGACATCTGCCATTGTAGCACTTTCGAAATACTTTTGATATATATTTTATACAGCACATAAAGAGTTTCTGTTCGCAGCGTAGAGCCCTAACAACTATCAAAACAAAATATCTCCTCCTTTTTCGCTTAATGATATCAAACAGTGTCACGTGATGACCTCCTCCACCTGCCGCGATATTGATCTGATGATTCAATCTTCAATCATTGCATCAATGACATAGACCGATTTGAAAAAAAAATCCGTTAAAAGTAATAAAACTTCAAAACTCTTCTTATATTCCAGAAACATTTTAAGAATGCATTTCAAAGATATGTGTTTTTATATTTTTTATACAGTAGAATTTTGCTTCGTAAAAATATTTCCAAGAAAGAAAATAATATATTGAAAGAAAACTAATTTCGCGGAATTAAGCAGGACCTTTAACGTTTCAATGTTTTCTCTTAGTATTGCACTGTATCCACCGAAAAGACCAAGATATATATATATATATATATATATATATATATATATATATATATATATATATATATATATATATATATATATATATATATATATATATATATTTTATATATATATATATATATATATATATATATAAATAATATATATATATATATATATACGTATTGTCAGCGGGATATTTCTTATACTGCTCAAGCTAAACGTGCTTTAAAATTTCGTATTAAAGAAGATGAAAACTATATAAGATAAAATATGAATTAAATATATCATCAATGGTTCAACATTGCTATCAATTTGACTAACTTTCCGAATTTTCTTCAGCAAGGATCATTCAGTATTGCACGTCGATCTATGATTTTGTCTTCAACTAGGTTACCCGAGTAATGAACTTTGATCTCCTAATTTTTGTTGGCTTATACTGATCCATACATCAGACTGGCAATATCAGGTAATACCACAAACACATATTACAAGTTTTCAGTTTCTTACCATTATTGTGGAACATCATAATCATTAATTAGAGTGTATAAAATTAATCATGATTTAACACGACTTTTAAAGATATCCATTAAAAGAAATTCTTCAAAACATGCTTTTGATTTGTGAAAATGCTTCTGATTTTTAAGTTTTAATAGGTGTATAAAATTACATTAAAAAAGTGTTCATTGTATTTTGTGTTGTTTCAAAATGTGTCATATGTTTTCAGAAGGATACTATAGGGATTAATAATAGAGTAGGTAACATGGGTCTCTTCAGGGATTTTCGCCATGTAACATAAATGTTAGCGGAATACAAATAAAAAGTTCTTCAAGAAACATACATCATTATCCGATTTTTGTCTGCATTCGTTCAGTAAGTACAGTCAATCACATCTTATTATGCACTAGTAAAAAAACCTGAACTGCAAAATCACGTTCCCTTCTTGCCATCTTATCTATGTACATTATTGCATATACATTTTACGACTTCTCAAGAAAATCCATTTTAATGTTGTTTTTATACTTCCTCCTATACATTCACGAACCTAAGCTTGCTATTACATGCTGAATTTGCACAGGTGTATGCCATTTCAGAGCTTGTTACGGCTTTCTTAACCTGCATTTTAATCTATACATTAAATATTTCTTCTCATATCATAAAATTTATACTATCAAAACTGGAGTTTTTTTCATTTTTCACTTAATGATATGGGTGTCGCGTGATGCTGTAGTTATGGATATATTGATCATTGGATTTTAACATGGATCGTAAGATCAGTGGTAAAATGATTCATGAAAGAATTATTTAAATGAAAAATGAATGTAATATGAAACCCATTCATTGATCTGTTACATTTATAAATGTCGTTGAAATTACAAATACATCTTACTGTGTCCATTTATCATATTTCAACATTTATATATTCCCTTATCATATTTCAACATTTTCAAGCATTCACTTACTTGATTATTTGATGGCGTTACTTTTTATAAGTGATATTACGCCATAACGTCAAAATGTAGTGCTTAATATTTAAAACTAATCGGGAAAACTGAAAACGGCAACAAGAGAGGCAATAAAATGTGTAAATGTGTGGTTTGGGAATTATCTATTGTACTCGAATTTCTTATTCGTATATTTATTAAAAGGAAAAAGATAATGTGTGTTTAATTTATTTTTTAATACAACAAATGGGAAAAGTAGTTGAAACTGTGTCCAAAACTAAATTGTCGATGACAAAACGACACGAGTGAGGTTGCATTTATATGTTAATGTGATGTTATCTAGTAAAATGCTATACTTCCAGATTATTATATATCAGAAATAATGAAAGGTCATTTGTCGTATAATATTACTGTTTTATATTGATATTTTGTAACGGTTGGGCATGATTCATGCAATTTTATACATTTACATTTATACAATAGATATAAATATAGACAATTAATGTAAAAAAAAATTAATTTTTGACATTAAATGTAAATTGATAATGTGTAAAATAAAAATAGGCTTTTTCAATGATTTTTCCTTTCTATTTTTCACATGGAATAAAAATAACAAAATATATTATAATTAGCTTACTATTTTTCATTCTGTTAACTACACAATACAATAAATGTTTTAGGGAGATCCGAAGCGTTCAAATTATCCAACTGTAAATGCATAATTTCTTTTACTGTGTTTAAACAATGTTTTCATTGTTTGCATTTTATAATTTTTGGAAATTGAAAGGATGTGTTCAGTCAACCAATGAAAGTATTTATTAAATAGATAAACTTAGATTTAATTAAAAACAGTGAGTGCGAAAAGAAAAACAAAATGATTTATCTTTGCACAAAATAAATATTATTTTATAGTTCATTATAATTCATTTTATAATTCATTATTGCCAATTGTATGATATTTAAAATAAAACTAAGCAATACGTTTTATAACCATCTACATAAGTCGGAATATAAATTTATATTGCTATTCAATTATATTTTAGTTTTATAGGAAATAAAATGTTCCCACCTAATTAAATTAAAGTCTTCCCATTGGACATACTATTACGACATTGGATTCTGAACTATGAAAGTAAGCCACGGCGTTTAGAGTTTGCTTCTCACTCTGCCCACAGAGACTGCCGTTTCAAAATGACATTTTACATAAGAAAAAACGTTGCTTTACCTGATATTGAAATAAAACAGAAAGTAGCGCAAAATCAGAAATATTTTAATTGTAAATGTGCTTCCTATTATATTTAGCAAAATAACCAAAAAATTGGGAAAATGTGTAAAACATTGTAGCCTTCAAGTTAACATCTATCATTCTAGGCTGACACAAGAATATTAATTATCGTTGTTTTGATAGAAGAAGTAGAGTAGGGTGGAGTGAAAACTATAGAGAATTTTTTTTCTAATTCGAAATCATCTAGGGTAAAAAAGTTGCCCCGTGGGACAAAACGTAAGTGCGAAAAAACTTACGTTGCTCTGGTCAAAATTTCATGGGTCCCATTGCGGTCAAAATGCACTATTTTAGGCCAAAAATTCCTCTTTCTGGTCGGACACGAAAATTTAATTTTTCGATTTCGAAATCGGGCAAGGTCAAAAACGTTAGCCCATGGAATGAAACAAACCTCAGTAAAATTTCACGTCCCTGAAATCACATCTTCAAACACCACACAGAGGTCAAAAGTAACTATTTCAGCTAAAAAATACCACTTTAATCTAAAAACACACATTTATGAAATGCTTTTTCTATATGTTATTAGACTATAAGAAACAATTATTGATCCGTAACTTTGCAACATACGTATGACTCTTTTTACCTAGATTCCAGAAACTTTTTAATCCTTAAGAGCATTTGTTTTAGGTTTTCTTTTTTGCAAGCGCTCACGTAGTTTTTTTATGACCACGCGCGGCAAAGGGCTTCTCTTAGCAGTGTATATAAACCACTCAATATAAACCGATAATTCTCACTCCCCGGTTTATATTTCAATGGGAGAAAGATGCAACCGCACTTCAAGTAAAAAGGGCATCGAAGTGTCATAGACGACTAGTCCAAGAAGAACATTACGCCCTGGCACAAGAACCAAACTCTGTCTATATTAGTCACATTACAGTTTCATCCGGTGAGGCCAAAGTTATTTGTAGCTGAATGCTCATTTACTTTAAAAATAAAAAATGTATCGTGATAGTTTGATCGCTGTTGGTTTTGATGGGGCAAATGTAAATACTGGCTTGAAGGGGGGAGTTATACGTCTATTGGAAGTGGGATTAAATCGTATATTGCAATGATGCATTTGTCTCTTCACAAAAATAAATTACCATTGCGGCATCTTCTAAAAAGCTCGATGGAGAAACTAAAGGTCCCAATATCTTTTCTGGGCCTATCGGGAAAGCAATCCAAAATTGTGAAAATCTTGCAGTGAAAACATATTCTCCAATTAGAGGAGAAAGCATTTTTATTTCGAAGTAACAGATTTGAAGTTTAGTTCTGCTAAAAAGTATTTCTGTGATGTATGCCAAACAGTTTCCACACCTGTCTGCCCTGATGGTCTTTCATCCATGAAGCCAGGACCAGTTGCACACTCTAGATGGCTTATGACAGCTCGTAAAATTTTAGAATTATATGTAGGAAATGGAAATCCATCTGAAAACCTCATTGCATTTGCAACATGTATAATGAAAATTTTATGTACCTATGTGGTTTAGCATAAAGAGAAAACCACTCTGATTGGAGAGTCCGCGGCACATTTGGAATATTTCATTTTTCCAGATACTTGGAAGAGGACTTAAAATATGGTTTTGATCCAGTAACACAAATTAATCGTTTTTTATCGCACCAAGAAAGTATTCTCCTGTCAATGCTTGTAGATGACAGAGAACACGTAAGGCAACTAGCTGTCAGAAGAATTATGGCAACAAGAAAATCTAGGAATGTTTTAAAAGGAATGAAAAAGTTTAGTGTTCCGGAAATTAATGTCAGTGCAAATGAACACACTGCACTAATCGACTTGCAAACATCCGAAAGATATGAACCACCTCTTACTAAGAGTATTCCAGATGCTGGATTATTATCTGCAATATTAGAAACGGGGTGTAGGCTAGATATTAATATTCCGAAATTCCCGTACCACACTTAGTCAACAGCTGACGTGGTTGTCGAGTGGTCAAGGCAAGCTTTTCCGCCGCAATTGCTCGTTCGCCACGTTGTGGGTTCGAGCCCCACGTAAGGCATGGATGTTTATGTTGTGGGTGCAATGTGATCCGCCCCCCTCTGGTGCGCCTTGGGCAACGTCAATGGACGGCTAAATGGTTCACACTCTGGCCGCTGTAATAAAGGCGAATGGCGAAGGTCAAAGTGCCTGTCCATTTGAAAAAAAAAGTCAACAGAAAGAGACGTTAAAATTGTATCAGATGCAGCAAAAAATATATGTATAAATGAGAAACGATTTGGCTTTATCCTAGCGAAAATTCAGTCAAGAAAACTTATGAATATTTTGATACAAAATCAGAATTTTCTGCTTAATTTTCTTTAAAATTTATGTGGGAATTTATGCGTATTTTTTCCTCCATTCAGTGTTTTTCATATATTTTCCTGTATTTTATTATGTGAACAGCATCGGCAATATATCTTATATCACGAGAAAAGTATATGTTTTTATATGCAAAATGCCTTACTGTTAGTCTAAAAAATGCAGTTTAGGGAAATAAAAGAATAACATAGAAACATGTATAAAAATATAGTAACATAATAACATATAATAACATGTATAAAAAGATACATTCACTAAAAATTTGAGACGCCCTCGTCTGTCCCTAGGACTTTACAGGATACATCAGAAAATCGACATTTTTTGACTAAAATGGTCACACTTAACCCGCTAAAATAATTTTTGGCTAAAATATTCCCTGAAGCGCATTAAGATGTCACTTCAGGGCCTTGAAATTTTATACATGTTTTCTTAATCCATTCAGTCAACCTTTTTGACCTTAACCGATTCCGAAATAAAAAAAATCGTATCCGAACAAAAAAAATGACTTTTTTACTCGAAATAGTGAAATTTCATCTCCATGCGACGCATGAAATTTTGAACTCAGGAACATGCATTTTTCACACATTCGATTTGTCCCATGGAGCAACTTTTTTTACCCTAGCCGATTTAAAATTCGAAAAAAAAATTTCCTCTCTACCCTGATGTAAAGATATGAAATTTTTATTAAAACATCTCCTGCTTTCTGTTTTATGACTTGAAAAATGCTTCACTAAATTGAATTCAGTATTTTAAGAGATATTTAGCGCATGGAAGCATACTTTGTATATTTTAATTTTATATATCACAACATTTCAAAATTGGAAATATTTTTGTGCTAAATCTGCCCCATATTAACAAAACAAGGTTATCTGTTGAGCTGTTCTTGAGTCATAGCCGGTCATGATAGATAAATAGACATTAATTACGTTTTAAATTCATGCTATTCTGTATGTATAACTAAATGAAGTATACGCTCTTGTACCATGTCGAATGTAATGATATTACTTGAAAACAGCAAAATTTCGTTGCCAAATAAAAATGGTATTTTGAGGTAAATATTATGAATTTAATTTTAAGACATATGTCTCACTATCGTATATAGAGCAACAAGTGCTCAATAAAACATATAATAAGTATACTACGCAATAAAATGTCCCTAAAATTGGCAACGGTACGCATTAGATAATAAAAGTCAGCTGATGGAGAACAATATCTCCAAGAACAATGGTGCCAAGGTTTAACAACATTTAAGCCAATACATTTACGACAATATGAAATGAAGTGACAAAGTTTCCTTATATTTTTAGCCTACAAAAAGAACATTTCAGACATTTTTTTCTTGCAGATTCTTGAGCAGCATTTATTGAGATCATCAATTATCGCTGTAACCTTCTTGTGCAAGGGATGGGCCTAAAAATTATAACCAAACACAATTTTATAAGTATGATTCGATCTGTCTGATTATTCGATCACACACGATCCGATGTTTGGTGTCAATTGCAGTATGCGTTCAAAGGTTAGAACCCAGCTGAATCATAATACTCTCAATCCTCAAATGGTCGGAAATATATCTACATAATAATTGTGCACCGTAGTTCAGTTTTTCAGCCATGCGGTGTCTTTCAGCCATGAAACCATCCTGTAACTGAGAAGATTAAATAATGACAAAATTATAGTATAGAAAACTACGCATAATCTAGCAAAACCAGATTTTTTTCCAATTGGGGAAATAGAGTGTCGGAGCTTTCAGAGAAGTATTATTAGACCCTCTGTAAGCCCTCTAGTGATCAAGAAGACATGCATATTTGCATACCGTATAAATCACTTGAAAGGTCTATTCTGAGCAAGAACTTAAATTTTCCCCTGAAAGTGAAAAATACGGGGGTTCAAAAACTATTTTCAAACTTTCAATGTACGCACCAGATAACCTAAAATGTAGAATACTTGCATATTTATACTAACTGCAGAACAGAACTTAATGAGCACACTTTTTTATTTCTCTAACTGTCGTGGACAAACTAGAAAAGGCCGTAGGAAATTCCTATCAGACCCTCCAGAAACTCATTGGTGACCAAGAAGATTAAAATTTTGTACGTGTATAATATTGAAGATGAGACAGAACTTAATGGAGTCGTCGTTTTTTAATTAAGGCGACCATTTTTGAAGCTATACAGTATATATTGTTAAACAACAATGAATAAATTAAAATAGTTTCAACACATGTTTACAAGAGTTCTAGTTTTCCTCTTATTAATTGGTTTAACTACTAATAATTTGCTTTTTCTTAAGAGTTTTTTCATATCTCAAAAAGTACCATAACCGTGCAATCTTTAAAAGTAACTTGTATGAATTATTTCTGGTAAAATTTTAAATGTGTAACTATCAATTATGCCCACACATTTTCGATATAATTAGTAAAATGATATCCATTCACCGCATTTCTTAGTAACGATAAAACGTATTTAATTACGAAATGATTACAGTATAATTTCTGCACTAATGTGCCAGTTTTCTTAGAACTGACGTCCGTAAATAAGCATTTATATGTTACTATAACATTATCTTTAAGATAATGTAAAAGGTAATTATTATAATTAAACATTTTATGGAGCTTACTTAACGAATTTCTATTTTTTGTTAAGTGTAATTGTTAAATAATTTTATTCCTTTGTTTTACGAAAAATACTTCCATCAAAATTACCGTACAGGGACTCATTTAGAGTATTAAAAATATAAAAGTGAATTAAAATATTTTTTTGCGATTGTGTTTTACAATCATTTAATTTATATAGTGCATACCGTGGCTCTATTCTAACACTTTCATTCTTTTGAACAACCTACCTGTGCACTAAATTTGAAGTTTCTATTCAATCACGAAGCATATTTTTTCTATCATTTCACTATTCGAACGTTTTCTTGTGGCGTAGCCACCCTCTTATATGAACAGATTCCCGTACACCAAATATCAAGCCTCTATTACATTTTAAAAGGCGGCGGTTCTCATTTATACGGAAAATTGAACATTTGTGTTTGCAACACCCCCTAAAGTAGAAAATACTGGAAAATTGAACTCGTACATGCTCTTCTTTTTGAATTATATACCTGTACACAAAATTTGAAGTCTCTATCACATCTTAAAACATGGTTTTTGTCATTTCACCTTTCGGCCGTTTGTCTCTGTATATGAACCTCTTTATACGAACATTTTTTAAATACTCTTACGGTCTTGGAAGCTTTCAGCAAATTATTAGCCCATATACCAAATTTCAAACCTCTATCAAATTTTAAAGCAGTCGTTTCTCATGTGTTTGCCAAATCGAACATCTCGGTGCGCAGCACTCCCTAAAGTAGCAAATATTGAAAATCTGAAATTGCACACTTGTTCCTTTTGAACGATGTACCCATATAAAATATCTGAAGTCTCTATCTTATCGCAAAGCATGCTTTTCTATCATTCTACTTTTCGTTTTGGTGTGGAGCATCCTGTCTTCAGAACATTTTCGAAAAATTCGATTTTTCCAGGGAGTTACATTGAACGATCGACCCATGCACCAGATGACAGACAGAGAGATAGACAGACAGACAGACGGGTACTTGGCAGTTAGTATATATAGATGGTTAGTTTAATAATAAATATATTAAAATGTTAATATTACACAATCACTTCTTTTGTCTTATAATAATGTTTAAATATTTTTTCTGTTAACTGAATACTGATAGATGAAATAATATTGTTTATTTTTTGATTATTAGTCAGATTTGTCTTTGTGAATTAATTCATCCTGTCTTATTGTGTCTTGGTTGTACAGTGGGTCGTTCGTTACATTTGTAGAACACATATCTCACTATCGATACATTCTAGATACATAGCGTCAACGACAGAATATCCCTTTAATTAACATCCAGTGTATCATTTTAATCCTTAATGAACACTGTTGGAAAATACCTGAACCTGTCAGTATTTTCCAACAGTGTTCTTTAAACAAAGTAAGATCATATATATACATTTTCGGATGATATATTTTTCGATCAATATTTAATGTGTTTAGATCCATCTATTTTTCTATGAAGTTGTTTCTATAGCAAAATCGGGCAACCTGGAAACTTATAGTTTCTAAAAATATAGTACATATATGTAGGAAGACTTATTTTACAATGATACCAATTTTTTGTGACCTGCCTCTCTCAAATCTCTCTCAAATCTCTCTCAAATGCAATACCGTCTGTTGTAATACTATACAAAGAGTGAAATATCTTGGTTCACAAAATTATAATTTACATTTTGATAATATGCTAATATTTAAAATTACTTTCTGCCTCCAGTTTAATGGAACGAAATAGTTTCTCTTTTCTTTTTCAAAGCATCAGCTGCAGAATTTGTAGATTTATCCTCGAATCTTATATTTAGATTAATAGGGAGTGTATTTACACAGAAGTGCGGTCGATGTGTGTGCGATATATGTGCAATTATGAATATCAAGACTTGATAAACAACACCAGGTCTAGCACTAGAATTCATGTTTGGTCAAACTAATGAATAGTTTTAATGGTCATAGGGCAATAATTAATGGTCTGTGGAATTTTGCTTTATAAGAAATTCATTAATTCTTCCGTTTAAATGTCCTTAGTTTTTAGAGAGTTGATGTCAGAGCTCTATTTTCATAACAGTAATAGAAATATTCAAAATGATTACTTGATCTGACGAGGTTCAGTGATGAAGAGGCATGGTGATCAATCATTCAATTCATGTAATTATATATATATATATATATATATATATATATATATATATATATATATATATATATATATATATATATATATATATATATATATATATATATATATATATATATATATATATATATATATATATATATATATATACATATATATATATATATGTATATATATATGTATATATATATATACATATATATATATATATATATATATATATATATATACATATATATATATATATATATATATATATATATATATATATATATTTATATATATATATATATATATATATATATATATTTATATATATATATGTATATATATATATATATATATATATATATATATATATATATATATATATATATATATATATATATATATATATATATATATATATATATATATATATATATATATATATATATATATATATATATATATATATATGTATATATATATATATATATATATGTATATATATATTTGTATATATATATATATATATATATATATATATATATATATATATATATATATATATATATATATATATATATGTATATATATATATTTGTATATATATATATATATATATATATATATATATATATATATATATATATATATATATATCGATACTACATAATATATACTACAAAAGAAATAGAAAATTGAAGAATGACAATGTATCAAAATTTCGCCGGGGGGATTGTGACCCCCACTTCCCGGTTTAGCCAGCTTCATGTCATGACGACACTCCCGGAAGCGGATACAATGTCGCAAACCTGGTACATATACTAAAACTAAAAATGCATAAAAGTTGAAAGACCAATACTGACTTTACACCTAAACCTAACAACGAGATTTACAACATCCAAACAGAAACTCAAAATGCATTGTAAATATCAAATATCTTACACCAATATTGGTGTATATATATTAGATGAGGTTAATAGTTATATCTATATGTATATGTATATATATATATATATATATATATATATATATATATATATATATATATATATATATATATATATATATATATATATATATATATATATATATATATATATATATATATATATATATATATATATATATATATATATATATATATATATATATATATATATATATATATATATATGAAGACTTACATAAACGTATTACTGCCAAATTTTAAATTTGAAGAAGCATATGGATATATATATATTTACATTTATAGCATATAGAAAAAATTATCATGATTTTAAATTTCTTTTAAGATTGTAATTAACCATGCACTTTTTGTTAAGTAGTAGCCTTTAAAGTATAATCGTAGTTTTTAATTATTTGATAATTTTGCGATTGTTAGTACTCAAGTTGCATTAATTACATAAAATGTTGCAAAATAATAAAAAAAAATCTAATTAAAACTTTTATGATAAAGGAAAATAATTTATAACAAATTAATCTATAATGAAGGGAATTAAAAATGAAACAAATAATGAAGTCTAGCAATAAAAATTTTCAATTTTACTCTCCATCAATTTAATTACAAATATAATTCAGTCGTTATCGATACGAAAGTGTATCTAAATTGTAAATACTTAATACAATAACCAATCCAAACACAAAAGAAAATTAAATTACGTAAGGTAATTCACTATTTCCGTAATTACTTTTTTCATGTTTGTGGTGGGGGGAGGGGTTAGCAAAAATTAATATCATTTTAATATTGTGTTTCATTTCTTTTTTACTTGCAATCGATTTCTTTAAATCGAAATAATTCCATAAATAAATTACTGTGCATATTTAGTTTCAATTTTTAAATTGAAAATACTATTGCTGTATTGATTTTCTATTTATGGTACATGTTTAATGTAAAATAGAGTATTTTATATCAGTGCACATAAAGTGTTGTTGTTGAGACCCAGACCGTCCGACCTACCAGAAAGGTGTAAGGTAACATAAGGTGCACATAAAGTGTGAAGCGAAAAAAATATATTTTTTTTCATAAAGTTTCCTTGGTAAAATCAAGAGTTGTCTCCTTGTGATAAATCTCTCATGCAGCATTTTAAGCAATTTGATTAATATTTTCAGGTAGTCAGAATTGGAACAAATAAGAAAGAATCCCCATTTTTGTAATTGTTTTTTTATTATTTGTTTTTTTAATCAACTTAATGCGATGAAAGAGAACAGTGAACTTCAGTATAAAATGTATACTTGTAAAATTTAAAGCATATATCTTCTTTACTTTTTCTATAACAAAACTGTTGGATTCTGCCAAACATGCATAAAATCGGCGTATTTCAGATTGAATCCCTAGTAATATATTTAATTTTATCTAACTTCATTGGGTGCTAAAGATGCATAGTTTGCTGCATAAACATACTTCATTCAATAATAAAAAATAAATTGTTCGTTGATAATTTTACTACAGTTCTTCGTTACATGTAACGAAGGTGTAAATTTTCATATCACATTTATTATGTAATTCTTAAACCAATACTCCCACCTTAGAGTTGCAGTGATCATGAAGGCATTATTCTCTATATTTTCTACAAGTACTTTCCAATCTAGGAGGGGACCGAAAACCATATACAGTCGAATCCGCTTAATGGAATATCGGATAATGGAATATCCCGCCTATTGGGATAAATACCCGTGTCCCAAACCGCAACCATTGAATAAAATGATAAAACGCTCCGGTTAATATAAGAGAATTGGAATAATCCCGATTATCGGAATACATGTCTTTATTCAAGGCAACATTTCGTGTTGTGATTGCTTGCACATTGCACAAGAAATAGTAAACAGGAAACAGACGTTCATTGGTAAAATGGGGGGGGGGGGCTAAAGCATGATTCATAAACAACATGATTCATAGAGTGTGGTAAGCAAAGTCCTCGAAGGTGGTAAGTCTGCCCCACACAAAGAGCTAGAATCACAAGAGCTTGATTAGTCCTCGCAGGCCCCACACTTGTTATGATGTAAGGCAAACAAACGTGTCTATGAAGGGGGTAGAGGGACAAATGAAGGTTATTTTAATTTTCGTTTTTTGAGGAAAGGGTGTAGGTTTATGTGTGATAGACTAATGTCGTGAATGTCATCCGCAGCTTTCTCTGCTTTTACGGTACGCACATACATTTAGTTTAGTACGTAATTTATCGCTTTATGTTATCGAGACGTAAAGATTTCGCATTAAGTGAAAAAATAAGTGTTATTCGGTATGCAGACGAAAATAAGTGTACTCAAGTAGAACTTGCTAAAAAGTTTAATATTTCTCAATCCCAAGTAAGTAAGCTACTGAAAGGAAAAGAAATAATTTTTAACGAATGGAAATCAGATACGAAATGTAGTCAGAAACGACAACGTAACGGGAAAGAAACTGAAGTAGAAAGTGCGCTTTTAAGATGGTTTTCTGAGAAAAGAGTTCGCAATGTTCCGATTAGTGACTTAATCTTGAGTCAAAAAGCAGAAGAACCTGCACAAAAATTGAATATTTCAGATTTTAAGGCTACTAATGGCTGACATTGTAGATGAACAGAGCGACACCAAATCTCTTTCAAGATAATTACCGGCGAAGAAGAAAATGCGGATACAGGGGCCGCGAATGTTTGGGTGAGTGACGTATTGCCTACTTTGCTGAAAGATTACAGCTCCTCGTGTATCTATAATTGTGACGAAACTGCCCTTTCTTATAGGGCGATGCCAAATGGAACTATATATTTCCGTGGAGAAAATGTTGTTGGCGGAAAAATTCCCAAAGATAGGCTTACAATTTTATGCTGCGTTAATTCCGATGGGACCCATAAAGTTCCGTTATATGTAATCGGCAAATCAAAAAATCCACTTTGTTTCAGAGGAGTAAAATCCTTACCAATACACTACAAAGCAAATGCCGCTGCTTGGATGATATTAATTTTTTTAAGCAATGATTGATATCGTTTGACACTCAAATGAAGAAAATGAAAAGGAAGGCTTTGTAGTTTGTGGATAATTGCTCGGCTCATATAGTGAATCTGAAATTGGAAAATGTAATGATTCATGTCTTGCCACCAAACACAACATCAATTTTGTAACCAATGGACCAAGGACTCATTTCAGTTTTCAAACGGAATTACAGAAAAGCAGTGGTAAAAAAGACAGCTGGTTACATAATTAAGCAAATATCATTACTCACTGCGGTTCCCATGATGAATAAATCATGGAATGCAATTTCAACAGAAAGCATAAAAAATTATTTTCTTAAGTGCAAATTTTCTGTAGACGCTGCTCCTGAAGAAGTGAATTTAACATTTTTCGATCCCGCACCTGAAGGAATGATGGACGATGACTTTTCTAATTTCGTAAACTTTGATAATAATTTAGAGGTGTTTGGAGAGATATCTGATAGTGAAATCCTGCAAACTGAGATTATAGAAGATAATGATGATGATCAAGTGGGCATTGAAGTACCTTCATATATGGAAGTGACTAATGCATGCATCATTTTAAGACGATTTTTGGAATATAAAAACAACGTGGCTTCATTCCATATTATAAACTGGAAAATCAGGTAACAAATTTATTGAATTCCTAAAAAAAGCAATCTAAAGTAACTGATTATTTTGTCAAGCCATAAATATTACACCTATGAATTTTATCAAGTTGTAAGCTATTATGTACGTATATATAAAATTTTAAGTCGCTATAAAGCAACATTTAATTTAGATTTTATCTATTCGTTAAGTATATTTTACTCCATTATTTACTTGATTTCGTGTATAAATACAAACACTATACACACCGGCGTAGCTAAGAATCTGCGTCCCCATCTCCCGCAAAGAAATTCGAGGGATCCCCCCATTCAGTAATTAATTGTATAGTTTTGTAGAAAGATGAAGCCCCTTAGCCTCCGGGATCCCCCGCACTACGGGGGCTATCACAACGCCCCTGACTGTATATGTGTGAATATATTTTGGTGCATCCCGGGGAATGGAATATCCCGCCAATTGTAATATTTTCGTGTGACAAAATGGCTATTCTTTTAAATACAATAGTTCAATATACAATAGTCATTTCAATAGAGCAATGTGCCAATTGTTGGTTTTGTGTGGTTCTTATATTTTGAATCTGGATCTTCAAAATGCGATGAGTTTTTTTGCAATTGCTTTCCGATAATATTTGGTGACCCTTTGTACCCTCACTGATTTTCCATCCATTTTGAACCTTCACTGTTTGAGAAATAATTTGGTCATTTGACCAAACTATATCCCAAACCTTGACACTTATCCATATATGTATCATCAATCTAAACTTCGTTTAATCTATATCGATAATTTATTTTTTTGTCTTCTAACTTTCTTCCTCTCAATTACTTTGCTTCTACATTTTTTAAGACTTTACAACAAAGTTGACAAGTGTTTATGACTTTGCTCATCCTGTCTGTCAGTCGGTCGGTCTGTCCTTTAGCACGTTAACTGCCGTAAACATGACTTTATCAAAATGAAATTTTAGTATGTTGTTCAGGCGGTCCGTAGGACCTATGGGAATATAAATGAATAATATCACCCAATTAGTTTTGGATTGAATCCGGGTTGAAAAAATGAAATACATTGAGCCCTATGGGACCTAATTTTTCAAACATTTTTTAAGCGGATTTAAAATTCACAAATTGCTTCCAAAATTTTAAGTAATATTCAAATTGTTCCATAAAATATACAAAAAAAATTCAACGAAATATCAGTAGATTTTTAAATAAAAATTAAAATAATAATTACATCTCTTATATGAAACGATCACGTGACCACGATATGAAAAGATCACATGACCCACTTCAAAATGACATATGGCATCCATCTTGTCTCAAAATCGTGATTTTTTAAATTCTTTTTAATTCATAATGAGTGTTGTATCCGCCCTAAAACCACTTTATTCTTGCTTAAACTCTGTGCGTCTACATACTGAAACAACGCAATTACAATATATTTTAGTTTAAATGATCATTCAAACTTGATTATTTCTGCAACGAAGTCTACTTTTCACTTATGTAAAATGTAAACAGCAAAATATGTAGAATGAGTTGTATTAGAATTTCTGCATTTCTTTAACGCAAAATTATTTAGCCCATGGAGTCTGCATAACTGATATGAATGAAATATTCATTGATTTTACAAAGAGAAGGACGATTTTTTTCGATGAAGATTTAAGCAGAGAATTTAATTACTTGTAGCTCCATGGTCTTAATTTTTAAATAAAATAAATTATTATAGTATTGTGATGAATGAAATGAATGGGAAAATGTTATGAATGAAATGCTGTTTTTATAGAGAGATCCAGGCGTGTTATTTTTTCTATGACGTCATTTGAATGAATTTCAGTTGTTTTCGTTTATTATATTTGAAGTTTTCAAATATAATAAATTATCGTAGTATTATAATAGTTTTTAAAATATTACCGAGAAATGTATCGCATTTTAGAGATGTTTAAACCAGGCAATTTATATTTCAATGCCGTCATTTGAATGAAGTTCATTTTTTTCGATGAAGGTTTAAGTTTTCAAATATAATAAATTAATGTAGTATTGTGATAAGTTTTAAAATATTACCGAGGAATGTATTGCATTTTAGACATGTTTAAATAAAATTGCATTGAAGTTGGAAAGTGTTTCATAATCAATACTTTAAGCATAATTGATCTTTCTTGTTATCTAATAACGCCAAAATCGTGTCGCATTCTACTCGCTATCTCGGCTGTAGACTTGTTCCAGATAATCATATCCTTGTCATAAACCCAGCCAGCGAAGGCAATTTTAGTCGCATTTAGGAAAATAGTGAGATATAGTCTTTATTGTGGAAGGTACAGTCAATGATTCGCCTATATCTTCACCGGAATTAAATCAATTCCTCTACCATAATTTGTGTCTTTGTTATCGCTTTATCCATTTCATGTCCCGTTTATATAACTTATCGGCTATTGTTATATTTTTCTATTATCTTATAAAATTACTTTCTTAGATGTCGTCACATTAATTGTAACCATCACAATTTCCTGTTAAGTTATTTTATCTTTCAAATGTACTTTTTAAGTGCTTCACACATACGAAAAGATATAACCTCCAAACATTTGCCAAACGTTACATCAAATATTTTTAGATTTGAAATGGATTCAGATTGGATAAAAATTAAATTCAAATTCATAATAGTTAATCAGGACAACCATTAAGTGACTTAACTACTAAATTTTGAAATATGTTATTAAATAAATTTTAACAACAGTTGAAAATATCTCCAGTTTCTCAAAATTGAAAAAAATTAAATATATCAAGAACGGTCCAACTTCTAGTAATGAAGTTGATCTTACTATTTTCGTCGTCAAAATTTAAGTGTAAAACAAATATTTAATTGATACATTTGAGCATATGTAGCCTTTCATTTTAGATTTTGACGACGCTTGTAGGCCATTTCGCAAAAAAAGCCAATTATTTTTTCGAATCGTACCGAAATCTAATCAGCACCAGTTTAACCCATATGGGACTTATTTACCAAATTATGTGAAATTTGGACTGTTATATTCTCAGCTAAAGTGAATGCATACGAATTTTGAGGGCCATTTTGCCAAAAATTAGGCAGCTTACTTTTACCTAATTTTAACTTAATCTAATTAGCACCAAGGTTAACCACAGATAATTTACAAAATTTTATGAACTTTGGTCAATAAGTTTTTCAGTTAGAATTGATACGTGCATTGCATACAGATACACACATATCGACTAGATATACACAGGCATCACTCTAGAAATAGTTTCTTCGTATTGTAGAGGTTCCAAAACGTGTAGATCCGTCGAAAACTCGAGTTTAGTTTTCCGTCATGATTCCAATACTTTCTCTATACATTAACATGTATTGCAGAGAAAGTGAAAAAATTACATCATATAGATCTTTAATGCAAGTAAAATCTTGAAAAATGATTATCTTGTATGTTTATAGACATACATGATATACAAACACTCGTTATAAACATTCGCTGATCCATAATCAACAATGTGTTTAGATGAATGGAGCTGATTGCATAACTGTAATACGAGAAGGTAGAACTATGGGGTTAAAAACTGTTTGTATTGCTTTTGTGTGGTTTATTTCGGGTCCACACTTTAAGGTTCGGGGCATATTCAGCAGTTTACAGCGGTTTTAGAAAATGTATATATAACACTACATTCTTTAAATGAACGTTGTGTGGATGCTAAATCGGAATACTGGCCAAACGTAAAATAGTGTAAAAGTGTTTTGCTGTGAATAACCTATATAGCAAATTTGGCTGATTTCGGAGCGTTACGAAATAACCTAACTGTTAAAAATGTAATTAACTTTTACTTGTTTTGCTGGGATGTGGTACCAGTTTTGAATATACAAAAACAATTTCAATATTTTAACGTTTTGAACATTTTTCATACGAAAAACCTAAAATGTTTTCGTCTTAGAGAGTTTTCGTTTCGCTTTGTTTATTTTACTCGACATATCTTCTGCAACAAACTGTGGAATATAGATATAAACAGCAAACGACAAAATGTTCAGTAAGAAAACTAGCTTCCATATAATTATGTTTATTTGTAAAAATATCTTACAGATTTCGAGGAATTATCCTATCATGTAGAAGACTAAAACTTATCTGTTTTTAAAGTTTTACTGCTTATAGCTCGAAAATTGGAAGCATGTACAGTAAGCAGGTTCTTACAGTCCTTTAAAAGCTCCTACACGGATAAAATTATTAAATGGATTTGGGATCAAATCATTAGTTTTTGAAGCATAGTGGTTATAATTTCGATATTTCCATATTGTGAAGTGTTGAACTGTAAATTCAAGAATTACACTGTGAATCCAAGGAAAACACTATGAATGCAAGGAAGACTCTGAATCCAAGGAAAACATCGTGAATCCAAAATGTCACATCTGATCTGTGGATCCAAGGAATGCAATGTGAATTCAAACTACGACATAGGAGCTGTGAATCCAATAAAAAGAATGTGAATCCAAACTATGACATGTGGACAGTGAATACAAGGAAGATGCCGTACGGCGTGCACGACATTTTGTAATTTCAATTACGGATGCCAACCAAAATAATGAACTATCTAAATGCTGCAGAGGGAGCCAATGACAACACATGCATACATAAACAGTGGTCATCCCCGCCTGCATCAACAGCGAATGGTAGATGTGGTAAGGAAGCAATGGCGGAAAGAAAAAAGCGCCCCAAAATCGTATTCCAAAAAGTTCAGTCGACTTTCAAATTTTCGAAAGAGCTAACATTATGTTTCTTGGTTTTTGTAAAAAAAGGTATATCGAACGTGAGCGATAAAATGGAAGCTTGCTGCAGTTATGAGATGTGCAACAGTTTCGTACATCATCGAGATTGCACGAATACGTACTTAACACAAAGAGTAGCGGTAAATCAACTTTCAATTTGTCACTAATTAGCACGGAAGGCACACTTTTATCGATTATTCAAATAATGAACAATCAGTTCGTAAGAGTAGATTATATTAACGAGTTCTTAGATATTGAGCTAAAAGAACTATTTTGAGTGTCGATTGATTAAAAGAAACTATTTTAAAATTATATGTCAATTTTATTAAGTGTGTAAATATGTATTAATGAAATATTGTCAGTGTTATATGTTTTATAATAATAGATTTAATAATAGTATCATTACTCAAGATACAATGGATATCTATAACTTAAAATATTAAAATAAATTGATCAATTAAGTCAAGTGTATTTATTTGTATTTTGTGTGTTCATCTCTCCAGCTTGAGGACCGGGAGCTTACATGCTCTTCCCCTAGCGACGGCATCATAGGTAAGTCCTATAGTGGTAATTTTGATAAGGACAAGTTTACCTTATTACAGAAGACACTGCGATTTCAAACTGTGGCTTCCAAACTGTTAATCCATGGAAGACAAACCATCTACAAAAAATGTGTTATTCAGTCGAAACCATCTTGGCTTCATACTGGAACCACTGCTAATTTTTTATATTAAGTTTAAAATGCATATAATATTTTATAATAACTATTTATTGACCACTTATCCTTTTTATATCTTTTGACAGAGATGTGATATATCTAGTTGCTATACAATATCACTAATTACACATAATATATATTTACTCTACAATAGACATTTTAAATTTTACGATAGCAAATACATTTAAATAAATTAAGTAAATGGCATTCATAAAATTACTTTAACATTATTTCAGAATATCTTACACAAATGTGTAGACCCTATCAAGTTAAAATTAAAAAATACACTAACAAACAACTCAAACCAGCAAGAAAAATAAGGAAGTGTCAGCAAAAAATGCATTCGCAAACTAAACACATTTTAAGTCGTACAAAATTCTTGCCTCATTGTGCAACAGTTTTCAAGATTTTAGCTGTGATATTTTTTTTTCTTCTTTTGGACTAGGGTAAAAATGACTCTATGCAAAATGAGTTTCTGACATTTAGAAAGTGTTAAATGGTTTTAAAATATTCGAAACAACTACTTTTACTTAAAAGCAACAGTGAGATTTTTAGAGAAAGCGTTTTTCTTCGTCTTCAACGCTCTCACATGCTTTAGCACTGGAGC
This sequence comes from Amaurobius ferox, assembly GCA_951213105.1. NCBI lineage: Eukaryota > Metazoa > Arthropoda > Arachnida > Araneae > Amaurobiidae > Amaurobius > Amaurobius ferox. The sequence continues at coordinate 124,877,328 of OX578134.1, forward strand.
AGTAAATCAGTTTTCATAATTATTTTCAAAAGCAGCTGTTCTTTTTAATTTAGTAATAAAAGAAGAAAAAGAGAGTCATTTAAAACTCTAAACTTCGTTTTAATAGACGACGTGTTTGTTTAAAAATAAAAATAAATATCTCGGTTGAAATATTTTTGTTTACAGTTTAAACTACGTTACTTGATATTGTGAATAATATATCGGTAAATGGTTTCGTGTTATTTTTTCAAGTTCCGAACACATGATTGTATTTTTCATATATTAAAATTTATATAATTAAAATCTACTTAATATATCTTAATATAACTGCGCGGTTTAGCAATAAACTAAACGATTTTCATATTGTTAATGTGGTGCACATTTTAGAAAAGACGTTGAAGTGCACTGAATTTAATTAATTACATTGCATTGTAACATGAAATACCGCGTTAACCCACCTTATTAATCTTTAGTGCGAGCCCTGGAATAGAATAATTATTAACATAATACTATAATTAATTGCACCATTTTAACTTTAAATAAAATCATTTATTAACAACATAGATAACTTATTAAATTAATTACAACAATTATTGATATTAATTGCGGCGGAGAGAGCAAATGTGAGACCAGTTAATTAAAAAAGCCTAAAATGCATTGATGGCATTCAACACATACCTTCAAGTCTGTCTTTGGACATTGATTTTAACTCTTACATCAGAGTATTTTGTACAGATACCAACTCAGGATATGGTACTGCTAATTATACTACAGTTGATCTGTATCTGACGTTGACGTTCTGTATATCAAGACATGGGACATTTCTGTGAAATTTCTATGGAATACTCTGTTTGAAAAATTTGCGAAATACTTCAACACTGCATATCTCTGTGAAAAATTGCTATTGCCGTCGAAGTCATCGTGAAATCTGTCGTAGCAATAGTGAAATCTGTTGTAGTAATTGTTCTGAATATCACTCTAGGACCTTCGGTTGCTGCCTTCTTTGCCTGGGGTCTGTAACGCCTCTCACGCTACCATTGGCTGACCTTAGGGCAATACGCTCAGTCATCTTGTATAATTGGTCAACGTTTCAAACCATTCTCTTGACTATATGTAGCCTCTTAAGTTTATGGCCTAATTGACATATCGGTTCAAATCGTTGTAAAAACTGTCGTCGTTACGGCTGCTGCCGTTGTCCAATATTGCAGCCTTAATAATTAAAGAACACAAAACTGTGTTACATGTCAATAATTAGAAAATGCTAAATTAAATACACTGTATAAGATATTGCCAGTTATTTTCTCAATTTTGATTTTATAAGCCCATTATGCTTGGATTAATCTGTTGGTAACCACAGCAGCAGAATCTACTTTAATATATACTTAGATTGACAACTAATTAAAATATACGATTCTACATATGCAGTTAAATCATAGCGTTTGTTAAAACACAATGCTCTTAACTTGAGAAAAAGTGAAGTACAGACATTCAATGAAGAGGAAACAGTATAAACATTCAATTTTAAATTAAATTAAATATAGGCATTTAATTTCAAATGAAAAATGTATAGATGCCCAATTACAGACGAAACATTTATAGACACGCAATGCCAGATAAAGCATGCATACACCCAATTTTAAATGGCGCAATTATAGATAACCAATTTCAGACGAAATAATTATAGTCACCAAATTTCAAACAACACAATTATAGACAGTCAATGTTATTAAAGTTTGGCAATCAATAAAATTCAAGTATTGGGCCCAGGATATTTATCGAATAGCGGTGTTTATTTTGAGTTATGTTATTGAGGAAATATGGCTTTTGAATTGTTCGAAATATTATAAATCTATAAGAATTATTTTAACAATATAGCTTACAACTATAAACTAGCAAAAAGGCGGGTTATAATTGACTATAGCACATATGAAAAATGGGAGCTGTGACAGATTACAAATTAAAACTTCATTTAACAAATAATTATGAAATCGTAAGTATAAAAAATTAATTTCAACAATTAATAATCCTCATGCAAAGATCATTTTTATAATTTAAATATTACATTACACAAATCAGAATACATGAAAATACTGAACTCAAAGTATCACATTTAAATCGCTAAAACTTATTTAATATACAGCTGCAGGTTATATCACAATACATGCGAATGCACACGCATTGATGAACTGTTCAAAAGTTGTTTAATTGCTATTTGTACAAAGCGTAATAAATAGGCGCTGTTTACAAATAGACGTTTCACCTTGTTACGTTTCGTTTTAATTATTAAAATCATAATTCTGTAAATATGTATGAAATTTAAAGTATGTGTGAAAAGTTTTATCTTTCTACCTATAGCACAGTAATGTCCAAAATTGTGGAAACCTTTCGGAAAAAATGTATTTTTGAGGCTTGATGGTTCATAACACTCCTTTTTTTGTGCCAATACCATAAAGTTATATTTAATCAAAATTGTAATGAAATAAAATTTGTTCAATTATCTGTATTCTATCAAAGTTATAGACACATAACTAGAAAAAAGAAGCACGACTTGCTTAGGTTTGTATGAAGTAGCTGTCCTTCATTTTAATGTAGCCAATGAGCATGAGTGTTTAGGGCGTCAATCAGGTGCCATCTTATTTTGACAATGAGCCAACAACTTCCGGGACATTTAACAGTGTGTTATGTCATTGCTATCAAGTTGGTTGATTTTTTTGTGTGTGGTCTTCCATTTAGTGAACTTGTAAAACGTAATAAAATTAAAGAAATGGCACGATTAAAGAGTTGACTGGTCACTCAGAAAGCGATGTAAAATAGTACTATTAAGTGAACAAGGCTACAGTTATGAAGAAATTAGTAGATATATCGAGGGAAATATAACCAAAGTTAGCATTTCTAAATTTTTGAAGAGGTATAAGGATACTCAGTCACTACAAAACCAGACTGATAAAGACAGGAAACGGTACACAACAGCAAGTTATGATAGAAGAATGATTAGACTGTGACAGAAGAAAGCCATTTTGGTGTAGACAAGGTGAAATGGGGCAATGCAATGTGAAGTTAACTGTTCGACGCAGACTACCTGAATTTAGTCTAAATGCTAGCATTCCACGAAAAAAGCCATTTTTATCTCTCAAACAAAGGTTGAAAAGATTAAACTGGGATAAAATCCTTGTTTACTGGACAACGGAACAACGGTACAGTGTAATTTGGAGTGATGAGACCAAGATATTCTTGTTTGGTAGTGATGGCGTAAAATACGTAAAGAGAAGAAGCGGTGAAGATTTGCATCCTGATTGCATTACATCTGCTGTGAAACACCCAGTTAGTGTTATGGTCTGGGATTGTATGGCATTAAGAGGTGTGACCAGAATTTGCGTGATCAATGGAAATATAAATGCCCAAAGATACATAAATGAAATATGTGAGCCCAAACTGCAGCCTTCGGCACGTGATCTTTTTGAAGATAATGAAGCATTTATATTTCAACAGAATTCATCTCCATGTCATGTTGCTCGTGTGTGCAGAAAGTGGTTTCAAGATCATCATATTCAACTGCTGAAATGGCCTGGGCATAGCCCAAACCTTAACCCCATCGAAAATACATGGTGCCGACTAAAGAAACTTGATGGTCAGAAGCAACCCAGTAATTAAACCCAATTAACAGAAGCAATAATTCAATCATGGTTTCACATTATAACAGCTGCAGAACTAAAAAACTTGGTTCACTCTATGGGAAAATGCAATAAGGCCGTAATTAAAACTAAAGGTTATCCAACTATGTATTAAATGACATGGTGAGATATTTTGTCTATCTCATTTTTTCTATGCATTTCACTTTTCTTTTTTGTTCTATAAAAAAATGCTGTTCTATTAAAAAATAATCCATAAATGTTACTGCATTACAGTCTTGAGTACATTAGCTTTCTATTGATATATAATTTTATGGTATTGGTACAAACCTCAAAAATACACCAAAAGGTTTCTACAGGTTCCACAAGGTTTCCCAAAAGGTTTCCACAATTTTGGCCACTACTGTAGTTTTCAAGTAAAAAAGATCATATATTCAAAAAAATGTTGATTTTGCTTTGTTAGGTATGAAACATAGACTTCGTTTGGCTCGTATATAATAAGAATGGTTTGTAACACATGGTATATGGGTATTGTAACAATGGATATTTTTGTAAATATGAATATCCTTGAACGAGTTTATCAAACATGTGAATGTGTAGAATTGAAAATTTCCTATTGAGAGAAAAAAAATAATATTACCCTAAATATATTTGATTAATCATCAAACAAGGAACATTACTTTATTAATTTTTATTTTTTCAAAAATATTCTTGTTCCTTTTCATGTTGACATAAATATAACATGGATGATTATTTTGGATTTTTTGAATAATGAAAAATATACAAATAAAATATTTACCAACGAGTTAAAATGTATATTTGGATGAATTTGAAAAAAAAAAATTGTTGGTACAAAATTGATATACAAAATTGAGTGTAGGTCATTTTAATCAAGGTTACTATGTATTCCAATTTGGAATTGCTTTGAAATATTTTATTAAATTTTATTTATATATTTTACTGGTATCTAAAATGTTAAATAACATTTATAACATTTTCAAATTTCCACAAAATGCTACTAATTAAACAAGAGAAAAGTACTTGATATTACGAATTTAAAATAGAAAATACTTAATTGCTAATAGGGGAATACAAACGGAGTTTCAGACTTAATTTGCGTTTTTAATTTCTGTATTTAGAGACATAAAAAATAAATGTCGAAATATATGCCCTGAAACTATTTCATTTGTTCCATTTTTTCGTTAATTAGTAGAAATAATTATCTCTTAGATAACTTTCATTTTCTAGTTAAATTTTATATCAAAATTAATAAGAATAATTACTAAATTTGTCATCCTACTAATATCACAGAAATGTAGTTGTGAGGTTAGCTGTAGTATACATGTAAACATATCGTAAACAATTATATAATTTTTCAAAAATACGATGGTAAACTTTAAACATCATGCATTATTAGTAGCGAAATATCGTTTCATACATATCGCAAGAAAAATGTCTGTGTACAGGCATTTTTCTTGTTTATTGTTCTTAACGTAGGACAAACATTTTATTTATTTTATGTTTTTGTTTTTGCTAATGTTACTAAAGTGTTCTGTCTCACTTTTTCGAAGGTGTGTTTTTCCCCTTTAAATTGAGTTAAAATACTTTAATTTTTTTATGTATATAAAATACATTTTATCAGTTAATGTTGACAATATTTCGGACACATTGTTTATGTTATTATTTTTCAGAATTATTTTATCATAGAATATCACAACTTGTATAAATAATAAATAACTAAAAAAATTATCTAACAGCGTAAATACAAATAATAGCAGCGTAAAATACTGCGTAAGTAACATATTATTGGCGAATTAGTTGCGTGACATTTCAGTAGCATTTTACGTTGTGATCTAGGATTTTTATGCACTGGTTTCCAAAAGTTAAGCACGGATGGTAAAATCAACAAAAATGGAAAAGTAAGGTTTTGATTATCTCAAAATTGTACATGAAGGTATCAAATGTGTTTATGCATTAAAGAAAACAAGAATTAAGTACAAATATTAAACAAATATTTACTTTTCGTAAGTTATATGATGACGTCACATTTGAGTCATTAACAAAATGGTATTTAAAGGCAAACAAACCAACAAAACTTATATTAATATGGCTTGTAACAACCCTGGACCTTCACACGAACATTACCATGCTTTCAATGAAGTGATCAACCATCGCAGATGGGAACAATGAACATTCCTCCAATAGGGTAGTTTCCAACTGTCGGAGACTGGCTAGAGGAGGTAAACGTGCAGAAACAGCACCCCTTAAGGCATCCCAAATGTTTTCAATGGAATTAAGGTCGAGGTAATACGCAGGCCACACCATACGATAAATACCCTCACTTGACAGGTATTCGTCAACGATGTTAGCTCGATGGGTACGGGCATTATCGTTCATAAAAAGGACATCAGGACCAACCGCTGCAGCGTAGAATACTGCAATGTGTTCTAGACCTTCATCCCGATACCGCGCAGCCGTCATAGAACCCATAGAAGATGTGCAGCTCTGTGCGGTATCCCATTGAATTTCCAGTCCACAACATGACGCTGCCATCTCTGAATGCGCGATGTTCTATTATGTCATTGACCTGATTGCGTGTACCTCGTTCTCTCCAGACCTTTACACTCTTATCATCTGATTCCAGGGCAAATCTGAACACATCCGTGAACAGAACATTCCACCAATCTGAGACAGTCCAATTGACATGTTGACCACAACACTTTAATATTGCCCCTCTGGCTTGGACGGTTAGTGGAACACAGAAACGTGGTACTCGGGTGTACAGTTCCTTCACGTGGAGCCTTCGGCGTACGGTACTAGCATATATTGGTTTACCAAGTGCCGCTGCAACCCTGGATGTAATAGTTGTGGAGGTCGCTCATTGATTCCCCTTAGCTACTATAGCAATATACCGATCATCCTAAGGGGTGGTGATCCTTGGACGACCGGGCATAGTTCTCCGAACGAGTGTTTGACTTTCTTGGAATTGTTTCCTTAAACGAGAAATTGCCGAATGATCAACTACAAAGAAAATAGTGACATCTTTGATTGACTGTACTGTTTCAATGCGTCCGACAGCACAACAGCGCGCACTATCTGTCATTCGTCTTCTTTCAACCATAGAAATACGAATATCATCAAAAATAATCCTACAAAAGTTATAAACACTTCATATCAGCATTTAAATGCATCTTAGTAAACTTTCCAGAATGCTAGCGTCGTCAGCGACTACCTAATTAGCATATATCCAGACAGTCATTCGTGATTTTCTATAACATACGATATTTGCGTATTGCCATCTACACCCACAGTGAGTTTCAGCCACTCAAATTCGAATAAGTTTTCGAAAAGTGAAAATCCGCATTGCTTGCTTAACTTTTGGAAGCCAGTGTATTAATTTACAGGCGCAGTATTTTTACAGGTCATCTTCTTCAACGCTATTTAAAAATATTTTTAAAAATATTTATGAAATATTATATAAATTTATTAAATAACAAACTATTACATACTACATACTATTAATTACTGCACATATGGATATGCGTATATAGAAATATTTTTACAAATACAATTTATATTAGATCCAACACTATCGTTATATTTTCAATAATTAATTCCTCAAATATAAGTGTATTCAGAAAATATTGATTGGACTCCAAAAATTTTAACAATTTATTCTAAAGATTTGTTTTAACGTTTAATGCTCTTACATGACAGAAAAATTCAAATGTATCTCTAAAGAAGAAAATTATGATACATTTATTGTACTACTTGACATATGACTTAACATATTTTATATATAAAAGAAACTAAAATATAATAACTGCATATGATGGTAAGAAGCATTGAAACATTAATGGCGTATTTTGAGCCGCTTTCATCACGGAATTCTGTTATTTAAATCGTCTCTGCCACAATAGTATATCTTAAAATATCATAAAATGAGTCTTCATAAAGTTCTCCTGTGGAATTTTAAACATGCTACTAAACAACTATAATCCAACATTATGACTACAATTCTTTAGGAAATGTTCCCATGACTCTTACATAAAATAGAGGATGTTCAACCACGAAATTCATTGTATGTTTTATGACGCTTCTTGATGGAATTCTCACTCTCTTTATAGGGGAATTTAACATAACTAAGATGGAAAGTATTATAAGCCACCAAATTACTGTTCTTTATGAAATAAAAGTTTTAATGACACATTATTATATTTTTTTAGGTAAAAACATTTTTACTATTTGTCATACGTTTTCTATAGGTATTCTATATTACAGATGAAGTGTCTAACTGCATTATACTTTAAGAGTTAAACTTCGCACGTACATTAATTATATAGAACGCATTTTGAATATTTATACATGGAAAATTGAAAATATGTTTATTTATTTGTGTATGTGTGTGTGTGTGTTTGTCTCATCATCACTGGACAATGGCTACACCAAATTGAATGAAAGTTTTGGGATAGACTTGGAACAGCCCCACAACAAATGTAATCCATGTTTCGAGTTTTTAGGACTATGGGTTAATGGGATGTTAATTAAAACAAACAAACAAACGTATTATTAAACCTTCCACTATGATAACATTATGCAAACAATATTTGCTTCCCAATGTTGTTTAAAAAATATATATATATATATTTATATATAAGTATATATATATATAAGTATATTTATATATATTTATATATATATATATATATATATATATATATATATATATATATATATATATATATATACATTTTTGTTAAAATGGACCAAGGAAGACAACATCGTATAACGAAATTAAATAATTAAACACTACGAGTTATTACTGCAGTATATATTTTATATTTAAATAATAAGGAAATATATATATAATTAAATTTTTATCGAAATTTCATTTTTGCTTGAGATAAATCTATTACGAACTCTATGTTTGAAGATTACGGGGATTATTGATATTTTATAATTTTTACTTCATCTGATTCATTCTGGTGAAATATTTTTCAAATGCCTGAATTGTAAAACGTGTATATTTTCTAATACAATGCAAAAATATTCTTATCTACGAAAATATAAGAAGTACGAGTATAACTTCCAATCCAGGGGAATACACGTAGTGCGAGTACATCTTTTAGTACATGTTTAACGTTTTTTTAACACTTTACAACAAAATTAAAAAGTGTTTATGACTTTGTTCATTATGTCTGTCTGTCTGTCTGTATGTCTGTCAGTTAGCACCATAACTGCCGTAAAAATGACTTAATCAAAATGAAATTTTAGTATATTGTTCAGACGGGCTGTGGGACCTATGGGAATATAAATGAATAATATCACCCAATTAGTTTTGGATTGAACCCGGGTCGAAAGAATGAAATGCATTGAACCCTATGGGACCTAATGTTTCAAACATTTTTAAGGGGATTTAAAATTTTAAAATTGCTTTGAAAATTTCAAGTAATATTCAAATTATCCCATAAAATGTATATAAAAAAATTTCAGCAAAATATATTCAGTAGTTTTTTAAATAAAAATTAAAATATTAATTACACCTCTTATATGAAGCGATCACGTGACAATTATATGAAGAGATCACATGACCCACTTAAAAATGAAATATGGCATCTATCTTGTCTCAAAATCGTGATTTTTAAAGTTTTTTTTAATTCATATTGAGTGTTGTATCCGTCCTAAAACCGCTTTATTCTTGCTTAAATGCTGTGCATCTACATACTGAAACAACGCAATTACAATATATTTGAGTTAAAATGATCATCCAAATTTGATTATTTTTACAACGAAGCCTATTTTTCACTTATGTAAAATGTAATAAGCTAAATATATAGAATGAGTTGCATAAGAATTGCTGCATTTTTAACGCAAAATTATTTAGTTTTCATTCATAGCTGACATGAATGAAATATTCATTGATTTTCCAATGAGAAGGACGATTTTTTTTGATGAAGTTTTACGCATAGAGTTTAATTAATTGTAACTCCATGATCTTAAATTATTAAATAAAATAAATTATTATAGTATTGTGATGAATGAAATGAATGGGAAAATGTTTATGAATGAAATGAACGGGAAAATGTTTATGAAGGAAATGCTGCTTCTATAGAGAGAGCCAGGGGTGTTATATTTCGATGGCATCATTTGAATAAATTTGAGTTGTTTTTGATGAAGTTTTCAAATATAATAAATTATTGTAGTATTATGATAATGCTAAAAACATTACCGATGAACCATGCGATTTATATTTAATTGACGTCATTTGAATGAAGTTCATATTTTTCGATGAACTTTTAAGTTTTCAAATATAATAAATTAATGTAGTATTGTGATTATTTTTTAAATATTGCCGAGGGATGTATCGAATTTTAGAGATGTTTAAATGAAATTGCATTGAAGTTGGAAACTGTTCCATAATCAATGCTTTATGCATGATTGATATTTCTTGTTTATTTTTGCATATATTGATTAAATATTCTATTTTACGTAAATTTGTTTAGAAACGGGATTAAAAAATTTTATTCATCAGATGTGTGATTCACCTGTGAAGATAATTTTGTATTTTGACAACATAGATTCTTAAACTTCTTTTTAGGAATATAATTTAAATATTTAATATAATGTTTTGAATAACAATGTCATTTAAAATGCTATAGGAATTTGAACATGATTTTGAATATTAAGTTCCATTATATAATGCATATTCCTTACAAAGAACATGTATTCTCTTAGTCATACATAAGGATTTACAATTGCGTTTCTCATTATGTGAAACAAATAATGTTTACATAATACAACGTTTTCCATCTAATCCTTAAATCCCAAGATAAATGGCATATGTGTTTTATTTGATCGCGATTAATCTAATCTTATTTCTCTACATATGACTGTAGTTGCATATACAGAAGGAAAACACTTGATGGTTTATTAATAATATGTTGATTGTATTCTATTGTAAAATCTTGAAAATTGTAAAAAATATTGTAAAACAATATATATATATATATATATATATATATATATATATATATTAGTGATATAATTATAGTGATTTTTATTCTGTGGATTGAAATAAGTGTTAGGGATTGATTTGAAATTGTTTAATACCATCTGTATGGTTACATTTTTTATAATATTTTAACTAAAATATTATTGTTTAAAATGTTTTGCAGGAACAGATAAATTTCGTATAAATGGATGTAGAGGAATATTAAAAACAAATATGAAATTAAATGAAACATAACATTATATGCCACAATACTGCATACGTGTTGAATCAAATTTAGATGCCATAATATTATTTAGGTGTTTAGTATAATTTATTGCTTTAAATAATCATTAAACTATCGCATTACATGTTACAATAGTCTTAAAGAATGAATTCAAACGTATTGTTTAAAATGGCCGTTGAAAAATCAATTAAAATGGACATAAAATATCGGCAGTGGCTTTAGTCTGATGAAGCCGATAGAGTTTTGTTTGAATAATAACTTTCTTTGTACGTAGTTTGTATCCATTAGAAATTTTCAAAACTGTTAAAAAATTTAAAATATCGAAGTAATAACGACCTTTTAAAAATAGCTTAAAATATTAAAAGTATTGAAATTATAACTACTGTATTTCTAAAACTAAAAATCTGATATAAAATTACATATCCTTATAGAATTTTTAAAGAACTACAAATTATTTATTTTAGTTTATAACTATTAGGTTTGGTTTTTAAGATATAAGTGTTACAATCTTAAAATAATAATTTAATAAAAGGTTTAACTGATTATCAATACAGAAATGATTAAATTGATAAGATGATTAAAATAATAATTTTAATCGTTTTATTAAGTTGGGTAAATTTTCGACATTCTTGAACTTGATAAGAGGATTCCTCGAAAACTATAAGAGTTTCATACAAAATAAGTCATTGTTCTTGAAATGGTATTTCCTGTTGAACATTTCTATCCCCTACTATTTATATCTATATTTTATGTTTTGGAATATCCTTCGAGTGAATATAGGCAATATAATATAGGCTTATAGAATATTTAAAGAACTACTAATTATTTCTTTTTGTTTATAACTAGCAGGTTTAGTTTTTTAGATATAAGTGTTACAAATTTAAAATAACAATTTAACAAAACTTTAAACTGATTATCAATACAGAAATGATGAAATTGATAAGATGATTAAAATAATAATTTTAATCGTTTTATTAAGTTCGGTAAATTTTCAACCTTCTTGAACTTAAGAGGATTCCTCGAAAACTATAATAGTTTCATACAAAATAAGTCATTGATCTTGAAATGGTATTTCCTCTTGAATATTTCTGTTCCCTACTATTTATATCTCTATTTTATATTTTAGAAAATATTCCGAGTGAATATAGACAAAGTGAAGTACTCATTCGGACAAAAGTTGTTCAGCTTTTTAGAAATAAACAGTCTAAAATATTGAAATACTGGATTTATATTTTTATATTCATAAACTGTGCCCTATTTCCAAAAAAAGAAGTAACAGTTTTTTACATTTATATCTGTCAGATGCTTAGATATAAGCTTCTAAACGTGTTTACATTTTTCATAACGTTTAACAGCCAAATGTTCCCCATCTGTGCATGTTATTCAAGTCAAAATATTTCTTTTTATATCTGCAGTTGATCAAAAGTATCCGAAAACCGCTTGTCATTTACGTCCCTCAAGTCGTACAGGCAAACATGTGTATCATTGGACTCAGAATAATGTTTGCTATAAATGCATGCACATATCGTTTACATGCGGGGACCCATATATATTAAAATTTGTAACAATTCATTTTGTTAAATGTAACGCCCAATTTGAATTTTATGTTCTTATTCTCTAAATTAAAGTAGTCTGAATTTACAAAAAATGCATCTATTTTACTCAAATTAATTATGAGTTATGATTGGTTGGAATTTTGGTTTCCTAATTATAATGAGCTCAACAATCATTCCGTTATACCTTCTGACACTGATTTTGACATTGATTGTCACATATTAATTGCTTCTAATGGATGATAATAGTTACATACTAAAAATAATTAAAATAATTAATAAAAAATAAGTAAAATAATTAATAAAAATACTTAAAATAATTGATAATTAAATATTTAAATATATTTATCCAAGGCAATTACTTTTAAAATAATAGAAGCTGTATTACTGTTACGCAATCTATATTTAGTTCCATATAACATGATACATATTTTGCAATTTAAAGTATGTTTTTATGTATCTCTCGCAAACTAACCTTTGCGTTATGGCTCCAGATTTTCAACTCCAGGACGGCAAAATAACTGAAAATTCTCCCCCCCCTCTAAATAAACACCTTCAATGACCTTGCCTTTTGTTCGTAACTCGTTTTCCTTTCAGTCAGAAAAAACTTGAAGGAAGGGCTGCAAGAATTCTTCAAGGCACTCAACGGGGTATAATAGGCGTTCTCCTCCTTTCCCAGAAAAATGGGGGTAAAAAAGACTGGTACAGCAGTTGAACCAGCGCCGTTTTAGAAGAAGATATTTTCAGTGGTACTACTTTTGTACCACCGTAGTTAAAAGGCTAATTCAGTCTTGATAATTAAAATTAAAAATCATACTTCAGTTAGAATAAGTTATGTCAGTATAAAGATGTAAAACTAGCAGTTTGTGAAAAAAATATGGTTGAAATGTCTTATCACATTATATATTACAATTAGCTTACAACAGATATAATTCGTTAACTCTAATGGTATACTTGACTATAATAAAATATGATGCATGATAAATGTAAAATACAGTAGTAAAACACATATTTCAAATCAATTTAATTCTTATAACTCGAATTTCAAATAACGCTCTCATTTCTACACTTTTCCTACACGGTATACATTACACTGTATGGACGCTTAAAACGTGATAAAACGATTAGAATGTAGCAAAGGAAACTTATGATCTTGTGATGTCCTATTGGAAGTTTAAACCTAAAAAATAAAACATTTTCTCTGATCGTCGCAATTCCAATGAAAATTTCAATGAATGTATTCCGAAATAGAGAACTCGGAATATAAATTAGCGATAATTTTCATTAGTAGCGACTTGGTAATGGAAGTCTACTGAACAAATATATTTGATGGTTCAAGTAATTGATTTTCCTTTCTTGTTGAAACCTTTATTTACAGTTCATCTAACTGATACCTTTCATGAAAAGGGATGAACCATTAAGGCAAGTAATATCACTCGCTTTCAAATAATCACAAAATGCAATCCTCTGCTTTAAATTGGACAAATTAAGGACACACATGACACGATGAGGATAAAGCGAAGAAAGTTAGAGGAAAATATTTCTGATTAGGTACTTTGTCGGATCAATTGGCGATGCATAGAATGATAGCCGTTCATATTTGAATAATGTATTTGAATTAAAGTACTTGTTATGCGGTTGCCTTATAGTTAAAATTAACTTTAAGATAAATTGCACCTACATTGTTTTCATGAAAAGGTTTTAAAATGCTTTCCAATGGCATAAAATATTAAAACCTCTGCATCAAATTTGTTTTTAATTTTAATTGGTGATCCATTGTATTTTTAGCAGCTTATTGCATATAATCATTATACATTTAATTACATTTAAATTAGTAAAATATTTCATATTTGTTTATGGAAATGAACATATATTTTGATAATAATGCCACTTTAATAAAATTCCAGAATCTTCTCATCTGCAATGATCCTCAGATTGTAATACTATGGCCCATCATCATCTTGCACTGCGAGCATCAGTTAACGTGTGAATTTAACAAAATACTCATAATTTCAAGTAGGAAATTTATAACGATACTTTGAATTAACTTTTTCATAAACAAATTACTGATAATTATAAAACAAGGACTTTATAGCTTCACTGCCGGTCTTTTGGTATGGAAATTAACAAACCGAACAGTTTTACTTAGCCTCAAATGATAAAGAAACTATTTACTGATTAACATTAAAAAACGTTAAGAATATAAATGCCATTAAGAACAAAATGTTAGTAGTGGTAGAGAATACGAAAATGTTTAAATAAAAACATTGTAAAATTGTGTACAGTGTGTTCTAGAACATAACCGTGTGCAGCAAATGAAAGAAGGAGAAGATTGTTTGAATTATGGAGACATCGTTGTGAGAAGTTGATCAGGTAATATGTAGAAGTTGATGCGTTTGTAAGTGTGGAAGACGTTTAACAGTAAAACTATAGATCCCAAAAGGGATGTAAATACCTCCGACTAAATGCTGAAAAAGAGTGAAGGTAAACCTATTTAATATTATATATGAGAAGATATAGTAGAGCTGACTCTAAGTCACTTAAAAAAAATTATATCACACAATCCATCTTCCAGCAAAATAATCTATTAATTAGTAATATTGATCGATAAACTACACGATGTCGAATATTAAGTGCGGATTAAATCATAATATTTAAACATAAATAATAATTACAATAAAAATTAAATTTTAGCATGCATCTGTATCTTTATTGTGCAAGGTTATATATTTTATTGGATATACTTTAATAAATTTTACTTTCAGTATAACCAGTCGTCACACTATAGTGGGTTTTGCGACATAACCAGTATATTAGTTTTCGGCCACAATAAGTCAGCAATTATTTACCTGACAAGAAAAAATATAAGTGAGTTAAAAATCTAAAAGTGTACAACTACTAAAAGTGTACTTCTTCATAAATGTATCGTTTTTATCGATGTTAGAACCTCAAAAGTAGTTATATCAAATTACAAAACATTTAAAGCATAAGTAGAATATTAATATAATATTAATATAAACTATATAATTAATATAATATAATTAATACATAATATAATTAATATATAATTAATATATAATATAATTAATATATAATTATTATAATATAAATATATTAATATAATATTAATATAAACGTTCAATTCTTCAATATAAAATATAAATTATTCATTATTTCGAAATTATACATTTAGGAACACAAAAACTTTAATATAGTACATGGATTTTACATTTATTTTACTGAAAAGTCAACAAGCAATCAAAGGATTTAATTTTCAATCTATTAAATTTTTCGAGTTTTTAAAATTTTTCCTGCAACTTATAAGATTGAATGCTACATTTTATTAAAAAATGTGAGGTTCAAGGTTAATATAACTTTGAAGGGAATGGGATATATTGACATGGGATTTCACGCGTCAGTAGTAAGATAAATAATTATTTAAGTAATATATAAGTAGTAAAACAACTTAAAGTTCTGATTGACACAAGTTGAATAATTATTTAACATGGATTGCTATTATCGTACATTTGCAAAATCATCGATTTTATCAGAACTTCGTTAATAAATGCTCTTCTAGTAAGGTCTAATGTACTACATTATTTCCATGTGCTACATTATTATCATGTCGTTAAGATGAGACACATAAAATGATAAAATCCTAAGACAAAAAAGATAACAAATTCTGAAAACGCTCCTAAAAGCATTTATCAAAGCAATACATTGACCTACTTTTAAAACTAAATTATATATAAAGATCATTTGTGCTACTTCAGAAGCAGATAAAGTACTTGCTTCATTGAAAATGATGTTTTGTATCACATTTTACAGTTACAATGACAGCGTCATCCGATTGATCTTTTATGTTTTGAAGAAGATTTATTCGAAATTTCCGACTATGTCCGGTCACTTTATAAAATATTTCATGGCAATAAATTGTGTTATTTAATGTAAAACTACGGACGTCATTATGATGGTAAAACTATGTTTCTTGAGATATATCATTCTGAGACAAAAATAAATGTTAAAATTGATCAAATAAACCGATGCAATGGAATTATTTTAAATTGCATTTCCATGGCTGCTTTGTTAATTTAGATACACCTTCAACAAAAATAACATAACGTTAACCCAGTAAAAGAAAACCAACCATCCTTGTAAAGGCAAAAATACATATCCTGAGATATATCCATATGCCATCACAAGCCCGATAAGGTATAAATGCAAGTATGAGTGTACGGGTAAAAACAAATTTATTATAATGTAAATAACATATTAAAAATAACATGATAAATATAACATGGTAAATAACATGATAAAAATTGGTGGACGTGAGATACATACATAGAAAAGAAACGATTAAAATGTCAGAACAATTTAATGATTTAGAGTGTGACCGTATACAAGGGGAGGAAGTCAATAAGGCGTTGGTCCACCTCTGGCCTGGATGCAAGATGCCACCCGGCGTGGCATAGACTGATAAAGTTCGCGGATGGTGTTCTGCGGAATGTCTTGCCAAATTGTCTCCAACTGTCGGACTAAATCGTCAACATGCTGGATGTTTGCAATCGCCTTCCCATAACGTCCCAAATGTGCTCTATGGGAGAGAGATCTGGAGAACTAGCTGGGCAAGGAAGTATTGGGCAAGCTTGCAGACAATTCATAGCAACCCGTGCCGTGTGCGGCCGGGCATTATCTTGTTGAAAAGTAAGACCGGGGTGTCGCAAAAGAAACAAAAGGAACGGTAACACAACCGGTCGTAGAATGTTGTCTACGTACCGTTGTGCTGTTAGTGTGCCAGAAATGACTACTAAAGACGTAAGATATCCGCAGTCGAAATGCAACAGGAATTTTGACCACATATGCAGAATCGCTCCTTATAAAAACCTGCTGAATGCGCAGGTCCGATACGCTGTAGCTCCCACTATTTATTCATTGGACACCAAATTTGATTAATTTGCATGTTCGCTCAAAATGTCTTTGCATACGAAATTTCATTACAATCGGACAACTTCGTCTTGGTGCGTCGATTTTTTGAAAATGAAACAAGAAGATAAACAAATTAGTAGCAAAATAAATGTCCAGTCTCATCCCAGTCCACAATATATAAGGCAAAGATTTACAAGATTTATAAAGAAGTATTTGGAAGCTTTATAAATAGTGTATTAATCATCCACTTACCTTAAGTTATTATATTCTAATTCATCTGACTAAAATTGACAAAAATGAGGGGGACTAGTTTAATTATTTAGCTCCAGGATGAACAAAGATGAAAAATAATTATAGTCTTAGAAAAGTAAATTAACCGCAAAATATTTTCTAAAAAACAGTGCAAAATTTTCTAGTACATTTTTGCCTGAAGGTGAACGTGATAACTTATATTATAATGTTAGCAATTATGAAAGTTAAGGAACATTTTTACTTCTAAGGAAAAAGCATTTTTTTCAAAACACGCCAGATTTTGGTATATTAAATTGATTGCATTTACATTACTTAGTTACATATTGTAATTTTGTGGTCTAGAGTGTGTATTTGATAGATTATCTCGAACATAAAATTAAATAACGTTTTTGTATAATTATTATTCATTATCTGTCCTGCTACATTTTATTTAAAGCCAGTTTATCTGTACGGGTGTCTGTGGGTGTGTATATCTGAGTATGTTGAAGAACACCGATAGTCCGACTCACCAGAAATTTTGTATTAGTTGAATGAACTGCCGGTATCTGCCGGTGTGTGCTTATTTGAGCCTGGCTATATATGTATATGTGAATTTACCTATCTGTGTGTGTTTGAGTCTATCTATCTGTGTGAACAATGTCTTCTCTCAGCCGCACAAGATCAAAATATATCCACATCATTTGGTAATTTGATAATTTATACGTTTTCTTGCTAAATAGATGTTTGTCCGTATCAGAAAATAAAAATGATTATTTATAGCATGAGAACCGAAAAAATTTAAATAAAAGCCCAAATATAGGAGTTTTTTCAAGTACTTGTATGCTTCCATACTGGTAGGAGTTTTTCAAGAACGTCGATAAGAATTTTATGAGAATGAAAATTTCCCAATATTCAAGTTTCGAAATTTTAATGAATTTATAAATATATATCAGAGAAACAGTAATTTTAAAGTCTTATAAATTTGAACGTTTCAAAATTTCTTTTTACCAAATAAAGTAAAATTAAACAAAATTAAATAAACTAACATAAATATCAGTGGGATGATGATTTTAAAATATTGTAAATTCTAACGTTTCAAAATTCCAATTTACCAAATAATATAGCATTAAACAAAATAAAATAATATAATATAAAGCAAATATTAATAGAACAATCATGTTAAAATATTGTAAATTCTAAAGTTTCAAAATACCTATTTACCAAATAATATAAAATTAAACAAAATAATATAAAATATATGTTTAAAAATCTGAAATCTATCAATTTAAAAGAATTTAATAGCTATTTGTAAAATATTTATTTGTTATTAAGAGCTTCAATTTATACATAAACATTAACCCTTAAAACCTATCAAATCACAAATACATGCTAACACATAGTTCATACCTACAATATTTCCAAGCTGGGAATATAATATATGAACTTTAATTGATACTTCCTACCATATGCACGGCTATTAAAATTTTTAATATTTCAAGTAAATTTAGTGATTCCAGACCCAACTTCGGTGTAAACAAATTATTACTTTCAAAAGTTTGTTTATCCACTGCCTTTGGCGAAAATTAACGTAACAGAAATCGTGAATAATTGGAATTTTAAAGAGTTAACCCACATTGTCAATAATGTGATTATATTGCATTTAATAAATTTTAAATATTTCAAAGGATTTATTTGTATTTAATAGCCATACACATTCAGTTTACGTGAATAATGCAATCATTTATTTGATCACGGATAATATAAGAAATTCATAACTGATATGTATATTTGAGATATCTACTCTTTATGCAGTGAGCGGGCATTATTTAGCAGTAACGTTTTAACAGACACTTGCTGAAATCGAGTGAACAGACACGAAAAGTTAAATTTCTTTCTGTTGATTTTGTAACTCAATGAAATAAAAAATGAATTAATATAACTAAAATATTATTTCCTTGCCGGCTGTTTCCATTTCATCTCAGATATACGTATGTTCACTAACTCCTGCGCATTAATTGACTGCAATTTTGCAGCACATTGGGCATACGTGGGAGCCTAGTAAAAAATCTGATATGGCCAGCACATGACTTTCCTCATATAATTCAATGTATTTGCTACTTTGACAGTAAAAAAAAAGTAATTCTTATAGTAGATATATTCTTTCCAAGATACTGAATTTTCGTCATTTAGTCGTCATTTTCATTGATTTAGAGTCATTTTTATCCATTTGGCGAGATCTTTGTTAATTCAACAACTTTTAAAAAAGTCATCAAGTTGATGACAAGCCGCCAAATTCGTAGTCAAAATCTCGTCAAGCGTTATGGACGGAGAAAGAAGTTATTCTTATAGCAGATAAATGACTATCTGTGCTCAAATACAAAAGTATGATTCAAAGTATCTTTTCTCATAAATGGAACGAGCAAGACCCAAGAGAATGATGTCACCAGATTTTTCGCATGATATTACATATGAAATGCGAACATGCTTCTCAACAGCTAATATATATATATTTTTAGTTTAAGGGATTTATGATAAATTTATTTGAAAAATGTGCAATATCTCTAGAAAGATTCATGCTAGCGTTCTAAAGTTTATGTCAATCGTTTTCTAAGGAAAAATTACATGAAAAATATTTATTTGCGTAACTTTATTAAAGGTTTTGAATTTTTGGGGATTTTTACAAAATTCCACCCAAAAATTTATTTCTGAACATTAGATTGTGTTTAAAAACAATATATTTCACGTATTTACGGATTGCAATTTTTGTACCAAATTTTATTCGAATCGCTATATTTGCTCGTAAGATATCGTATCGTCTCCACAGTCTCACTGTCACAAACACACACACACACACAGGCAGACAGCATCTCAAACTTATTCGATTCGTTATCAGGAATGATTGAAACGCGCTCTCTCGTCGAAAACTCGAATTCGAATGTTCTACCCCGTCATAATACTTTCCGTATACATTATACTATGTATATAAGGAAAGTAAAATTCCTTCATATTTTGCATTCATACAAGGAAATAAATGCTTCTAATTGTTGAAAACGATATGCACGTTTTACACATGTACCTTCAAATTAAGACACAACACCACGTTTTATATCGAGAACCCTTGTTTTGTATTAATGGACCTGAAGCACTCACAACAACGCGTTTAATAGAGTCAAACTCTCTATTGTCTCTCTACATACCAAGCAACAAATGTATGTTTGATTTATAGATTTAGTTAAATCATTGGAATACAACATTTATATGATAAACATTAAAGTTGTGTTTATTTTACCTTTTGTACAACTGTTTATAGACTGGGGGAGATATGTTGTATGGCATTGTAGTATGGCATTGATTCTAGATAAATACACTGATGATGTTTACAATATTATCAGTTTTAGTATAATACTAGCAGCATACCCGTTCTTCGTACGGAGTATATAATATAAAGAAACTTAAAATTCACAACCATGTGCAAATTCCTATAGCATACTAAATGACACTTTTAAACATAATATTCTGTTAAAATATTTAATTTAGTACTCCTAAAAATACGTTTAAGAATGTTAAGCTTTGTTATCGCTATACAAAATTATCTTTACTGGCATCTCGGAAAATATAACATTCTGGCCCCTTTCGTAAACAAATTTACAAAAAATATGGAATTGAATCAATATATGCAAAATAAAAGCGTTAAAATTTTATGGGATCCGTACTGCTTATATACGTGAATATTTGAAGATATATCCTGTATTAGTAGATTACACGTATAAATTAAAAATATCAATAAATCTGTAATCTTTAAACCTGAAGGCAGTAATAGATTCCAATATATGCCAAAATGAAAGTGCTAAAATTATATAGGAAGATGTCGTGACGAGATTTCTCAAAATCATTTGAGACCTCACGGAGAGGGTATGTTTCTCTTTTCGAGACCCAGCTCTAGGCTGGCGAGGCTATGTCTTGGAAGTTCTTTATTAGTCAAAAACGGTAATTAGCTTACTGGCATGTCCGAGTGATTTCTGGGCCTTGAATCCACCCTGATGCATAAAAGCTGTTTTCAGGGAATATTCTGGGCGCACATCCCTATCTGGCTACCTAGGTCACTAGGCTAGCCTGGATCATAATTTTATTATGTTGGCCACCCCGGAGTTGGAGGCTTGACACCACATCGATCTCTGATCTTCGTGGGCATAGGTAGTGTAGCTGAAGATCATCGTGGAAGAGCCCGTCAACCTGCCGAACTTCGACGTTGAAGAATGATACCGACCTGAAGTTCCTGTACCGGGTCGAGATGCTGGATGTCGTAGACGAAATGAAACTGAGCCCGGACCTAGCCTCGACGCATCTGGTGCAAAATGGGTCCGGTTTTTCTATAAGACGGTATAGCCGAGGGCTTAAGTGGATGTTGGTATGCGATCCTTTCTCCGACTCAGGAGGTAAGGGAATTTCCTTCGGTTGTTCGAATCTCTGAGGGAAGTCAATCACGTTGATTAGTACAGTCTGAAAGATTACAAAATTAGACTTCCTGCGTTAAAGTAATATTAGTATAATTAAATATGTTCTAAGTTATTAAACTCGGGCATCTAAATTTATAATTTAAGAGTATCTCTGAGTGCGAGTTTTCTCCCGTTGTTGAGACCATACCTTTTAATTATTTTGTGTATTGTACTTAAATATGGCTGTGCCACTTCCTATTATGTTGTAGAAAAACCTATTGTTTTTATTGGTTAAATTCGTGGCAGTAAACAAATTAATTGCTGTCCTGAGTCCAGTGTACGGTGTTACAGAAGTATCTGTTGTTTCGCTGATAACGATTCAGTTTTTCAAATTTAAATTCTGCCTTCTTAATTACAATATTGAATAAAGGAATAAGTTTATCTTTAAACCCGTGTGGTTATTTAACATCTTTGTCTCCTGAATTTGTTTCATAAAGTGTTTTCAGGTGTGGACGCCTTTCAAGGTAAGAGTTTATTGTACCTTTGCATTTATGGCACTGCAGGTCATCTAGGATATTCCTGGACGAGAGAATTTCGACATAGAACCTGGGTATAACATTTATGGGTTGTGCCAACGAACTTCACGGCTTAACACATTCACGGCGTTATCACTGTTTAACATATTTAGCATATTTGCATCTACAACTTATTTTCGTATCACATAAAATAATGTGGCGTTTGGCACGCTTGTCACATTTTGGCACATTCATCCTTTTTTCGTGACAAAGATATACCCGTACTACTTATAATGTCGTAGATTAGAAGATATGTCCTGGTGTAAGTGGAAGATTACACGTATTACAATATGAGCCTTAACAATCTTTGCCAAAATAAAACAGATGACACAATAAACTAAAAATATCAATAATCCCCGTAATCTTTACACCAAAAAGCAGTACATGATTCTAATATATGCCAAAATATGTCAAAATATTTGCCAATATATCTGAACTACTTAGATTCTCGTAGATTAGAAGGTATACCCGTGCATTTGTAGAAGATTACTCGTACAACGTACAATATATGTGTTTTAACAATTTTTGCCCCGATAAAATAATGGCATAATAACTTGAAAATATCAATAATCTCTGAAACAATAATCCTCGAAAATATCAATAATAATAATGTTTAAACCTGAAGACCGTAATTGATTTTATCCAGTCAAAAATGCAATGGCAGTGACATTTATTTTATATACATATATTCTTTATTCAAATAGGAAAAGTTTTAATAAAAATCGTCTGCAGCATAAATACATAGGATTTAAATCCTTTGCTAAGCGACATGATATCATTTGTTTCAACTAGATTGGTGGAAAAAATATCCTCTGAATATTGCTATCGTTATGGAAGGCTTGACGACATTTTCGTCAATTTAGCGATATTTTAAAAAATTCCAAATTTATCGCCAAATGAAATTATAAGATTGACAGTCCTTCTTGGAGACGGACTGACGAAACATCACAATACTATCCCCTGACAAAACGCAATTCATTTCATTTGTTTAGATATTTTTATGGATTTACAAATATTTATATCAATTTTGTGACATTTTAAAAATTCTCTAAATGAGTTACTAAACAGGATGGTTGAACTGACAAACAATCTCTTCTAACAAATCAGATACTCTCTTCTAACAAAATAAAATCAATTTCTTCATTGATTTACGTCGTTTTCATAAAATTTGGCGACTTTTCCGTCAATTTAGCAACGTTTAAGAAAAGTTTCCAAGTTTGCGATATCCCGCCAAGTTCGTAGCTCTCAATTTGCAGATCTGAATAAAACATCCTGATCCCGTTTGAATATATTACTAAATGAAAACACTAAAATTGTATTAGAAGATGTACACATTCTAATATTTTTCTGTTTCAACAATAGGCTAAATTAATTTATTGGCTAAACACAATATATGATTTTATTAGCTAAACACAATATATAAGCTTGAAAAGTATTTGCCAAAATAAATGAAAGTGATGTATGCAGTCAGTAATTAATATACATGAAAGAAAAATCAAACCGTTCAATTTATAAGATATATTTTTATATCCATTTATTTATTATTCAAATCGAAAAAATAATAAATATTAACAAACGCATTTAAATTAAATAACCATTTTGATTTCTTAATACTTTTCATTGTTGAATAAAAACTTGTGAAAAATAGATTTTCCATTTAAATTCATGTTTCAAACATTCATAGTTTATCTATCCCTGTGAGGAGTGGATTGTCCCGGAACCGTTCCCAGTCAAACACACACTCAGTTTTATTATAAGTAGATATTAATGTATGGGCTGCCTTTCTTTAAATAATTATTATTTTATAATAGATAAGATAAAAATGATAAATCAATGCAAATTTATAATTTATAAGTCTGTGCATTACAATAAAATATATGAATTTTTAATTATAAACTTATTGAAACACGCAATTAAAATTTTACAATCAGATTTTCAGAAAATTAATTTTTTTCTTTTCACATTTTCTTATGATTGCAATTTTAACAATCAAGTTTTCAAACAATTGTTTTTTTTTTTTTACAATAAAATGTTCTCATAAATAACTTTTCTTTTAGATTAATATCTACCATTGGTAACCAGCTCGGTTCCAATTAGCTAAAAACATTCAACATATAATAGTCCCGAAATGTATTCAATAGACTTTCATAGCTCGTTGTTTTTAATTACGCAGCTATCGATTCCCACGTAGAAAGGTCACGGCTAAATTCAGATATCAAGATTGCTCAAAACGATCTAGCCCTCACTAACGTAAACTGGCATGTAATAAAAGTAAAACTGCCAAATGGGCGAAAAAAATCCGTGCCACATGGTCGCATTGTTTTTTAGATCAATCCAATTCCATATGACATCATATAAAACTGGCGTCACTTAAAGTGATGTGATATGTTCCAGGTGCCTTGGCAATCGAAGTCTCTTCTGAGTTATTCCTGCAATTTTTAAATTTTATGTTTTGAATTTAACGTATACTTTGAAATTAACATTACTAAAATTCATGATGTGATGCCACAATATTAGCATTTTTAATAAAAGCTGGTAAGTGGCATTTTTATTCTAATCAAACTTCATTGATTATATATCAGAATAGAAAACTCATTATACATATTTTAGTAGACTACTAGAAACTAATCTATATAAATAAAATTGAAAATCTGTGTGTCTAGTTGTCTGTCTGTCTGTTTGCCCCATCATCACGGAAGAACGGATGAACCGAATTTGATGAAATTTTGTGTGTAGCCTATAAATAGCACTACTTAAAATTTAATCTATGATTTGAGTTTCTAAGGCCAGTGGTTCTCGAGATAGTATCAAAAAACCAAACTTTCGTTAGTCTCATCGTCACAGAAAGAACGGCTGAACTGAATTTAATGAAGTTTTGTGGGTAGCCTTAAAAAGCCCCATCATAAATTTGGTCAAAGTTTCGGGTTTTTAAAACCAGGGGTTGTCGATATATTAATGAAAAACGGAACTTTATCCTAGCAGTTCTACTCTCTAACTGCGTGGTTTATCCAAACGGAAAGGATGAAAATCGTTTGTTTAAAACGTCAACGTGAATTAAAACTTTATTTGAGTTTGAAGGGGGATTTTTGCACGAAATAGTCACTAACTGAAGGCATGAATTGTTTGAAACATGAATTTAAATGGAAAATCTATCTGCATGGTTTATTTTTCACAAGCATTTACTCAACAATGAAAAGTATACATAAATGAAAATAGTTATTTAATGTATTTTATGAGGAAGATTCTATCTTATATCATGTTGCAATTAAATCTGTCTATTAATTTGAATTATTATTATTTCGATTGGAATAATAAACAAATGGATATAAAAATATATTTTAGAAAAGTACGGTTTGATTTTTCTTTCAATTATATTAATTACGGACTGCGTATATCACTTTCAGTTATTTTGACAAAGAGTTTTTAAGCCTTTATATTGTGTTTAGCTAATAAACTCATATACTGTGTTTACCAATAAATCCATTAATCTGATTGTTGAAACAGAAAAAGAGAATTAGAAAGGTTATATCTTCTAATACAGTTTTAGTGTCTGTATTTAGTATATCCAAACGGAATCAGGATGTCTTATTCTTCAGATCTGCAAATTCAGAGCTACGAATGTTGCGGAATATCGCTAATTTGTCAGTTGGCAACTTTCCTTAAACTTTGCCAAATTGACGGAAATGTCGCCAAATTGATAAAAACGACGCAAATCAATGGAATTAAATTCGTTTTTTTAGAAGAGAGTACCGAAATGATGTTTCGATGTTTCGATAGCATTTGTCGGTCAGTCCATCCACCCTACTTAGTAGCACATTTAGTGAATTTTTAAAATTTCACCAAATTGACAAAATCGGTTGTAAATCTATAAAAATATCATGAAATTGATAAAATTGCGCTTATTAAATGAAATTAATTGTGTTTTGTTAGGAGAAAGTATTGTGATGATGTTTCACTAAATTGTCGCAAAATCGGACTATCAGTTTTGCAGTGCCACTTGGAGATAAATTTGGCAATTTTTTAAATTATCACTAAATTGAGGAAATGTCGCCAAACCTTCCATGGAGATAGCATTATTTAGACGATATGATTTCCATCAATGTATTTGAAGTAAATGATATCATGTTGTTTAGCAATGGATATAAATCCAATGTATTATGCGGCATACGATTTTTATTAAATCTTTTCCGATTTGAATAATAAAGATATGTATATATCTTTATTATTCGGGAATTATTGATATTTTCAATTTAGAACGTCATCTCTTTTAATTTGGCAAATATTTTTGAGACTCATATTCTAATACGTGTAATCTTCTACTAACACACTGCATATTTGCTAATCTGTGACAATATAAGTAGTACAGGGATATATATGTTCCGATATAATTGTAGTACTTTCATTCTGGCATATATTGAAATCAATTACGGGTTTATTGATATTTTCAATTTACATGTAATGTACAATTACATGTAATGTACTAATCCAGATTATATCTTCTAATATTCCCGTATATAAATAGTACGGATCCCATACGATTTTAATGCTTTCATTTTGCATATATTGATTCAATTCCTATTTTTTTTATTTGCTTACAGAAGGTGCCAGTATGTTTTATTCTTCAGATCTGCCCGTGAAGATAATTTGGTATAGCGAGAACAGAGATTCTTATACTTATTTTTAGGATCATTGTATTAAATATTTCAACAAAATATTTTGATTAAAATTGACATTTAGTATACTATAGGAATTTGCACATGATTGTGAATATTAAGTTCATTTACATTATATACTCCGTACGAAGAACGGGTATGCTGCTAGTTATTAATAAATATAGAATAGAGAATATATATAAATAAATATAGACTCCCAGAATACTGGCTCTAAAATAAAAATTAGTTAAACTTAAGTTAAATTTCACAAAACAGTTTCTACAATAAGTAGCATTTTTCATTAACTTAGGTGCGATGTATTTTCTTTAACAAACTAAAATGACTAAACGAAAATTCAGTTTCTGGCATTTCGAAAGTAT
The DNA here is from genome assembly GCA_951213105.1 of Amaurobius ferox. Lineage (NCBI taxonomy): Eukaryota > Metazoa > Arthropoda > Arachnida > Araneae > Amaurobiidae > Amaurobius > Amaurobius ferox. The sequence goes on from OX578134.1 coordinate 124,904,924, forward strand.
TAAATGGGTTTTAAAAATACATGGGACAACATCTCTTACTTAAAAGTAACACCGAAAATTCTCAGAGAAAGTGTTTTTCTTCATCAGTAACAGTCGCACATGCTTTAACACGGAAACAGTAAATCAGTTTTCATAATTACTTTCAAAAGCTGCTCTATTTTTAACTTGGTACCAAGGAAGGAAAAAGAAATAATTTTTAAAGCTACGAACTTTAATTTTTTGCATACTGTAAAAAACTTAATGCTTCCGCCTAGTTTGGGGCCAATTTTTTGGAAAACAGTTATTTTTTAAATTTCCTACACTGGATTATGGACTAAACACATGCAAATGTTGGAAAGTTTAGTTATACGCTTCATTTTTTTTTTATAAATTGGATCATTTCAGGCAAATTTAATTAAATTTAACTAAACCGGTTATAATCTATACATAATTATAATGCAGCAATATTAACTTTTTTTAATCAGTGTTGTTGTTGCTAAGCCTCTTGACTTTGAAAATGCAAAGTCAAGTTTAAAAGATCACGCCGCCCATGAAGCAATGAAGCTACCTTCTCCTAGTCCTCTACTAGAAAAAGGGGCTCCCATGAAGTCGAGAAGATGAACGGGTGTAGCGGAGAAGGAAGATAAGGTACCAGGAGGTAAAACTAGGTCTCCTCGTTTAAACCTTATAGCCTTAGTATGGCCGTTCTTTAATCTGGCCAATGCTGTCTGAATAGATGCAGGGCCATCATATTGGAGAGGTAAAACATGACCCTTATATGAGTGCCAGTGATGGCATGAATGGGTGTTATTCCAATTCCTAGTGTGAAGCCAGAATACACGTAGACGGGTTTATATGATAATTTATGATATCTAGCAAGCCAGACAAAGGAGTCCAGTCTGATTAAAGTCAGTGTTACAGCGGTTCTGATACGAGAGGTCAGTAAGTCATAAAAAAGGGGCTAAAGATGAATCCACGAGATTGGTTCAAAGTTAAACCAATATGAAAGACGTGTTGTCGCATTGCTCTGAGGTAAACCAATGACAGGCAAAGATGCGTGTCAGAACTCAGGAAAAAGAGGTGCAAGCGACAGAAGATTTAAGAGATTCAGAGAGAGATGTAAAAAATACTAGAGATCAATAACGTAGTTAGACATGTAAGATAAAGTTGGAGAAAGTAGTAGGAGCCGAATAGACGTGAATCAGAAGTCAGAATAGTCAGAATCAATACAGACGGTATAGACGTCATGCATTAAGTTTCACACATCCTCAAACGATTTTGCATCAAATTACTCATAGTACTCAGTGATGCAGCGGTGGTTCAATAACCAATGATCCATAAATCTCTTAACGACAAGTAGTTATGTCCTAAAAACATTTATAAAAGGTCATAGTTAGTTTAGAAATTTCTGTATGCCTGGTCTCACATGTCCAGTCTCCTCCGTAAATATAAGTATAATTGTTATAATTTAATTAAGATTATAAGGTGCTTAATAAATATATATTTTAAAGTTAAAATTGGTAAAGTCAATTGCGCGGTATTATGTTAATATTTCATTCCAGGAACTCGTACTAAATATTTAATGGCGGGCTATTGAGGCATTTCAAATTATCAACGCATTGTGTTTAACTAACTTCAATTCTGTTTTTATTTGAGCACCACAACTAGAGCTAATCCAAATTTGTATATCAGAAGCAGTGAGAAAAGTGTCCGACGATTTAGATGACTAGCCTCTTTGGCTAAGGATTTGGCTATATCGTTGCCACAAATACCAATATGATGCAGTATCAGACATTATACTTTTAATTGAAGTAAAATCTAGAATAGATTTGCAAGAAGTTAGACTTTTCATATGTTTCTGACTTTTACCTCGTTAGAGAAACATAAACCGTAATCTGTCTTATTAAACCATAAAATTTTGGCTAATAGACTTATTCGGGTCTTGTTCCAGTCAAGTGAGATAGGGTAGGGCTGTCCAATGATTAAGGCACGGGAATTGCACTCGAAGGACACGAGTTCATTTCCAGGCTTTTCCCAAACTGTATCCATGTTCACAAAGTATGAGCACGTTCCATTTGTGGGTCTGAAAGTCATTTCGATAGGTTAGTTGTAGCGTAAGGAAAGTACAGTCCTTGTGAATGGCGCCCCGCTGTTTACCGATCCTAAAAGGGTATACCCTTTGGTAAATCGGACAGTCTGGCTCGAAAATAACGAGTCAGATATGTAACAACAATAACAAAAAACTAATAGCATTTAATGTCCCTGTTAGTTTAATACATTAGTAATTTTATTGATGCTTTATTATTATACAAAACTGGTTATAAAAATGTCTATCTCTTCAAAATGACTGTCCTTACTACCAAAATAGCATAAGATAGTATTGTCACGCAGGAAAATCATGTGCACCAATATGTCACACAGGTTTAGTGTGACGACGGAAAATACGTATAGTGGAATCACGGTGCCAAGCACCAATATGTCGCGGAGGAAAAATAGGGTGGCACGCACCCATAAAAGTTAAAACCCAGGTTCTATTTCGAAGTTCTCTCGTCCAGGAATAAATCGCTGGATGACCTGCAGTGCAATAAATACAAAGATGCAATAAACCCTTACCTTGTAATGCGTCCAATCCTGAAAACACAGATGCACAATTTCAAGAGATAAATATGTTAAATAACCACACAGGTTTAAATATAAATCACTTTCTTTATTCAATATTGTATTAAGACGTTAAGAGTAATTAATATGATATACTGAATCAATCTCAGCAAGCACAACGTTAAGTATCTGTGACAGTGACACTGGACTCAGGATCCCTACTAATATATTTGCTGCCACGGAAGTAATTCAATGATAATAATATGATCAACAATATAAACAAAGTGGCACAGCAACATTTAAGTATATAATAAACAACATGATTTAAGTGGTATGGTCTCAAGCAATAGGAGAAAACTCGCACTCAGAGATAGGCAAATTTGAATTGATAATTAAACAAGTTGAAATAATTTAGGAAATTTATGCTTCCTTGAGACAGGCGTAGATGCAGAGAGCAGTCAAACCTTACCTCCCCAGTCGGAGTTGTAAAAGGGTCGGAACATTATTCCATACCCATATTTCGACCTGGCACATAGACCTCGGGCCCCATCGTACCTTCCTCGTCGCAGCTCTCTCAGCTAGACGTCGGGCTCTCCATCGATGTTCTTCGGCGATGTAGGCGTCTTCGGCTTTTCTCCCCATGCCCACAAGAGGCCAGAAGTCGACTTGGGGCCGACTCCCGCACTCCGTGGTGGGCAACATTGAAAAATGGTCCAGGCCGACCTGAGAGCGTCGACACCAGACAGGAAGAAAAAGCCACGAATATTCTTTGCAACAGCTTTTATGTATTCAGACGGATTCAGGCCCCAGACTCATTCGGACCTGGCAGAAGACTATTTACGGCCTTTTGACCAATAGAAAACTTCACAGGCATAGCCTCGCCAGCCCAGGACGGGGTCTCAAAAATGAATATGCTGACACATCAGACCTCGCCACAAGGTCTCAAATTCATCCAGAAGTTTCTCTCCAAATCTATTCTGCAGAAAAGTGCATGCCTTGCACTAACATTACCAGGCCTCGAGCAAGCCATCTGCTCTGCCCGGGAATAAAGACCTTGACTTTAACGGTCAAATAATAACGAAACTTCTCTCTGAATGCGGTTTTCACAGATTAATAAAATGGCTAAAAGCTTTCCTTTCAGTATAGAATATTTTGTATAATACATATTTCAAAGAGGGATAATTAAATCAGGGTTTAAAATAATGTAAAAATATAGAATCTTGATAATTAATATATAATTTGCGATTTTTACAAGGGTTTGGCGAGATTATGAAATCTCGTCACAACAGTATATAGAGTTTTATAGGGTTTCCAGCAATGTTTCTACACTCTCTAGAGTTCATGAATTATTGAGATCACAGAAAAACACATATTTTTTATACTTGATCCTGCATTATCCATAAGATTTCAGATCGAAGAATACATTCTATCATTTGAAAAACACGCACATTCTTCAACTTATGCAAAATATCAACGTAGTTGAAGCAAATATCTGTGAAGATGGCTACCATAAAGTACAGAGTCCTTTGGTATTGCGAAGAACTAGTATCAAATAACAAGAAAGAGTGTCATTTGGTACTGTGGAAACCCTAGGCCGTCCGACTCATCCAGAGGACTTGAGAAACTATTTGGACGACCGTCTCATTTGGTACTGTGAAGAACTAGTATCAAATAAGTGGATCTGATAACTGATATTTTGAAAGCCGGATGATGTTCTATCTATTGAGGTATTAAGATGATGTGATGAAAACTTTGGCATTATTTTGAATTATTACGTGAATGGTCATTTTCTCAAAAGCTAAGTTCCTATCAATTATTTTGAAAAAGGCTTGCTCTACAATTACATTTTAAATATCAACTGTTATTATTAGTGCTTACTGATAGTTTCTGTTTTTAATGCGATTGGCCAGTTAATTTATTTGCCGAGCTTATAAGAGGCAATTGTAAACTTCCGCTTAACATACTACAAACATATTACCAAATTTATGATTTTATTCTATTTAAATAAAATGATCAAATTGTTGCAAGAATAGTTTAAAATAAAATATCTGTTAAAATATTGCGCAAAATAAATTTGAAAAAGGAGTTATTTGCTTTGTGGCAAACAAAAATAGCATCCCTTTGTATACAAATATTAGACCACGACAACAAAAGTAAGCAGGAGACTGTCAAACACCTGACAACTACTTTATATTAACGACCTAGTATTTACACATTTATTAAAATGTACATCGAATTTTTTAACAATATATCTAGTCAGAAAACTATTTCATCATCAGTTATCACAAACTTATTTTATTTAATTTCAGAAGAATGCAGTACAAGTCTTCTAGTTTACCTAAGTGTTCTAATGATGCTACATAATTTCGTGTTGCATTATAAAAGAACGCAATGTTTATTATACTGTAAAAGCTGACACTATGCCTAATGAGGTTACAAATAAACAGAGTCTTCAGAAGACTTATTATCTGTTTTCTCATTACAGCCCCTGAAGACACATCTAATAGTCCACTTTTCATTCTTAGAACTTTTTACTGTCCAAAGCATGTAAAAGCAGTTTTGTTCTAACACATAAAATTTACTGCGATGGCAAATTATAAATTGAAATTGTACATACATTAAAAGTTCCATGGCTGTGCTAATAAATTATAAATTCTTGCAATTTATGTGGATTTTGATGTGGGATATCAATCCCTTTTGCACTTAAAGATTTAACTTCTACGTGAATTCGCATTAACAGGTACGAGACTATTGTAAGCAATATCGCTCCTAGTAGTGCTATGCAATAAAATCCTTAGGCTTATCACATATTAGCATTTTTCATATGATAGCCCAAAATTACTGAAGTAGCAACACAACATGCTATGTGTTGCAATTTTGTGAACATCTATGTTAACCGACAATCGACCGTACAATGCAGTGGGTATTTTATTACTACAAGAGAGTGCTCATATGAGGATAGTTGCTTTTCTAAACATCCTAACGGTAGATTCTGTGACTGTGAACTTGGCTTAAGCATACAATATGTAATGACTATATACTTAGACTTTGGTGAAGAGTGATAATAGCCATAAAATGCAAAAGTTTAGTGCTACTGGTGATAAATCAAGATCCACCAATGCTAGTTGTGGTGAATAATAATTATTTTTTTATTTAGATTATTAAATTAATTAATATGGGTTACATATCGTAGTAGTGTGAAAGCCCCAGGCCGTCCGGCTCGGGGCTTTCACACTACTACGATATGTAACCCATATTAATTAATTTAATAATCTAAATAAAAAAATATAAAATCATACGTCCAACATAAAGCCCACTTTTTTCTGCAGTCTACCTGTAGTAAAACGCGATTCCAAAAAGATAAATATAAATTATAGACTACTTATCGAAGATACCGTGAAAGCAAAATGAGTGCCTGTTGTAGATACCATAGTATTGTAGAATCTTTTGCTGGAATTCTCTTGGACAGGATCATATTCAGGGATTGTCTTCGTCTTCTTTCTATATCGACTTTTACTTTAATACTTTTTTTTACGCTCATCAAATTTTCACTCACGGACAAACACTTCAATTCATCAATTTTTAATCAAAACAGCTCCAATTATCTTCTAATTTTTTGAAGGAAATATTGATTTGCTATGGCTCCCGCTTCATTTCTCCCCCCCCCCCCTTGTATCCATTGTCTGTTGAGCTAGAGGGAGGAAATTGTTACTGCCCAGAGATATACTGGGCATAATCGCATGAGGTCCCAATAAACACGTGACCTTACGATTTATATAAGAATTATTTATTAACCCCACATAAATTTATTTGAACTAGGTGTTAATCACTGGCGACCATCTGACTGCTGTTATTGTTTGGCGTTTACCAAGCTTCTTGTCACCTTCTGGTACTTGTTGTTTGAAGTCATAAATGTTTTATACGTTAAAATCATTATTAATATAAAAGCAAAGCGAACTTCCGTCATTACCGTAGTCACAGCACTAAGTGTCGATTTAGCTTTGGGAATACCCTCTACCAGATGCATTTAGTATCAAGAGGTTCTGATGCATTTGAATATGTAGAAAACATATATGTCTGAATTCAAACCTCAACATTCTACTTGTTATGGTCGATTAACTTACTTAAGTCAAAACAGTCATTAAAATGTCAGGCCAAAACTATTTGAGAAAAATATACTTGAAATAAGTAACTGTCAATATGTTACATTTTTAATAAGCATGCTAATATTAAATGATGCTTCAAATTTCAAATAGGGTACTTGCGGAGTTTGATATTAAACTTTTCATATGAACTGAAATTAAAATACTTTAGTAACCCCACAAACAATTGTTTAAACATAGCATCTGTAATCGGTGGCAAAAAATATACTCCTTTAAAAAGACTGAGCTGTATCATTATAGATAAGATGGCGCATATGGTCTTTTGCCGGTTGGAAGTTCTGTTTTTTTAAACCGAAGATGAAGTTGGTTGTTACTTACAAAACCGGTTTATTTTTTTAATAAATTAATTTTATTTATAGTAAATAATTATTTTAATTTACAAAAGTGTTATGTATAAATTTTATCAGATTGATTTAGTAAACGCACACAAAACACGTATTCTGCATATCCTTGAATACATTGTGAGTGGGGATATGCATTATTTCAGAATCCAATTATATATCTCAGTCTACGTATAACAGAATACATAAAATTAAAAAAGAAATAAAGTATACACAAATAAAACACAACTGTACTAATTAAACTCACCGAAAATGCAAATGGGGACAAAAATTTTCTAAGATAATTTGTTTTGCTTAAGCACTTTAATTACAAACATAATAAGAAAATGCGACTTATCTAAGAAAATTTGAAATTTTTTAATATGGATCTTATCGTATAATTACTGCGGACAATTATTTATTTATTTATATATTTTTATTTCAACGTGATACCTTTTATTTATACTTTAATTAAATAAGACCAATTAGGGAATGTAACATACTACGAATATTATGCAAAATCCTAAGGTTTTCAGATATTCCATTTAAATTACGCGAAATAATTAACCTATTTTTTTCAAAAGAATATCATGAATTACTGTGTATCAGGATAAATAGATGGGAGATGCTATATAAATACTATTGGCTATTTGGAATATCTGTATATTTATATACCGATAACTATTTAATTTTCTTTTACATTTGAAACCGCATAAATTGTACAATCAGTTAAGTTGGTTGGTTGGTGTCGTGTCCCTAACATATTTTATTAAGGAAGATATGTGCGCACCTTCTGTTTAGTCAAAGACCCGGGGCACCCGAAGGTAGAAGTCTGACTTCTGCCCCAATAAGACATCACAACATCCATGCCCGCAGGCGGGACTCGAACCCGCAATCTGGCAGCCGAGCCATCACGAGGAAACGCCTGCCCCTTTGACCGCTCAGCCACCACATCGGCAATCAGTTAAGTCTTGAATTAAATACATATTTACCTAGTTTATAAGCTGATATTCTGTTACCTACACTATTTTAGAAGGATACCAATGTGAAGTCAATTTTCCGCACTCTTAATGAAAATATAAAGCCGTCAGAAATGCATACAGATTATGCAAACGTAGGGAAGTTTACTATAGAAAAGTAAATGTCAAATGTCAACATGGTGGAGCTACTCAGTTTAAAGCAGTTGTAAGAAGGCCTAAACATTCAAGCTGTTACTAAGGTTGTGCGCAATTTCATTCGTTGCAGCAATACCCAAAATTTCTTGAGGTATTTCTAATAGCGGACAATGGGCAAAATCGTCATTTCGTAAATCGTACTAGGGACATTAACTCCTATTCTGCAGTTGAGAAATTTAGTGCTCATACTATTGCTATAGAAAGTGGAGAACCACCCTTGATAAAGGTCAAAGCAAAAGTCTTGGTGATTTTTAATTCCCTTTCGACATAGAATAGAAGTAAAAAAATATCATGAGAAATATATTTTTGAAACTTATCATATTCATTTTCAACTAGCAGAAGTATTTAGTATTATAAGAACAATTGATTCATATTTTATTAGAACTTAAAACAATAGACATTTATATTCGTTAAAGTCCTATATTTTTTAAAAAGCGTGAAGAATACTACTAGGGTTGACGAACATAGCAAGCAGGGACTTCTAGCAATTTAAAATAACTCCATTATTTATAAGTAAAAATCACTTAAGCCTATATTTTCGTAACTGATTTTGTAGAAAACTTCTTGTTTTCTTAAATTAATTTTTATCTGAAAAGAAAGCCAAAGTTTGAAGATGGAGATCATGCAATGGTTCATATTATTGTCGGTCTTACATTTTTGATACGAGTAATAATAGTGAACATATAATTTTGATCAAACACATAATACATTAAAAGTTAGACTGAAAAAGTTACATTTATCAGTAGCTTTTATAAAATGTACGCATATTTCTGAAGATAAATAAAAATATCAAAATAAGATTGTATTTCCTAAGAGGTAAGTTGCTGTTTACAGTTTGAATACTTAATTTATGTTTACAACATCTGAAAATATATAGTATTTACTCTATATAAAATAGAAATATAGTCACAATAGCATATTTTAAGTTTTTTAATCTAAATTTATGTAGATTGTCACTAGAGTGTGAATTTTATGATCTTAAACTGCACCTTAATCCCTTTAAGTTCGCATGCGGAATTTTAAATATGCTACAATAAAACTAAATGTTGCACATATGAGTAAATTTATTAGGAAATATTTACTTAAAATGAAATATGTTCAACCACGAAGTTTATTTTATGATTATATGTTACGGTTTTGATAGAATTTTCAAATTCTTTTAGGAGATATATCATTAAATACAGTTACAAAATATCTGAAATTTAAGTCTCCCAGAATTTCTCATTTCATGGAGTTGAGTTCTGCATTTTTATAAATATTTATCTGAATAAATAAATGCATAATTTTCGGATTTTGTAATAAGTTATTATTTTAAAATAATACGTGTAAATTAATTTTTAAGTGCGCAATAGCTTAGTGGAACTGACAGTTTAAGTGCATCTGGATTATTTGCGTTAATAAATACAATTTTGATACCACAGACAATTAATATCCATACGTAGTTCATTTTTTTTATTTTCTCCACATATTGTATATTGCTATCATTGTTCCAGCAATGGCCTTTGTTTCCCATTGAAAATAACTCTAAAACTATAAATTTCGAATAACTGGATATGACCATGATAATTACAAAATAAAATTATATCTAGTTCTGCTTTTTCTAGACGTCGGTTGTTTCGTTTTTATGTTATTGTGTTCCAACGTCTGATATACATCAGAACATAACACACACACACGCACACACACGCACACACACATACACACACAGAGAGAGAGAGAGAGAGAGAGAGAGAGAGAAACCGACATACACCTGCACAAAAGTGTTCTAAACGCGTTAAGGACATTTGAAATGTGTTCAACCGTCAAATTATGTAATAGTTTCTGTAATATTTTATACAATAGTATGGGAAGGTAATGAATAATTGAACATGCATTATAGAACGAGCTAGTATGTAAGTGAAGTATGTCAGAGACAGTGAAACGTACGTTTAAAAAAAAAGCGTGTTGCAATATTTTTAACAGTGTTTTTATTTTCTGTAACAATGCATGGCACTTTCGAAAATAGTCGACTACATTCAAAATTGACTCAATTAAGTTCTGTCACTTAGTCAGTTAGTTCTACAAGTAAATTTTTATCTGTGTAGATCACTAGGTTGTTCCTGAGAAGCTTAAAAGGACTTAAAAATATATTTCCTCAGATTTCGCGTGAGGCAATGAAAAACAGATTCTGTTAGGTATTGTCTCGTGGATGACACTGTAAAAAAGACAGTTTAATGATTCAGTTGTTCTAAATAACAAGATGGACAACTGGTTATTATTGAAATATATTTTGATACCCATTTTCTTCGCCCTGAGGCTTTGTCGAACATATGACTCCCTTAGGTTCTGTTCCGTAATTGATACTATAAGTATCAATTATAAGATTCAAAACAAAGATCCAAAATTCTAGATCCTCGGGGTCTTCTGCATTGTCTGGAAAATACAGACGCGTTAAGCATTTATGTTGCAGATTATACAGGGTGTCCTACAAAAAGTGAACTGTATAAAAATATGTTTTTTTTTAATTTTTACAAAAATACGATACAGTATTTAAATTGCTATTTCATAACTTCCTAACTTTTTAAAGCATTTTAGCAAGTAGAACTATAGGATGACAACCGACGGTTTCAAAAATCGTCATATCGTCACGTTTTGTGGAACACCCTGTATATAAAATGACAAAAATATATGTTGTATATGTACATTATTCACAGTGCTTGTAAGTTACTGTGAATAATATATCCCAAAATGTATATTTAGTTATGACTAAAATTAACAAAACAAAAACTGATAATATATTTCAAATGTTTAGAAAGCGTGACTTATGCCGAATCAATAGGAATCACAAGAGCATTGTTATAAGCGACGAGCAATATGCATGGGAATACAACGTTTTCCCATTTAATCTCTAAATCCCAAGGTAAATGGTACATCTGTTTTATTTGATCGCTATATTTATCTATTCGTATATTTTTGTAACTGCTATATCGTATAATAACATATTCTTATATCCACAAATAATGAACCGAAGGAAACGTTCCTTTGCAATATATTTTCTTCAACCTTGTAACTCTTGTAATTTAGGAAATATATATTGAAGACATATGATTTTATTATTGATGTGGGATATTTTGCTGCTACATTGTAGACAACTACGGTTAGTAAGTACTGTACTGTTATTTTTAGTACATGTTTCGCATAAATGTATATTGCTTACATGCGAAAATCCATTATTCACGTGCTTTAATAAACGCCATTCTAAAATTGATACATTATATCAAATGAGCCATACGTTGATTATATTTTAACTTTAAATGTATTCCGAGAAATAATCAAGAACATATACATAACATTTAAATAAATATAATTACGTATAAAAATAGCATTATACGGCTAACCTGGGTGCAAAAATAGCAGAGGGTGGTCAATCAGATATCAGTTGCACGCTAATCTGACATGAGATAGTGGAGAATGCAGAGTCCACATCGAAAATAAGAGCTTTCAATTTCACCCTATAAGATCAATGGTAGAACGTCAGCTGGCCAGGGCAAAGATCCAGAGTTCGATTCCCCGTTGGGGCAGCAATATTCTTTAGAATGGCTCACCGACAAAATAACCCTGTATGTTAGTACAAAGATTTAGGAGGTCTGAAGACTCCAGACCGTGCGACTCACATAGTGGGTTTAGAGTAGCTTGCTGCACGGCCTGAAAGCATACCTCCTGCACTCAGGAGGCACCCAAGGTCTACCATCCCTCCAAATGAACATTTATTTAGATCTAAAAAGATAACAATTGGTGAAAAATATTGTGATTAAACAGACAGTTTTATATTATATTTGAAGTTGACAAGTACGTCCATTTTTCAAAAATGGGAAAAGGATTATTGCGAATATAGATAAAAGGATCACAGAAAAATAAAATGTAGAGTGAGAAATAATAACATAATGAAAAAAAAATTTAAATTAAAGAAATTAATAAAATTTTTAAAGTAAAATTTAGAAAATATATGAAAAAAAAATAGGCACATGAAAAACAAAAACAGAAATTTGGAATAAAATTTAGAAAATAAAAATTTGAAAAAATACGAATAAAACGGGTCAAAAGAAAAAGAAAGAACCGAGAAAATAAGAGAAGTTAACATTACTTTTTTTTTGTAAGAAAATATGGATGTCGGAGGTCTGAAAGTGACAATATTACGACTAATATGGATTGAGTGGGCATATGGATAATGATCTCCAATTTCAAATCGAGAGTCTAACGATCACGCAGAAAGCTAAACCGGAGGATAAAAATAACATACCTGCTGTAAAAATACCTGGTGTAAAAGCTAACCTGGTGTAAAAATAGCCGTCAATCAGATTGTCAGTTGTACTCCAATCTGACATTAGTAGTGAAGAATGTAAAGACACTTCGAAAGTAAAAGCTTGCAATTTCGTCTTATTAACTCACTGGTATAGTGTCGGTTGGCCAGGTTTCGATTCCAGTTTGGAGCAGCAAGGTTCTTTACAAGCTTTCAATATACAGGGTGTCCCAAAAATATTGAAACGCGCTTTAATTATTTACCTGTTGGAGATATGTGGGCAATGTAAGGTAGGAAATAGGAGTACGTGAATGACATAGTCCTCCAATTTACTTTCAAAAAGTTACACTTCTTAAATTTTTATAAGACCCCTCCTTAGACAAATTTTATCAATTAGAAAATTTTTATTTTTATGGCAACAAGATCATTAAAATAACCCGCATATCTGTATCTTTAAAATTGAGCGAGTTATATTTAATTGAAAATTGAACTTTGTGAACGGGAACCATACACAAAATTAGAAACGTAAGTGTGTGGCATATCACAAAAAATGTAAAACTGGATGATAATACATAGGATACCCAACCTAGTAGTGAGTACAACTGCTTTATATGATCTCTGTTTGTGTAATGTTTTATTTAGATGCAATTGGGCTAAAAATTTGTGGCACGTATTAACGTATTTTTGATCTGAACAATTTCCTTCGACAATTTGTTTATGATACTTATTTTCACTGAAGAAAAAGCCTTTCACATGGTATGGAAAAGTGGCATAAGTCAGATTTTTTTCCCTTTATCATTATTCAGTTGATATTAAAGATACATATATGCAGTTTTGTTATTGATCTTGTTGCAATACAAATAAAAAGAAATCTGATTGACCAAATTTGTCAAAAGGGGTCGTATAAAAATTTAAAAAGCGTAACTTTTTGAAAATTAATGGCAGGACTGTTTCATTAACCTAGTCTTATTCCCAACCTTACTTTCAACATATTTGCAATTTACAATGCCCACCTATCTCCGACAGGTAAATAATTAAAGCGCGTTTCAATCTTTTTGGAACACTCTGTATAGTGTAACCTATTATTTATTTAAAACACGTATTTGCAAAATATATATTTTTAATGGCTGCATGCACAGTAAGTGCACATTTAAACCGACAAAATTAAGAAACGACGTATTTTACGTATTAAAATAATTGGAAATTTCGAATAAATATTAAAATAACTATCATATAAAATAAAATACTACACATCTGAAATCAATATAATACTTTTACTATCTTATACCACATCAGGTCCGTACATTAAATTTCGGAAAAGTTGCAAATTTTGATCGTCACATATATTGTAAAGAAAACTGCTTTACCTAGCCTTTTCGAATATGATATTTTGGCTTCTTCCGAAAAATTTTCAAAAACATCTCTCAGAGTTTTCGTTTACGATTGAAAAAATCAAAAACATCAGGACAGTCAATAATCTTAAATGAATGGTATCTTATACGCAAATTTTTATTCTTAATTAAACGGCACACACTTTAAACGCTAGCCTGAACCAGATTCGAGATGTTGCACATTTTTCAAAAATGTATCATTTAAAAATATATGAAATGAACAGTGGTAAACATCATCAAATATGTAATACTTAACGATAAATATAGTGATCTTGGCAAAATACCTCCAATTTGTCAACTTTTAATGCGCTATCAAATTAACGAAAATGTCGCCAAATTCTAAAATAAAGCTAAATTTATGAAAAAGACGCCAAATGGATGAATTAGTAATTAACATATGTTAATATGATGGATTACATTCATGGGTGCTCGTAGGAGAGGATAAGATGAGGCACTTGCCCTCCCATAGACGTAAAAGGTCACAAATTTGGACATTAAGCTAGTCAATGTGGTACATCTTATTCTTGAGTTTGTTTCACTCAATTCAGTGGCATGCCCCTGCTGGTAGAAGTTCTATGGGTACCCATGATGTTGCACATTTATGCTTAGCAGATGTTTGAAATACTCCCAATAGTCAAGTTATATGTCAGCAAAATATAAATAAATTTGGTACATCAAAATCACTTTACATATTTTCACCAGAAAAAGTGCAAAATGTCAGTATACTTTTGAATGTAAGAAATATTATGCCGGGGATTTTGCCCAGCATTTTTTCCCATTGAAAGACTGAAAGACTTAAAGTACGTGCGTTATGTAAATAAAGTCATGTGCTGCAAACATAAGATTTTTTTAATATAAAATGTTTGTAATCATTATTTACGTTTCTTAATTATCATAATTATTATTATTAATTGTATTATATCCTTATTGCAGCTTGTTTCTAATTATTTTCAAAATAAAAAGCATATTTATGATTCTTCATACTCATTCTATACAGTTTCTGAATTAGAACTTACGTTTACCTAAGAATTTCCAAAATAAATGTAGACATATTTAAAGTCAACACTGATGTATCAACTTTAGCATAAAAAATTGATTTTGTCTTAACGGATCTTCAAAAAACTTTCTTTGATAAACACCTGCTTTGATGCATTATTTTTCACCTGCCACAGAAAAGATGAAAAAAAAAATTCTGAACTAAAATGTTGGTGTATTCTCAAAACCTGTCTTTAAGTATTGATCAAAACAATACATTGACCTAGATTTTCAGAAAAAAAAAATATATATATATAAAGATCATTTGCTCTACTTTAGGTGGAGACAATTAGAGTACGTGCTTTAAATGGAAGGACATTTTCCCACCACTTTTCGTGGAACTTTAACAGCTGCAATGAAAGATGGTGCGTGATCCAATCGATATTTTATGTTTTGAAATAAAAACACATTTTGATTTTAAGCCTGCCATTTCAAATTCCTGGATAACACATCTTATGGTCTTAAATTAAATTATTCATATTTTACTAGTATATTCTATGGGACATATTGGAAATATAGCTAATAAAATAATTAAGAACTATATACATATATGGATAATGATAGCTAGTAAAAAATATTCGTAATTTGGTAAATGTTTAGTTGATTAAAGTTTTTGTTATTCTAGAAATATTCAGAAAGCAATGGTATTGATACGTAAATACTAACACAAAGAATAAAATTCGAAATGCATTTCTAGTACCTCTATATTAAAAAAAAAGCCACAGCCATCGATGTCAAGGGCCTTTTAAAATTTTTGTCAAGTCTATAATTTTGTCTATCTAATTTTGTCTATCTATAATTTTGTCAAGTCTATATTGTCAAGTATGTAATTTTAATCAATGTTGAAGTGAAAATTTAATTTTCTTTTAATTTTTTTTTGTGACTTATCACTTTAATACATTTAGTTTGATACCTGTTAACTAATTTTACGTGTCTTTAATTTTATAATATTTAAATTAATAATTTTATTTGGCCCATATCAAGTGAATAACATTTCTAAATGAATTGATTCAATTACTTGATATTTTTCTTTCTTAACAATTGTATAAAATTATTAACTTTTGTAGCTTCTAATGAATTTTATTTCGTGATTGTATGGTTAATAAGAGCTTTAAAATTCACATTTTCAATTGTCATCGGTCTTTGAAATTTGCAAATCGTTACAAATTGAAAATCAAGGAATTGAGTTTTGCATTACGTAGCGTAACGTTGCTGATGTTAGGTTGACATGAGAATATAGGGTTGATATCTGAGCTCTAAAGCAGATGGAAAAGTAACTTGTTAGACAGTCTTGAGAGCAATATTTTCAGCAAAATAGATTTATGTGTATTTCTTTATTAGTGTAATGCATTTTAAGTAGTTGAAGATGCTCAGTTATGTTCGTCGTAGGGTGTGTTTAACGTAAATATTACAACACGTGATGGACTTAAAAACTAGAATAGTAAATTACAAGATTCAATTTATATTGTTTCCGTCAGGGGGAAGGGTTAATTTATTATCTTTGGGAGAAGGTCTCGCAATTTCCTATATTCTTCTGGATTTCATAGCCACTGTTGGTCCTAATCATTGGTTTTCTCTCTTATTTAGCATATCACATCTGGCATATCACGTGTGTTGCGTGTACACTGATTTCATAAGTGGACTGAGCAACATGTGCGCTCCCAAAGCGAACACTTATTAGCAATTCATTTCTCATGTTTTGGAATGTTTTGGAAATTTTATTCTGATGTTTTTTTCTGTTGTTGGGAGCTCAGTCTAGACCCTTAACAGGTGCATTACCTCTCTGTAGAAAGTGATAGATAATATCTCGGGAAAAAGCAAGTACCATGAGAGGGTAGGTAACGAGAGCGAGTACAGGGGATTGGCGAGCAGGTTACTGGGCCCATATAGTTATATACGGAAATGTTACATCTAGTAGTAAAGCGATACTTCTTTTATAAAAGTCACTGTCAATTTGGCCTGTTAAGATGCGCTGAGTTTCCATATATTCGAAACAATATATATGGTTAACATTAGCTTCAAATCATTACACCAATTCGAATTCGTCGTATGATGATCGCCGTTGAATATATATATATATATATATATAATAAAATAAGATAGAAATAGGATACAAATGGAACAAAAAATGGATGGGAAAGCTAACAGGCAATACGCTAAAAAAAGCCTAAGGGGGGATTGTGACCCATTAAATCCCCGGTTACAGCATGCTGCTAGGCCGCGGCACACTCCCGGTAGCTCGAACTATTTTCATCTCGAACCTTTTAATCTTATAGTGCTTTATCAATTTTATTATATATATATATATATATATATATTTGAAATATGTAATAATAAGAATTATGTAAAAATAAAAAATAAAAAAATAAAAAAACGATTCAAGTAATATTAACATCACCATAGAAGCAAATTCACGGCCACAATGCCGATAAGAGAAAAGAACAGCACCGTCCCAAATTCGATGATTAATTAGAACTAAATTCATCTTCAGGTCTGAGTATTTAATTCTAATTAACCGAAACAAATGCCTGTTTCTGATTAAGCAATAGCAGATCACTATAAATGCTTAAACTCAGACTACAGGCAACAAAAATTGAAAAAATAAAAATAGGAAACATTAAGAAAATTATATATATATATATACATATATATATATATTAGAGAAGGCTATATTATGTGTGTATAATATTTTCCTATATGGCAATAATTAACTATTCCATTTTGCAATGTTTTTATAATTTACAATATAATAAAAAAAAATTACTAAAAATCGTATATCTACATTAAATATTAATTTTAATGTCATTGACGAGAAGCAAATTGGGGTAAAAAGGTGATAAATGAGAGTCTGACTAATCAAGTTCGAAAAATTATCCTATCAAAACAAAGACCGACCTATTATTCCACTTTGACAGAATTCCTGGAAATATTTTTCAGTTTGTTCTGTATTTGTTGTTCTGTGTTCTATGCATTCGTTTACAACGTCACGGATCATAATCCTTAGTAATATGTTTATAAATATCATCGAATCGATAAAACATTTATTATATTTTTACTATAAATCATAAGAAAATAATTATCATTACTTGCATTCCTCAGATAAATCATGTTTATATAGGTTATTTAATTAAGTAATTTACATTTAACGTAAATTAAATTTCACTTATTGTGCATAAAATAAAACACATTATTGAAATGGAAAATTATTTTACATCCGACTGCTTCCGAAATAGCTTTTCGAAATCAAAATATTTCGTAGGCACACTTCCAATTAAATATCTAGTGATACACCAATAATCTATTTAAAAGAAATTTAATTGCCAATTATTGAAATAGCTGCTATTAGAACATCTATTTATATTTAATTCTATTGAAATATATCATCACTTAAATACAGATACATGATAATAGATGAAAATCCTTATTTACTATGCGGAATTTATATCAGCTAATTAGTTCATTCCGTCGTTCACATTTTTAGTCATAATTAAGTTTATATTTCAGAAACTTAATGATATCAAGTGGCCTATTTACTATAAACCAATCATTCAGTTTAAAAATGTTCTGATCATTTGTTTCCATGCGAATAACGTAGTAAATAAGAGGGATTATTTTATGTTTATGCAATAAACTGAAATTGCTATGTTAGAATGCTTTATTTAATGCGCATTGTGAAATATTAAAATTGTAAGTGAATGCTATTTATATATAAAGGAATAATTTAAGGATTTGATATTGCACCGAATGGACGAGCATTGATAATACATTTTCAGTCTCTAATTATCGGTCTTAATTATCGGTCTCTAATTGCTAAGTAATTTTATCTCCACCAAATTTCGTCTTACAATTATAATTACAATAATAAAATTAATAAAATTAATAAAATCTGTTAAAACAATTTTTCTGGAGTGCATATTATATGCAAAAAAGTATTTTTGTAATAAGATAAAAAATCTGATTGTTGAATTATGATTATTTGTAATTCTTGTCATCCATGCAAACAAAATATGTTTCCCAATAATCCCTGTGTGCCTGTTAGATTGTCTATATATATGTCTTCACGGTCAATATCTTTCAAACAAACTGCGATAAATAACAGTTAGGAAAGTTATTTTAATGGGTAAAGAAGAAGCTTCCCTTTCTGAGGGATCAGCAAGCAGAACTCTAATTCGTGTAGATGTTTTTCAATGTTCCAAGAGTGATTCTAATGCGAGGCACCTGATTACGTATACCACTTGGAAAATAATTTGTGACAATAGAAATGTGAAATTCTAGCAATGCAGTCTTAGCATTCTTTGGAGATGAATGCTTTCTCGTGAGTGGCTGAGCAAATTGACTCTGGAACAGTGGTTATTCAAACACACACAATAATTTATGGAAAGCATTCAAATTGGTAGAAGTGAAATATAAGGAATCAGATGTTTAGAGAACAATTAATAGGCAAGAAAGCATCCCAAGAAAAGAAATAGGGCTCAAATGCAAATTTGACATAACTCAGAGTAGTAGCTCCATATCTTATGAAGTTATCTAAATGATGTATTTGTTCTAAGCTATATAAAAATCAATCAACTATAGGGATTTGCAATATGCGTGTTTGAACGAAACGAGCAAAATTACAAAATGATTTTTACATTATTTTTCTATTAATAAAATATTGTAGATTGTTACAAACTAACATGTGCTGCAGATGTCAGATGAAAGAACTGAAAGAACATTTAGGACTTTCATATCATGCCATTCATCCATGTAATTATCAAGGTCAATAATTTCGCTTTAATTGGTAAAGCAGTTTAGTAAGAAAATAGCTTCCACGGACCAGTTCCGCGCTTATTATGCCTCATTAGTATGGAATAGCAAATACCTGCAATGACAACAAGAAGCTTGATATATTAAACAATTTTGCAAGCTTATATGGGAACTGACAAATGAAGTCCTACAGACGACGCTGGCTTGAAATTTCTTAATTTAGCTCAAGTTGGAAGAAACTGCAAAAGCGCTGTTTATGATCTTCGTCTTTAAATAGCATGGATAAAATTTTAGAAAAGCTTAACTTTATTTACATAGTAATGCTGAATTTATCAATTTACGTAAAAGTATTTATCAATTCATGTAAAAGTATTTGTCAATTCACGTAAAAGTATTTGTCATTTCACGTAAAAATATGGTATAAAGGACGTTAATTGGTGCAATTCCTGATATCATCTATTCCATGTTTTGAGTTCCTAATACACGCAGAAAAAGTCGATGAATGTCTTTTTTTGTAATAGAAGAATATTAAAAAAGGAAGGAAATATAAAAATAGATTCCATCTATTCTCTTTTCTCCAAATTTTCAAGGCTAGATTATTGCAGCGAGTCTACCTTTTTTCAAAATTCTAAAATTGCAATTCCTCTCTAATGCTCAAAGATTCTCGTTATAATATTTGTCTCCAAGTATTACCGTTTTATTTTTATTCAAAACATATCTTTATTTTATGTATCTGTTTACTGCCTATGTACTTTTCCCTATTTTTCATTAAAAAAAGAAATAGGTGGAGTATTACCATCATTCTTTGGTAAAGATATTTCATATGAAATGTTTTCTTCCAAATTTTGTATTATACATATTATGATGTTTATTTTATTTGGAACTAACAGGTATAGCTGCTGCTACTCGTGAAATGTTGCTCGTACAATTCTTAACGTATCCATGTTGTTTTTCAAAGACATTACATTTAAACATTAAATTTAATTATCCTATAAAAATATAAGCGGATACTAATATGAGGAATAAAACATTATGATACAGTTTGCAAACTAATGTGCGATGACAGACGTGAAAGGCTGGGGCGCGGAAGCCCAGTGGTTAACGCGCGGGAATTGCACACTTACGATTCCCGCCACTGCCAAAACTGCCGCCGTGTTCACGCGGAGTATGATCGCGTTAAGCATGTGGGTCCGTAAGTTCTTCCGAGAGGTTGGTGGTAGTGGAAGGAGGGTACGGCCCTCCCCCACTGGGTTCCAGTCTAAATTGGGTGGCACTTCCCAGCTATCCTAACATATACCTCATATCTTTCTGGTAGGTCTAAAGGTCTGTACCGAAGAAGAAGAAGACATTACAGACTGATAAACTTTAAGAATATCGAAAGTACAGACCGTCCGTCTCTTCCTATGACATCAGCAAGTGTTGAAAACCCAGACCACTCGATTCGCCCTAAGGCATGAGCAGCAAATTGAGTGGCCGGTCATGAGCAAGTATGGAATATTTCTTATTAGGATGCTGTGGGACCAAACAATATTAACGTTAAATCGAGTCATGAGTAATAAACGGTTGTTAGCTCCTGCTAATGAAACAGGAGACTGGCTGACGTTAACCAAGAATTGATATTAATTAATTTATGATGGGCAATAAATAATGTCCATATACATCAAGGAATCACGTGGTCCTTAGGACTACAAGCAGTTACTCTCCAGTGAATCTAGGCCAGTGATAACTTCATGGCATTAGCACACCAGCCAATGGGTCCAAGGGAGAGAAATGAAGGGGGAAACTCGAGATACGTAAACTGGGTAAGAAAATACGATTCATTTCAGAGAGTACAGAGATAATTTTACAATCATGCAGATGGAGATGACTTAGAAAGTAGAATGTGGGCCCGGTAAAAATTCTAAATGAGTGGTAATAAAATTAGCATACCTCAAATGTGTCCGAAAATGCTTCTTCTGTTGACATTGAAAGCGACTTTTACAGTAAAAGGTACACATGGACATAATATTTTAATTAAGAATTTGACTTCTAAAAAAAAATTCAGTCTGAATCTATCATCGGATCCAGCTCTAAAACTTTAATTGGAGGACTTAAATGTTGCTAAAATATAACTATATAATGTTAAACTGATGGATAAAATTGTAAATGAAAATTTGAATGGTAAATTTTTAAACGCCAAATAATCTTTAATAAGTATATAAGTTATAGAAAACATGTTTTATTATTTTAAATTAGGTCATTTTACTGTTCATTTTTTAATACTGATGGTTATTCAGAGGTTGATACCGGACGCTGCAAACAGGGGGGGGGGGGGGGGTTATACGTTGGACGCATTATATTGTATATACTATTATGAGGTCAATTTAACAAAGAAAATGGATTTACATGAATAAAGTTGAAAATCTGCCTCTCTGTCTGTTTGTTTATCTCATCATCACTGGAGAATGACTAACCCGAATATGATAAAATGTTGTGGGTATCCTTGAAATAGTCCCACATAAAATTTAGTCCATGTTTTCAAGACCAGGTGTTCTAAGATCAGGTGTTCTTGAGATATTAATGAACAATAAAGATCAATCATACATAAATTATTGATTATGAAACACTTTTCAACTTCACTGCAATTTTATTTAAACATCTCTAAAATGCGATACATTCCTCAGTAAGATTTTTAAAATTATCACGATACTACATTAATGTATTATATTTGAAAACTTAAAACTTCATCGAAAAAAATGAACTTCATTCAAAAGACGGCATTGAAATAAAAATTACATTGTTTAAACATCGCTAAAATGCAGTACATTCCTAGATAATATTTATAAAATTATCGTAATACTACAATAATTTATTATATTTGAAAACATCAACGAAAACAAATGAAATTTTTCAAATGAAGTCAACGAAATATAAATCGGCTGCCTCTTCAAATAAAAGCAGTATTTCATTCATATACATTTTTTCATTCATCACAATACATTCATCAATAACTTCATTCAAAAGACGGCATTGAAATAAAAATTACATGGTTTAAACATCGCTAAAATGCAGTACATTCCTAGGTAATATTCATAAAATTATCGTAATACTACAATAATTTATTATCTTTGAAAACATCAACGAAAACAAATGAAATTTTTTAAATGAAGTCAACGAAATATAAATCGGCTGCCTCATCAAATAAAAGCAGTATTCCATTCATATACATTTTTTCATTCATCACAATATAATAATTATTACTTTTATTTAAAACCTAAAACCATGGAGTTTCAAGTAATTTAACTCTATGCTCAAAACTTCATCAAAAAATCGTTTTTCTTCTCTATAAAATCAATGATTGTTTCAGTCATATCAGCTATATTGCAGACTCCATGGGCTAAATAATTTTGCGTTAAAGAAATGCAGCAAATCTTATACAACTCATTCTACATCTTTTGGTATTTACATCATCCATAAGTGAAAAGTAGGCTTCGTTGTAGAAATAATCAAATTTGGATGATCATTTAAACTCAACTATATTGTAATTGAATTGTTTCAGGATCGAGATGCACAGAATTTAAGCAAAAATAAAGCAGTTTTAGGGCGGATATAACACTAAATATGAAATAAAAATAACTTTAAAAATCAGGATTTTGACACAAGATGGATGCCATATTTTATTTTGAAGTGGGTCACGTGATCTCTTCATATAAAGGTTGTAATTATTATTTTAATTTTTATTTAAGAAACTACTGAATATATTTTGCTGAACTTTTTTTTATATATTTTATGGGATAATTTGAGTATTTTCTTAAATTCTCGAAGTAATTTGTGAATTTTAAAGCTGCTTAAAAAATGTTTGAAAAAGTAGGTCCCATAATTTTCAATGTGGTTCATTTTTTCAACCTGGGTTCAATCCAAAACTAAATTAGTGATATCATTCATTTGTATTCCAATAGGTCACACAGACCGTCCGAATGACATACTAAAATTTCATTTTGATAAAGTCATTTTTACGGCAGTTATCGTACTAACGGACAGACAGAGAGACAGAATGAACAAAGTCATAAACAATTTTCAACTATGTTGTAAAATGTTAATAAAAAACAAAACTTTTCATACGAGTTCTGTTCCCTAACTTCCTGGTTCCTCCCAACAAAAAAGGTTGGACATCGCTGGACATCGCTGATTCAAAACTTGAGACTGAATTAAAACAACTAGCTGTGAGTTTGGTGGGAGTTTATTGCGCAAATGAGTCACTTCTTGAAAACATGAATTGTTTGAAAACATGAATGTTTGAAACATGGATTTAAATGGAAACTCTATCACTATGGTTATTTTTCACAAGCTCTTACTCAACAATGAAAAGTATTAAGAAACCAAAATGGCTATTTGATTATCAGCTATGGTTACATATTTATGAGGAAGATTCTATCTTATATCATGCTGTCCATCAAAGCAATGGAATTACATGTGTTTGTTAGTTTTTATTATTATTTTTTCGATTTGAATAATAAATAAATGTATATTAAATGTATCTTATAAATGAACGGTTTAATTTTTATTTAAATTATATTAATTACGGACTGCGTACATCACATTCATTTATTTTGGCAAAGAATTTTCAAACATAAATTTTGTATTTAGCCAATAAACTCAAGTATTGTGTTTAGCCCATAAACTCAAGTATTGTGTTTAGCCAATAAACTCAAGTATTGTGTTTAGCCAATAAACTCATTTAGCCGATTGTTGAAACGGAATAAGAGTAGAACGGGCATTTAGTATGCACAAACGGAATCATGATGCTTTATTCTTCAGATCTGTAAATTCAGATCTACGAATTTGGCTGGGTATTGTTAATTTAAAAACTTGTATTAAACGTTGCCAAATTTACGGAAATATCGGCAAATTGATAAAAATGACGATGAATCAATGAAATGAATTTTGTTTTGTTACAAGAGAGTACTAAAATGATGTTTTGGTAGCATTTGTCTGTCAGTCCAACCGTCCTACATAGAAACACTTTCCGAATTTTTAAAATGTCACCAAAATGATAAACATTTTCTAAATCCATAAAATTATCTTGAAATTGATAAAATTACACTAAATAAATGAAATGAATTAGGTTTTGTTAGGATATAGTATTGTGATGATGTTTCGTCACTTTGTTGGCAAGTGGGACTTTCAGTTCCACAGTTCCACTTGGCGATAAATTTGGCAAGTTCTTAAAATATCGCTAAATTTATGAAAATTTCGCCAACCATTCTATAGAGATAGCATTATTCAGTCGCTATTTTTTCCACAGATTTATTTGAAGAAAATTATATCATGTCGTTTAGAAACGGATGTAAATCCAATGCGTTTTTGCAGCAGACAATTTTTATTAAATATTTTCCGATTTAAATAATAAAAATATGCATATAAAATAAAATTTCAGTGACATTGCATTTGTGACTGGATAATATCAGTTACGGTCTTCAGGTTTAAATATTACTATTATTGATATTTTCGGGGATTATTCATTTAGGGATTATTGACATTTTCAAGTTACTATGCCATTGTTTTATTATGGCAAAAATTGTTGAAACTCATATATCGTGCGTTGTACGAGTTATCTTCTACAAATGCACGGTTATATCTTCTAATCTACGAGAATATAAGTAGACAGATATATTGGCATACTTTTTGACATATATTAGCATATATTGGTATAAATTACGGCCTCTTGTTTTAAAGATTACGGGGTGTAATAATATTTTCAATTTATTACGTCATCTGTTTTATTTTGACAAATATTTTTGAGACTCATATTGAAATACGGACAACATTTTACTAACACACGGAAATATCTTCTAATCTACGACATTATACGTAGTACGAGTATATCTTCCCATATAATTTTAGCACTTTCATTTTGGTATATATTGGAATCAATCACTGCATTCAGGTTTAAAAATTACGAGTTTATTGATATTTTCAATTCATATATGTAATCTACTAATACAGATTATATCTTCTAATATTCGCGTACATAAGTAGTGCGAGTTCAATGCAATTTTTACGCTTTTATTTTGCATACATTGATTCAATTTCATATTTTCTAAAAATTTGCTTTCAAATGGGCCAGGATGTTTTATTCTTCAGATCTGCTCGTGAGGATAGTTTTGTATAGCGAGAACAGAGATTCCTAAACATATTTTTAGGATCATTAAATTAAATATTTTAACAGCATATGTTGATTAACAATGTCATTTAGTATACTATAGGAATTTGCACATGAGTTTGAATTTAAATTTCTTCATATTATATATTCCGTACGAAGAATGGGTATGCTGATAGTATTAAATAAGAACTCTCATCAAATTAATTACTACTTTTTAATTCTTGTATCTTCTGCATTTTTCACCGCACAATCTACGAAAATATAAAATTTTATAACTATACGACACAATGTATGCTCTAAAATGGTTTCTAAAATTATTCTCAAACTATTTTTACCCGGCTGTAACAATCATTTAAACACATTCGGATATATAGGAATTTAAAAAATATGTTTCTCTAAAATTGTATTGTAATCTTATACCCCATAACTGGCACACCCATATATAAAATATATCACCGTTGTTCATTGAATATAATTCCTCTAGAAAAAAGAATAAGAATTTCACATCTAGCTTTATAAAATTATCTTCACAGGCAGATCTTGATGTACGGTATAATCTTCCTATTTTATTATGTTTCCACAATCAGTTGAATACAATAGAAAACCTGACACTACCTGTATGATAAAGATAAATTTAAACAATCTAAGTAATTTACATAGCTATTTAATAATTATTTAAGACTACCAGTATGGTAAAGATAAATTTAAACAATTTAAGCAGTTTCCATATCCATTTAATTATTATTTGATCACAATCATTATATGGACGTGCATAAGTGTACACATTTATTTAGAGAATTATTCTACATTTTTATCGTATAAATTAAAGTAGTTTTTTTCCGAATTTCTTTTATAACAGCTTCTTATTACATCCTGAAACATATATTGATTACATCGCTTTTTTACCTCATAGATACATCTAAACAAGGTTATTTCTAAGATCATGTTATTCTTCGAAGGATAATCTGTTTCATCGACCATACCCATTATCTACCTCATTTGTCTCGTAAAAGATATTAAGTGATATTGCGTGACAGTCTCACCTGCCAGTATCGATATTTAGTTTCTTCGAAAGTTTTTATTGTTGAGGTTAGTTTCAGCAATATTAAACTGAGTGTTTTTTTTAAAGTACTGTAATATATAAAAATATGTACATATTTTTTATCATGTGAGTCCCATGCTAGTTTCAGCGATTACAAACAGAAATAACAGTATAAACAAAGTACAGTAGAATATGAAAGTGTATATACATTTTATATTATTTGAGGTCCATATGGATTTCAGCAATCGTAAACGAAAACAACGTAAAAAGAACTAAAAATATAAAAGTATGTACATATTTTATATTATTTAAGGGACATTTTAGTTTCAGCGATCGTAAACTTAAATAATTCAAAAATTACTGTTAAATAAAAAAGTGTGAATACATTTTATATTATTTGAGGCTCATATTGATTTTAGCAAGCATAAACTTAAATAATTCAAAACGTGCTGTAATATTTAAAGGAACATATATATTTTACATTTTTGAGGTCCATATTGATTTTAGTAGTAGTAAACTGAAATAATATAAATTGTACTGCAAAATGTATAGGAGTACGCATACGTTTTACATTACTTGAGACCGATTTTGCATTTTCTTCAGTTTGTTATTTTCAATGAATTATTATCTTGTGGATTTTTTTAAATGCACATTTTACAACTTTTTCTCTTGGTTAATTTTAACATAAGAAGCCTGTGCACATTTTTCAGGCAAGATCAAATAGTACATAGAAGTTTCTGACTTATGGAAAAGGAAATAGAAGGTAAATAAATCTAGATTTTAGCTTCTAATATACATACATTGTGTAAGTTAAAAGTTATGTGAAGAATTAGAATGTTCGAGTGTCATATTTTAAGCCCTTAACCAGTCGATGGTCGTGCTATAAGCATTTCTCTCACACTTTGCATATAAAGAGCCTAACGTTTTTTAAAGTGGCTCTAAGGATTCTCAAAACTATATTCCCAGTGACTATCAGAATTAATTAGCGCCTTTGACCTTCAAACAGTCTGTTATTTGCCTATACGTGCTTCATGTGAGTACTTTTCCCATCAAGCGACCACTGGCGTTTGCGTCACTAGAGTACATTTTTCAACAAGCGCCATACTGACCACTCAATAATATGGCATATTTTTATAATAATGATGTATTTTTCACTCATATCAAGGAGGTATACACATTATCATTGTTACACAATGTCATTTCCAGGAAATTGTACTTAGCCATGTATATCGTTTGATCACTGAATATTAACATAATAAGTTTAAGCATCACATAGGAAGTGAACAAACACATTACAATATTATTTCTACGCATTCGAAACATTATAAGCATTTTATACATTTTATAAAATGCATTTACTGTTAAAATCAACATACATCTTGCCACATTATCCATATTTAATAATGATGTTTCATCATGGCTATAAAGGCTTAATTCAACATGAGTGAATTACAATATTATTCGTTTATAGCAAACCGAGATGCATCTCAAATCCATTTATTTATCTTTTTAGCACTAGAGCACTATATTTTTAACACATCCTACTCGCTGACACTCTCCAACCCTAGCAACTCATTTCATGAGTAAAGGGCTTCGCATTTAATCGCTGCCTTTCGCTGAGCTCGCCTTGCGAGATATTTCAGGCCGATCGGCACAGAAGGCCGTCTTTGCGCCTTCTTCGCACTGCTCACACAAGCTCACTCAAGCTCACTCAAGCTCTTGCTCACTCAAGCTCTTGCTCACTCAAGCTCTTGTTCACTCAAGCTTTCCAGGTCTTGAAAATAGAGGGTTCTTCTTCATGTTTACAGCCGATCTCCTAGCAGGCTCTGCAGTGCAATCAGCTAGACGTCAAATTTGGACTTTTGTGTGGTGTCCATTCTTCTAGGATGATTTTCAACACCTTGATCTCACTTTGTGAATTCACTGACCTCACTTCCAATGTGCAAATACGTAATTCCCAGTTATATATTCACAGTAGTAAGACATTTACATTTAACAATAGCTATAATGGACGTCTCAACAATGGCACCAATATTAGAGCTGTAAATAATAAATTTATTTTTATGTATTTAGACCAGTTGGATATTACATCTTTTGAAATGACAACAACATTTTCAGGAACGAAAGTTTAGATTTTGGAGAAAAATGAAAGAAAATTAGTTCAAAAACTAAATTTCTCACTTCAAAGTTATATAAAAATAGAAATATTTATCCAAATGTACACAAAATAGGAGGCGACACATTGCACAATATTAAAAACCATAATACAACATTTCAAATAATTTTATGAAATAGGTACAATGCAAGTAGTGCCATATATAGTAAATATATTTTATCAACTGACGTGGCAATGGTAGCGGCTGTATCTAGCTTTATCTTAATATGCCTATAATATCATTGAAATATTTTATCATTTAGAAAAACAGAAAGGTATTATTTTATAAATCTTTTGACTACATATATTTAAATTGAGCAATGTATTTCCCTTTAATCTCGTCTGTAAAAAACATTCTTTTTAAGCGATAAGAGTTTAAGTAAATAAGCCATATTCCCCGAAACATTCCATTTATTTCAGATATTTAGGTTAGCCATTGAAACGGAAACAATAATCGCCTCAAACCTTTTTTAAAGAGGTAATTGAAAAAAAAGAAAACGACGTAAATGGTTCAATGGCCAAATAATCAACGGCAAAGACAAGAGAACAGAAGCGTAAATTGAAATGCTGCTTCCATTGTCAGTCTGTTCCTATCGTAATTTAATGACTGGAAGAAAGAGAGTGTAATGTCACTGAGCCATTACATTGTATCAGTTTTCCAGTGATTAGAAATTCTAAGAAAAATATGTGTGATTACATTAAAATTATGACTTCGGTTTGACTACAAATTACATTAAATAAGGCATCATATGTATTTTTGTTTAGTATGGGATTTTTATTTTTATTCTTTATCTTGATTAAACTGTCTTTCTATATGTAACATTTTATTTATATTAAAATATAGTGGTCAATAATAGCACGGAAAAAAATACTGATATCTTTGGTCTCACCCCCTAAATTTGTTTCATTTATGACATTATTGAACAGTGCATTTTTTAAATTGTTTAATATTAAATTTACCTCTTTTTAAATGATTGGCAATCTACAATTTGTATGGAATTTTAAAATATTTATCAGTCTGTTACAAAAAAATTCCCTTTCAGTAGATATTTACCAAGGTTTTGGCAATGTGAAAAAACTGAGAAAGCAAATACATATATATATATATATATATATATATATATTATATATATATATATATATATATATATATATATATATATATATATATATATATATATATATATATATATATATATATATATATATATATATATATATATATATATATATATATATAGGTTTCTGGTGATGGGTCTGGTCCGTTTCTTCCATTTGTTGAATGTTTGTTATACTATTTACATTTTAGTGGCAGTTTATGTGCTATATCAAGAAATTACTGGTAAGTTTCCGTAGATTAAAAGCATGCTGTAGCCGGGGAATAGGGTGTCACAACCCTCCTTGCTATTATGTACTTTTATTGTTTTGATTATTTGTTCCATTTGGTTATATATATATATATATATGTATATACATATAACCAAACAGAAATGTCAACACTATAAAGTAAACACGAGATTGAGCTGAAACTTACAGCAAATGAAAATTAGGGTGGGCTATGCAAATGACTGAATTTACATAATCACCCTATATGCGTGAGTTGAGGAGTGCCCTCAGATCTGCCGTTTTAGCCGTATAAATAGAGAACTGTGACGGGACGTTGAAAATAGTCTATGTTTGTCTGCGAGCGATAAACGTTTCATGAGAAGTTACTGCCTCTACGATGACAGGTGGCGTAATATGAACGAGTAATGGAGTTTGAATGGGGACGATTGATCGGCCTTCGTGAAGGGATTTTATCCTTTCGTGCAAAAGCAGGTCGTATAGAGCGCAATGCGACAGTAGTGATGCGAGTGATTGTAGTCTGAAACGAACCGGACAGTGGAAGACAAATTATTACGTCAGGATGAGATGATAGACACCTCATCCTCATGGTAGTGAGGGGAAGTACAGCTTCATCTCGACATTTGGCAGAATGATGGAGCACTGCTACAGGTGTGCCATTGTCTGCTCCAACAATTCGTTGGAGTATGTTGCACCGTAGGCCACGTGGACGAATTCTTTGTACAGTATTCCCCTGACGCAGAACCATCGACTCCTGCTGCTACAATAGGCTCCTCAACATAGACACTGGCATGCCGA
Organism: Amaurobius ferox; assembly: GCA_951213105.1. Classification (NCBI taxonomy): domain Eukaryota; kingdom Metazoa; phylum Arthropoda; class Arachnida; order Araneae; family Amaurobiidae; genus Amaurobius; species Amaurobius ferox. The sequence goes on from OX578134.1 coordinate 124,936,091, forward strand.
TTGGCAACAAGTCGCCTTTTCCGATGGATCCGGCTTTAATTTGGTGTGCAGTGATGGTCGCATCCACGTTAGTTGCTATAGCGATGAACACCACCTTCCGGAGTGCGTTATCCAACGTCTTACTGGACGAACGGCAAACGTGAATGTCTGGGACGCCATTGGATATCTTGGACGATCTCAGTGAATTATGGGCAATCTCAACAGCAACCGGTACATTAAAGAAGTTCTGGATCCCGGAGTGATACAATTCTTCTAACACATTCCTGGAGCTGTATGTCAACAGCACAATGCTCGGCCACATGTTGCTAGGAATTTTCAAAACTTCTTTTCAGCCCCTCAGATACAGCTTCTTACTTGACCTGCCTACTGAACATGACTGGAGTTTAGCCGGTCGGCGTATTTGTTCGTGACGCTCGTCCCGTAGCTAGTGCAGCTGCAATTTCGTTCGGGTAGAAGCAGTCTGGAATGCTCTTCCCCAGGTACAAATTAAAAATCTGTTTGATTCGATGCCTCGTCGTATAGAACTATTTATTACAGCGTATGGTAGCTCCACCAAATACTGATTTTCGTGTAATATTTTTCCTCGCTTTGTAAATTTAATCGATTATTTGTATCAATACAGATAGTTTATGGAATAAATTTCACTCAATTCTGATGATTTGTTGATGGTGTTTCAATTTTTATAAACAGGAGTATATATATACATACAGGGTTTGGACACCTGTATAATAACAGTACTCAAGAGAAACTTGTCGTATACTCCCGCCATCTAGTGTTGAAGCGGGCCACATAGCGGGCGTAAATGCAATATATCTGTGAGTAGAAGTTATAGTGGTCAAATGCAAAATATATTACGGCGTTAAAACTTCGTTATGGCTGACCTCTCAGATTTCAGAAGAGGAACTATTGTTGAGGCCCGTCTTGCCAGAGCTTCAGTAACGAAAATGACCACCCTTGTTGGTGACGGGAAAGGTACTGGTCTAAGCTGACTGATAGAGGCAGAAGAGGTTTGAAGCAGAATGTGGCCAGAAAGTACAAGACAACAGTATCCTAGATAGCATCTGAGATGCACGCACATCTACAGGAAGCTGTATAATCAAAAACTATCCGGCGTGAACTGCATGAAGCAAACATTCACGGTAGAGCGGGGATTCAAAAACCATTGGTTACGCCATGGAATGTCTTGAAACGACGAAAATGGTAACGCGAGCATAAAAATTGAACACAACAACAATGGGAGAATGTCATCTGGTCAGACGAATCGTCTTTCACATTATTTCAGACCAACGGACGTCTTTACGTTTGGAGAGAGCCTGCAGAAGTCTGTCATGATGACTGTCTTCTTCCTACTGTTCAGCATGGAGGGGGATCTGTGACGCTGTGAGGCGCGATGTCGCACTGTGGTCTCGGTCTACATACTGTCCTGTATCGACGGATTACAGCACATTTATATGTCAGGTTTATGCTCCCATTCACACTACTGGAATTGTCCGAGACAGATTTATGCCCGTTTCAGTTTTCTGGCCGACCATCTTCTTCCAATGGTGCAAACTTTGTTCCCTGATAAACGACCTGTGTACCTTGACGATAATGCTCCCATTCACACTGCTGGAATTGTCCAAGACTGGTTTAGTGATCACGATAATGAAATACACCTAGTGTGCCCCCATTAGTCTACTGATCTTAATATAATTTAATCTTTGTGGGGTATTTTGGAGGGTAAGCTGCGAAGTCGGTTTCCACCTCCAAGGACACATTCTGGATTAGCGAAATTTTTGCAGGAGAAGTGACTCTTGTGCATACCCCTTTGTGACGACCAAGACATATTTTGATCGGCTCCCACTTGACCAATTGGAAGAGGAAAACTGTTTACGGCTCCCTAACTTGGAGTAACTTAAAAATTCGATTCGGATGACGACGATAGATGACGCTGCTACCTCAGTTTGCTGAAGCGTCAGACCCAGATCTTCATTTGCTCTTCAACCACTGGCATGACAGGTTCGCTACATTAATGTATATTTGACGTCAGTCCATTTCAATTTTCCTTTGTTAAATTCCCTTTGTTAAAAATAAAAATCGAGATTATGGTATCAATTGATATTGTGAATAGAATCCTACACAATGAAATTGACAATGTTTCAAAACTTTTGTTTTTGTCATTTTATGTTCACTTTCCAGGTATTGAAAGTTGTTTATTTTGTTTTAGAAATACAAGTACTGTCTCTTGCTATTGTGCTGCTTAATATGCTAAACAGCGTTAATTATGGATAGGTAAAATACACTTTGTGCTAGGATAAGGAAAATTAAGGAGGATAAGGAGGCTATTCATTGTTATTTTATATTGTACAAACTACTTTGTCACCTTCTATGTTCGATGACATCCCAGCACATTTGGTACTTTAATGTACTATAGTCTCTTATTCTCTTTTATGCGATAATACTATTTAAATTTGGATACTTTTTACTTTCCTTATATACATAATGTATAAGGAAAGTATTGTGACGGGGTCGAAAATTCGAATTCGAGTTTTCGACGGGAGAGCACGTTTCAAGCATCCCTGATCACGAATCAAACATTTTTGAAGTGATGTCTGTGTGTGTGTGTGTGTGTGTGTGTGTGTGTGTGTGTGTCAGTGGGTCTGTGGAGACGATAACTGACGAACGAATGGACCGATTCGAACCAAATTTGGTACAAAAATCACAATCCGTAAACACTGGAAGCCTATTGTTTTTATACGCAATCTAATGTTCAGAACCCCCCTAAATTTTCGAATGAAAATTTGAAAAAATCGTCAAAAAATCAAAACCACTAATAAAGTTACGCAAATAGACATTTCTTATGTAATTTTTTATTAGAAAACGATTGACATAAATTTTAGAACGCTAACATGAACCGTTCTCGAGATATTGCACATTTAAAAAAAAATATCAAAAAGTCATATAAAATTGAAAAAAAATCTTGTTGAGAAACATGTTCACTTTTCATATGTAATACCATGCGATAAATTGGGTGACATCATTCTCGTAGATCTAGCTTGTTCCATTCATGAAAAAAGATACTTTGAGTAATACTTTTGTATTTGAACGCCAATAATCATTTATCTGCTGTAAGAATAACTTATTTCTTCGTCCATAACGCTTGGCGAGATTTTGGCGACAAAATTGGCGGAATGTCGCCAACTTGGCGACTTTTTGAAATGTTGCCAAATTAACGAAAATCTCGCCAAATGGATAAAAATGACGCTAAATCAATGAAAATGACCACTAATTGTCGAAAATTCAATATCTTGGAAAGAATATTAGTATCTACTATAAGAAAAACCTATTTTTTTTACTGTAACAGTAGTAAATTCATTACATTATATAAGGAAAGTCATGTGTTGCCCACATCAGATTTTTATATTTGTAATCGTTGGAATATTTATTGTTTTATCTGTTTCACTGATATACTCTGTAATTCTGATTTTGTCTTCTTAAGGATAGGTTAGAATTTATTCTACTGTTTTTGCATCACTAGTGTTTGAATTAAATAATAAGGAACAGAAGCCGGCTTTCTTTTTGTAGACCATCTTTATTCACATACACACATACAATGAGATTTACACTGAGACGATATTCTCAATCAACCTTACTTCAGATACCATTTGTTTTTCTTAACTGGTCGAAAACATTATAAATATCTTATCTTCTTTCTGACGTCAGGGATTGTCATGGCAACTTACAAAGATGATGAATTGCCATATGTGGCGTATAAACTTCTCATGTTTAACACCAAACATGACATTATGGAGGTATATCGGTTTGGGTCTTGTTGTAGCTCCCCCAATTTTGGGACACATTCCTGTGTCACTGTGGTGACGGGAGGGTATGATTTAAATGATTTTGGTCGAGATTTGTGTAGTGGCTGGTTAATCTGCACACACGGCTGAACGCTGTGCTGGAAGTCCCAGAATGGATTTTTGTAAAAATGGAATCATCCATCCATATACCATCGGTTGTGTATAATTCCATTTGAATACATTTTGTTTACCTCGAATTCACAGACGCATAATAAGTGCATAAAAAAGTGCATATTCTTCCATATAGCACTCTTGACCAAATTATTTAAATTCATCCGATCTATCTGAACTATATTAACATTGGATAAATGAAAATATGTTTTAAAAGGTAACTATAGAAAATGCTTAAGCTCATATAAATATTCAATTTTATTGATGATAGTAATTTCAATTTGTTTATTGATGCTATATTAAAAAATATGCTTTTGTTGGTACTGCAACTGATTTAATAAACATATTTGATAAATAATATACAGAATGAAACGGTAGTAAAAGTGTAAATGAACATGGCTGCAATAAATTTATATTTATATTTACGCTTGTGAATATATATATATATATATATATATATATATATATATATTTGTGTGTGTATGTATACTTCATTACAGTAATTTTTCGAATCATTAATATATGAAAAATGTACTATGATTGCAAGAAAAATCAAGGACCGTATTTATTTAAATTTATTGTGTTTTTAAAAAGTGTTATGGATTTTTTAGATCAATTATACACATTCAAGTTTTTGTCTATTTTGGGGGAAATATTAACCGTTACACAAAAAGTTAATTTTCCCACAATTACAAATACTATATATTTATAATACCAAAGAAGTATTTGTATATTGTATGTAAATGATAGAAATTATATATTTATTCCGTTTAAATTTCAAAAACTATGTTGTATTGCAGCAAACTATCTTTGAGCAATTTATTTAATTGGGATACATTCTATCCAAATAAGTTTATTTACTATAATCACTGAAAGAAAGATAAGAAAATGTTAAATAATTCTGTGATACCATCCAAGCTAAATATATTATATCGAAATTACAGCTTGCTTTCAAGAAATAATCTCATAATCCCTGTTTATTTAGCATGCTAGATGTGGCGGAGATTTATAATTAATTAGTTAATATAAATGCATTGATGCATAGAGAAGTATGTTGGTTACTAAAATATATCTTTATGTTTGAAAATTTATGTAAACAAACCGGAAAATCTGTCTGTCTGTCTGTTTGAACCATCATCACGGGAGAACGACTAAACCGAATTTGATGAATTTGTGTGGGTAGACTGGAAATAGTCCCACTTAAAATTTGTCCCGGTTTGAAGTTTCTACGATCAGTGGTTCTTGTGATATTAGTAAAAAACGAAATTTTTGCTTGTCTCATCATCATGGGAGAACGGCTGAATCGAATTTAATGAAATTTTGTGGATAGCCTTGAAAGAGCCCCCATAAATTTAACCTGAGTTTCGAGTATCTAAGACCAGGGGTTGTCGAAATATTAACGAAAAACCAAACTTTTTCCTAGGAGTTCTACTCTCTAACTCCGTTGTTTATCCAAACGAAAAGCTTGGAAATCGCTTGAAAGTGAATTAAAACTTTATCTCTGAGTTTGATGGGAGATTTTTTGTGCTGATTAGTTACTTTCTGAAAACATGAATTGTTTGAAACGTGTTTTAAATGGGAAATCTATCTCCATGGTTTATTTTTCACAAGCTTTTAGTGAACAATGAAAAGTATAAAGAAATCAAAATGGATATTTAATTTCGCAGTTTATGAGGAAGATTCTATCTTATATCATTTTGCTCAGAAATGCAATTAAATTAAATCTGTCTGTTAATTTTAATAATTATTTTTTCGATTTGAATAATAAATAAATGGATATAAAAATATATTTTAGAAAAGAACGATTTGATTTTTCTTATATCATTTTTGACTGGATAATATCAATTACGGTCTTCAGGTTTAAAAATTATTATTATTTATATTTTCGGGGATTATTGATTCAAGGATTATTGATATTTTCAAGTTATTATGCAATTATTTTATTATGACAAAAATTGTTTAAACTCATATATTGTATGTTGTACGAATCTTCTACAAATACACGTGTATATCTTTTAATCTACGAGAATATAAGTAGTACAGGTATATTGGCATATGTTTTAATATATATTGACATACATTTGAATCAATTACGAGCTTTTGGTATCAAGATTACGGGGATTATTGATATTTTTATTTTATTACGTCATCTCTTTTATTTTGGCACAGAATTTTTTGACTCATATTGCAATACGGTTAATCTTCTACTACCACCCTGGCATATTTTCTAATCTGCGATAATATAAGTAGTACGTGGTTGAATAAATTGATTGAATTCCTTTTTCTTATAAATTTGCTTACATAAGGGGCCAGGATGTTTTATTCTTCAGATCTGCCCGTGAAGATAATTTTTCATAGTGAGAACATATATTCCTAAACTTTTCTTTAGGAGCAATAGATATAATATTTTAACAGAATTTGCACATGGTGGAGAACTATAATTTTCTTTATATCATGTACTTCTTACGAAGAACGGGTATGCTGCTAGTATCAAATAAAAAATACAATCAACAAAACTTTATTCTGTCCTATTTAATTTAATCTATTAATTTCTGTCTTTTTAATTAAAGTATATTACACTGATTTTTTAATTGTACTCCCTAACCTTCAAATAATCCGAAGCAGTCAAATTATTTATCTTCAAATATTTTACTATATTCGAAAATGGAGTATAATTATTCAATAGTTACTGTGATATAGTGATCTTTAAATATGTTTACTGTTTTTTGTATAAATAGTAAAACAGCAATAAGGCACCAGACTTTGAGAGAGAGAGAATAGGTTATCACAACAACAGTACTATTTAAATTTACGGCACAGTAAGCAGAATCAAGCAATAATATTTACGCCACAGTAACTGCCATATCATATAATATTAGTTTTGAGTGCATTAAGCCGGTAGGGTACGTGTGGGGAACTGTTTTAGCCAGCTGTGGAAATTGGTGTAATTGTGTGCATCCATACTTCGTATAACTGATTTTTAATGTCCTCTACCAGTTCAGGTATGACTGAAAATTTCCCAATTATTTCGTTCTGATTTTTTGGAACGATTTCTTGACTTGGAGGAAAAGGTGTTCCATCACCCATTTTTGTGCAGGCACTTGTTTCGCTGTGAACATTAAATATCTATTGGATATTCAGTGCATTACTTGGTAGATTTGTTTACAACATTTTTGCTCTTTATAAGTTTATAAATGCATTCGCTTAAAATGTAGAGGTCACATTTATTCGAGTGAAATACTTAAAAGATAAATTATTGCATTTTCAAAAGATTTTAAAATATGATAAAAATTTAGTTTTTTAAATTACAATAATTTTAATTACTAGTTAATAATAATAAAATAAATTGTAAAATAAAACATTCAATAGTTATTAATGTGCTTTTTATGTCACAACTCAGAGTTAAAAAACAGTGCCTTTAAATATTATAAATTATAAATATATTGACGTTGCACTACCAAATACTTGTTTGTGCACGTTGCACTTGTATGATTATATGTTTCATATCTGCTTCTAATATTTTAAAATGCATGAATGATTTAACCTTACTTTTATTTTTAATCATTTAAGAATTTTGTTTTCTAAATTATTTGAGCAACTCTCAATTAACTATAAAACGCCTTGCTTTTAAAATTCTGATTATTTATATTTAAATTCATCGTACAACTGATACGACGTGGATATCGCTTGAGGGGAGAAAATGCAAAACAGAAATACTTTAATCTTAATAATTTTCACGTAACACAATATTCAAAATAATATTTTTTTTCTCTTTCAAAGCGTACATTTTGTCCCTTGGGCAAATTTAAGTTTAGTAAGCGTATTTTCTTAATTAGAATGCATAAAGGTTAAATCTTCATAGGACGTGATTTAATATTACTACATATTACCTAGTCGTTTTCATTCAATCGTATTTGATATATATTTCAGTTTGAAGATATTTTACAAGGTAAAGTATTAGCTATTAACAAATATAAATGGATGTATATAATTTTACTTACATTATATTTCTCATAAGAAATTTCAAGTAGATTACTGAAAGAATTCCATGAAATAAAATGAAAATATTTTTGAAAATAATAAATTTAGTTTTGAGGATATTTTAAAAATATGAAATTCAACATCGTTCTGTGATTTTGAAGATCATACACCATATTTTAATTTTCGATAACTAAATTATGCTCTATTCTATTAATTATTATTTGTTAGTATTAATTACTTCAAGAGTATTTAATTGTCTGCAAGAGTTGATCATAATTTTATTAATCCTGTTTGAATTCTTCAGCAGCGATATGCAATTCCCCAAACTTAACGCAGCCATAATAGTTTTCACCATTTAGAATCTTTCAAAGGAATTAAATATATGAAACATCATCACAATAATAGAACCCACTAAATAGGGGAAATCATATAGAAACTTAATTTTTAGCATTGTTTTCGGGAAAAGAAACTACATACGTAAATATGGACTGATATTATCAACATTATTATATTATTAATTTGTTAAACTGCTGTCAGATTTTGTATTATAATTGCCCAATTTCGCGAACAAAGCAAGTATTTTGATGGCTTTTTACACTAGTTTTCAGTTGATTATTCACCATGCCATTATCAGGAGTAAAAGCAATAAATATCCAAAATTTTAACTGCTTTATTTAAAGTAGGAATAATTTTAATATAATATTTTAATTGTATTTAATACTTTCCACACGTAACATGTTTTTATCGGAAGTCTAACAAATAGGTCAAAAAAATTAATTTCAATAACCACTAATTAGTAAGATGCTTCAGTTTACACATTTTAATAGCATTATATTTAATATGATATGTTTTCTCATGTTTTAAATTTACCAGATTGTGAAAACATCAACATTGTTCTAATATAAAGACTATGAGTCAAAGTTCAGTTAGTAATTATGAAAATTATCATTTTTATCCAGCTGTGTTACAAAGCAACACAAAATTATTGTTTAATATCTAATGTTACAAAAAATTATAAAAAATCGTGTTAAAATTTACTTCGAAATGCAGTAGTAAACGTGGTAGAGTTATGCAACTCTAATTTGTTTCTGTAATATGGCTTAGGTGTTCATATATCAGTTCGTACAAGACATTGTATCGATTTTTTTATATCTACTTATCCATTTAATTTCAAATATTATAGAAATTTCAAGCAACATTCAATAATTTTATAATATTCATTTTTTCTCCGTAAATACATAGACACATGATAGGCACATGACAGGCTTCAATACATAAATACATGACAGGCTTCGATGTCTTATATCTGCGATGTGTTATATCAATTCGTACAAGACATTGTATCGATTTTTTTATATCTACGTATCCATTTAATATCAAATATTATAAAAATTTCAAGCAACATTCAATAATTTTATAATATTCATTTTTTCTCCGTAAATACATATCATTTTTATACACATCACGCATTATATTCAATTAAAAGATTTATATACTTTCAGATTATATACATCCGACGTTTTATAAAAACAATTTAACCACAAAAACAATTTATCTCATTAAAGGCAAATCGAATTGGTTTAGAACATTATTGCCGTAAGCTAAACTTCTCCAATTATTTTGTAAATGTAGCAATTAGGAACTTCAATGACATTTTTATCTTTCTAAACAGAAGTTCCTTTTACCACGAGTTCAGAATTCTTTTAATGCATAAAATTGATGACAACGGCTTTAACGAAGGACACTTTAAAAATAAATTTTCAGCTATAAATAATATATTTACAGATATACTACTATAATTTTCTGTTCTTTTTATTTCCGTTGGTTAATAATATGTTTCGATATTTTTTTATTAATTTTTTAAATAGCATGTTTACTTCAGAAATATATGAATTTCTGACTATTTAAAAGCACTATATGCAAGCTCCTCCTCAATATCTGGACTTTTCCACACAGATTTTATTTATTTTTTGACAAGAATTATGATTTCAAAGAATTATGATTTCATTTTCCTACTTACTAAATGAGATAAAATTACAATACCAATATAAAAATAGATGTAATTACAATAATTCAATAAAAATAGATACACAATTAAATTACAATAAAATTACAATAATTAATATGCAATCCTAAATCATATAGAATTGAATTCCATTGTATGTAATTCTAGAAGTATATGTGTGTCATATGATCTTGTTTTACAAACAATTCTTTCCAAGTAAAGCTTGTAACTTCACCAACAATCAATTATTGGATCAATGTTTAAAAACAAAACTATTTCTTTTGATTTATTTTGATTGTCTTAATTTATTTCTTCTATGTTTAAAATGATATATTAATAGAATGCGTGTTATTCTGGCAATTTCAATTTCATCATCCACATCATCAAGATATCCACTTCATTTCTGTCATCATATATTATTTAGAGTGGCTTAAATCTAAATATTGTTTTCGATTTGATTTTATGAAGCAGTATATCCAAAGTATAAATTACGATTTGAACTATCGAGATAATATAACAATCAAATTAGCAATGGAATCGGGCGTATGTATCTCAGTTACAAATCGGAACAAAAACTACTCTACTAATTACCAACTCTATTTTATAACGAAAGGCGAAATTTTAGTGGCATTACTATCTAACATTTTACTGTACCAACAGATACAATAAAGTTGAAGATCATCTTTTTCTGTGTCCGAATTCCAAAAATTTTGAGGGTACGTATCTATTAGATACACGCGAGCCTGATGGAGTAATATATCATTTTATATATTTTATATACTTTATATAAAATATTTATATACTTTATATGTATATACATTTTTTAGTAAGAGAATGTTATGTACTTAACATTTCGTAGTTTCTTTCAGTTGTTTATGTTATTATGAAAGTAATGTCTCCGTAAAATGTTATCTGTAAAAAATTGTTTAATTGTTTACTGAATATTCACCTTGATTGAAATCAATTCCTACTGTAAAATTTAATATTTAGAATCAAATTAAAAATTTGTCCCTCCCTGTCAGTGTATATGTAGTCACTTATATTCTTCTAAATAGTAAAATATCCCAATATTTCCCACCAACTCGAATGCCTTTACAAAAACTTTTTAGGATATATTTAAAAGTTATGAAATAAATAAAGCTTAAAACTCAAAAAGAATAAATAAATATATGTATTAAAATTGAATTAGATGCTCGAACATTGATATATATTGAACCATTCAAGAAATACATATTAAATTAACAAAAATGTTCTACTGTAACTCCACTAGCTTATAATTTGTAAATATGAGATAAAAAAAGTAAAATAAATATATAAACAGTATTCTTTGGATGCATTTAAATGTAGTTTAAAATTATTTAATTTAATAACTTTTATTGTACATTATTTTGAGAATCTGAACTTGTAAATTGGATGAATTCTGCTACATAATTCAACTTACAGCGTTTGCCTCAGATTTAGATGGATAATTTCCTTTAATTATAAACAGCCTCAAAAAAACTTCATGAATAAAAATAAGTGTCATGAAGGATATTAAGACAAAAATACTTTTTATCTTAGCTTACACACGACAAGTATTCAGATTATATGTTTTGTTGTTAACAATCTACCTCCTGAAGCGATAACAATATCCAATCAATTACACGATAAATGGACCGTTGTATGAATAAAATGTCATCAAATTTTTTATATGATGTTTCGTGATAAAATAAAGAAAATAAAAGTGTAAATGTTAGGGTAGGGTAAGAACATCGAAACATTTTTACTGCCATAAAATATAGTATAAACATAGTTTCAATTTTTTTTCAAAATTAATTTTATTATATAAAGCGATGAATTTATTTTGTTATTTTGAGCCTGTAATTTAATTATTTTTTCCGAATACAAAATGGATATTACTGAAATTTGAAAAGCACATTTAATTGTGTGCATTTCTATGAGACCAGAAATAGATCTCACATTTGATGAGACACTTTTATGTTTAAATTTATGGTGGCCAAAACGGCGAACAATACTTGTATTCTGGCTGGCACCGAGTTTTATAACCCCGTGAACCTAAATGTCAGAAAACCACAAATGTAGGGGTGCCATGACAGAGGGGGCTGAGCTGGGCCTTACGAGATGTGGAATGGTTCCATTGGTTAAAAGAGTAACCAATAAAAAAAGAAGATTGTTACGTCAAACTCAATGCGGCAAATGGAAAGGAAGGGAGAGTAACCCCCCGCCCCCAACGAGGGAACCACAGCCTGTGACCCGAGAATCACAGCAGACTAGCGCACAGAAAGGGATACTAACATGACTTGGAACATATAACTTTGACATTATGACTTGTGCAGATACTACAGCGATGACTTGATATACTAAGAGAATGAAATAAGTGCGAGAGCAGAGTTACAGCAATACAATATGTTCAACGAATTGTGTGGGAGCATTACACCAAGAGTTAATGCGGTAAATGAACGACATTAAATACAGATGCTGACAAAGTCCAAGACAGACTTGAAGGTATGTGCTCATTGAAAATGTTATCTGGTCATAACCACTATTTAGGAATTTCCCTTTTGATCACATATGTCCCCTCTATTGTAATAATATAATTAAATAGTGTAATTGAATTTAATTAAAATTTATGTTGTTGAAAAATGTTTTATTGTTAAAGTTTAAATGGTGCAGTCAATGAGTATTATAATAATTAATAATTCCTTTACAGGACTCACACGAAGGGTTAAATAATTGGAGGGTTTTATATAGCGGCACAACTAGCAATGCACGAGTTAATTCATGAATCCACTATGTATGAATTAACGGCCATCTCAATCTTAGTGAATTTAATGTTTAAAAGTTCAGCTTTATTTCTTTTTAGGTTCAGACAATTTCCTTTTATTTTTAGATATTACAGCTTGCAATTCCAAATAAGTTAATATCTAAAGAACTCGTGACATTTGTTGTCAATCCTAGTAATTCTAAAAGTTTCCATAACGCTCCAAAAGTCAACAAGTAGCTGTATTTTGTCAAACAATTCTGCAATCTTCGACTGTGCTGCAAAAGTCGTAACATAATAATAATGGTTTCAATGGTGACAATATAACAATGGTTTTGTGATAAATATCCCTAACAATATGATGATACATCCGTTACATGTCTCGGTTTCGTCTTTGGCATGTCTTTCAAAGTTTATTCCTTAGTTCTCGCCATACAATGTTTCACATCAAAAACGCACATTTCCTTAATGTGAAAATACACATAAACACATATGCAGACTCAGAGGAACATGATTTTAAAAATTGTCTTTTTGAGCATTACATGTCTTCAGATATCTATTTATGTCAAAATATTGGATTTGCAAAGTCTATGTAAAAAACTAGTAAAATGTTTCTATTTGTAACCTCAGAAATCGCTCTACCAGCATTGCGACGATAAGGTGTAAATCGCAGTTAACCCTTTCCGGACGGCGGCATTCCGGAACTGCCGCGGCCCAAAAGGTCGAGCACTTCGCTTCCGAACTGTTCCCAAAGGACGGCAAATTTTTTGCACTAAGCCTAACTCTGGAAAAAAATTTACTAAAAATCACCTATTCAACACAGAAATCTACTTTTTTCAGGAATAAAAGAAATATTTATTTTCTATGTGATGCATATTTTTCATACAAATCTGAATACAAAATACTCGTTAGTTGTTCCCATTCTTTTATCCGAAATAAACGAATAATTTCACTGCCTTTAAAATTCAAACAAAAAAAAATACTCTCTTATATTTCTATGATTCACCAACGAAATCATAATGCTGAAATAAAAACAAAACCCGAAACTTAATTATAAAATTGTTGATGCTGCGAGAATTGCTCTGTCTGTTTATATTACAAAATCATGTTTAACCGCTCCAAATGGAGAAATAATTCATTGGATCCTCCTTATGCCAAGGTCATGTATCTGCAAAATACATTGAAGTTAGTTCCACGAACATTTAACGCCATCCAGTAGACAAATTAAAATGTTCCACGTGAAGGCACGCATGCGTGCTACTCTCCATTTGCGGTAAAGTTTCCTCTGTCACGAGTGTGTGCCGTCCGTCCTTGAATGCAAGTTCGCAGCCGACACGCGGGAGTGCCAATCGTCCCGAAAGGGTTAATGCCGAAACTAGAAGGTTTTGTCGTTACTGATCGTAGGATAGTACCATAGACTATTTGGAACTACACTCACAGTTCAGCGGTAATCGTCGTTGAACCGGTTTTAAAATTGTTATCGCAGTTAATGTCGAAACTAGAAGGTTTTGTCGTTATTGATCGTAGGATAGAACAATAGACTATTTGGAACTACACTCACAGTTCAGCGGTAATCGTCGTTGAACCGGTTTTAAAATTGTTATCGCAGTTAATGTCGAAACTAGAAGGTTTTGTCGTTATTGATCGTAGGATAGAACAATAGACTATTTGGCACTACACTCACAGTCCAACAGTAATCGTCGTTGAACCGGTTTTAAAATTGTTATCGCAGTTATTGTCGAAAGTAGAAGGTTTTGTTGTTACTGATCGTAGGATAGTACCATAGACTATTTGGAACTACACTCACAGTTCAGCGGTAATCGTCTTTGAACCGGTTTTTAAATTGTTAACGCTCTTCTGTACTGAATAACAGTTTAGTGCATTAGCAGCGAGTAAAGTAATGTTTGCAACATTTTAGGAAATCCTATGGTAACTGCTCATACCACACAGCCAGCTTTAAATTAAAAACATCTGATGTGAGTAGCACATGATTTTCCTTGCAGACTCAAATTCATTGTATCTTTATTTTATTAATAAAGCATTATATTGAGTTTAATGTACACAATAAGAGGCATAATTAATTGGAATTGTACTGAAATTACACTTTTAATTCAGCTTTCGATTTCATTTGGTAACTAGACTTATTCTCGAAACCAGGATAGCAAAAATGCAAAAAAACTATAATATTTCGAGAACCAGTAGTCCTAGAGTAATGGGGTTAGTCTTATTATTTTCGTCGTCAAAAATTACTTATAATTTAAAAGCATTTAATTGATATATTTGAGCATATGTGGTCTTTGGTTTTTAGATTTAGAAAAAAAGGCACGTTATTTTATCACGAATTGTACCAAAATCTAATCTGTACCAGAGTAATTCAAAATGGCTCTCCTATAAAATTTAAGGAAATTCGATAAATTAGATTTTGATTTAGAATAGATAAAAAATCTTCACACTTACTGAAACACACACACACATACGTCACGCTTAAAATAGTGTTTTCGTGTTCTAGAGGTCTGGAAACGTGTAGACCCGTCGAAAATTCGAGTTGCGATTTTCGGCACGATTCCAATACTTTCCTTATACATTACCATGTATTGCAGGGAAGTAAAACGGAATGAGATCAAACTACTTTAAGCTACAAAGATCAAGTCAATAAAGACAGAATATAACCCAAATGTAGCATATACCAAGTATTTGCGTTTCTAACGATATTTTCAAAGAAAATAAAGACATTTTTAAATGCACTGAATGATTGCCAACTTAATTGCATTTGCCAAAGTTAAAGCCGCCAAACTTGTCTCCAAGTGTTACAGACTCTCACTTGTTTTTCTCCTACAATTAGATAAAATATTTTAATCAAAAATGCAAAACTGTAATATATTCAACGAACATATTACAAATCTTAAGTTAATAAGATTTTAAACTTAACGAAAACATACTGCGCAAAGTAGACGAATATTTTAGCTATTTTAAGAAAATGTGATTTACTCTCGAAGAAGAGCTTATGCATTCATCATTTGAGACATTCATTTACGCATTGGAAAATGCAGAGGATATTTTCAAAAATGTTGATTTATTGCCTGCGGCAAATGGAGTCTTTCCAGACTTCAAGAATGGCACAATGACAAGAAATATGATTTGCTTATAAATTCCATGGCTTCAGAAACATTTGAATTTTTATGAAATCGCTTATGAATAATATATTTTAAGCAATTATGAAATGGAATAATGATACGGTTTACACTTTTTTACCGAATGGATGTTTGTCAGGCAAATTTGTTTACAGAGTAACTGTTTGTCAAGTGGATTTTCTTTAAAAATTGTATGTAAAGTAATTATAAGTGGGTGAATAAGTGTAACGTTTGATAAAAGCTGTAAAGAAAGAGTATAATTCTCTACCAGTGTGTTATTCAGTTTATTAAATAGGTTGTTGATTATGGGCAAATATGTGTTAGGAAATTTAAATGGTCAAGTGACGATGGTGGCTCCTTTAGGACTCATCTGTACTTTTTGGTAACACGTCATTTTTTGTGGCAATTAAGATTGAAATCTATTTTTTACCAACTATTTTTCAAGCACCTATTTCTCAAGATCTACTATAGATAAAGTTCAGATGATGTTTAATATGGATGAAACGTTAAATTTCAAAGAAAATAGGAGCTTACTAAGAATTTCCACTTTCGGTTTAAATATTTCCATTTTGTTAGAAAAATGGGTACAAATAAAGTTTAGATTGTAACTTATGAGGATTCAGCATAAAATTTTAAAGATGGTAAAGTTGTTCACTAACAATTCGCTTTTCTAGTTCTGTTTCCACTTACGCTTCAAAAATTGTCCATAAAACATCTATATCTCAGTATTGGCTTGGTTGGTGAAGCTTAGTTGATATGGATGTATTATATGTAAATAACTGGTTGATATGGATTCAGAATAGAATTCAAGGGGTAAGGGAGAGGAAAACTTTCTTACTTTAGGTTTTACAGATGACACTTTCGATTCAAACGTTTTCCATTCTTGCAACATTTTTTCAGGTTCAGCTATAGTAAGACTTTAGATGACAAGTGTAGATTTAGCATCAAATTTTAAAGGGGTAAGAGTATTCTTTACTATTTCACTTTTTCCCATTTCTTGTCCAAATATTTTCCTTGAAACTTGTATTTTTTTGGATTGGCTGTAGATATAGCTTAGACTCTAAGCTATATCTACACTGAAAACCCACATTTCCTTCAAGTGGAATGTAGCTTATGATTTGATTTCCAAGTTCAGTTATATGCGTTGATATCAAATCAGACAGGGAATCGTAGTCAATGTCCTCTTCTGTATCTATTACGGAACATTTAAATTCATAACATAAAGGGAAGTTTTCAAAATCATAATTCTTGTCTCTAGCAGCATAAACATTCAGTTTCTTTAAAAATCCATTGATTTTGTCTTGTGTATAGTTATATTTCGACCTTGTAACTCTGCATTTAGCTCATTTAGGTGCATAAATATGTCTGCTAAGTATGAGAGTTGATATAACCAAGTTGGGGAGCTAAAATATTCGGCTAGTTGTGGGTTAGCATCTTGTAAAAATAGCAGCAGTTCAGATCGCAGCTCAAATAACCTGTTCAAAACCTTCCCAGCCATCGTACCTCCGTATGGACAACCATCGTACCTCCGTATGGAACAGCAGCGCTTTATGTATTGCACCCATTTCATTGCAAAGTTTTTCAAACAGTCGGCACTATAAAGGTCTGCTTTTAATAAAATTCACTATTTTCACAGCTTCCGTTAGGCGTTGTTGAGCAGGCATTTTTTTGAGCAGGCATTGTTAAGCAGGCATTTTCTTGGTGGCAAGGGCTTGTCGATGCAAAAAACAGTGCACCCACTTGGTATAATAACTCTTAACTTTTGGACTAATCCACTTTTAACACCTGCTAATGATTTCGCACCATCGCTGCATATTGCTATGCATTCCCCCAATCTATTTTAAATCTTTTTGTAGCTTCCATAACTGACTTAAATAAACATTCCCCCGTTGTGTGGTCAGGCACAGATTTGCAAAACAACATTTCTTCTTGTATATATCCATCTGCCGAAAACCCTATAAAACACAAAACTTGTGCACCATTTGACACGCCTGTAGACTCATGGATTTGATTGGAACAATATTCGCTTCTTTTTACTTTTTCAGTAAGTTGTTCACGTACAATTTCAGTCATTTCAGAAATACGTCTTGCCACAGTATCATTCGATAATGGCATTGCAGTGAATTTCTCAGCATCCCTCGAACTGATCATACACGACACCATATCTGTTGCATATGGAAGAATAAGATCTTCAGCAATGGTATGATGCTTCCCTTTTTTTGCAATTCTTAAGGCCACTAGATAAGATGCATGAAGTACCATTTCACTTGCATTACCTTTTTTTGTAATGTTCATCTGTTGATTTTGTAAAACAGAAAGTTTCCGGCGAAAAAATTCAATCGGCTTACCTTTCACTGATGAATGTTTTGTTTCAAGATGGCGCATCAATTTTGAAGGCTTCATGCTTTCTGTAGACAAAACATCTGATCATAATACACACTGTGGGCGATGTCCGAGCACTGTAAATTCGAAATTGAAGTACGAATCATCGTACTTTCTAACTTTTTCAGTTTTCTCACTGGCTTGGCGTGAACATGAGGGTTGATTTCTTTTTAAATACCTATCCATAACTGTTGCAATTTACTAAGAACTAAGGTAGTAATAAACCACGTGCCGACAGCGTCGTCTTCAGCGCTCAGAAACTGATATAATGGCCTTTACACCAGTGAGGTGGGCGTCCCGCAGTTTATACGGCCTTCAAATGCAATTTAGTGGTGCCATCTATCGTGAAACACTCACATGAATTGATAATGTTATTGAAAATTATATTAATGTTAATTTATTGGGGGGAAGTAATGCCTTCAAATACTGAAACCAAATACAGTTAATAAAGAGTACAGTGGGGGGGAGGGTGCTCGAAGTTATTTTACGGCGATAGGGGGTCGTCACTTACAAAAGTTGAGAACCACTGGCTTAGAGGATATATAATATGGATTAATCATCGAATTCTTTCGTTTGCCCTAAAACGTATATTTCTAAGAATCGACCCTAGAGCCTGAATGATGACTGATATGGTTATAGCATCAAGTTTTTGAAGTAGTACGGTTTTACTACGAATTTTAACTACCCGTTCTTTTTTTTCTATGAATTAACAAATGTCCTTCAAAGCAAATATTTTGTTGGAAAAATCGACTAAAACCAATTATGGCAATCTACATATTCAACCAAAACAGTTAAAAATTAACAAATGAAATATTTCGTTTGCTTGTTTTATTTCTACCACTTTATGCACTTCAGAAAAACAACTAGGAAATAAGACTATAAATAATAAAGACAAGTATTTTATTTCAACTGACTCCAACCTAAAGCAATTACAACGACATATCTCATGTCCCATAATTACTTAATGCTTTCTTTCCTTCAGATTGAACACGATTGGAGGTTGTCCAAGATTTATTTAGTTACATATTTTATTAGGTTTGTGCAAGTTGATTTTATTTATGAAGCGGAAAATAGTATAAACAAACCTTGCAATTTCGCTTGTTTTTCTAGTTTAATAATATATATGAAATTTCTATAAGGGTGTTACAACTTATATAAGGAGTTTCATAACTCTTTATGAATTGTAATTCTATTAAAATTGTAATTCTAATGTACATCCGCTATGTCTTATTAAGTAGTTGAAAATAATGGTTTTTCTGTTCAAAGAAATTTCTAACTTTGTTTATATAATAACTAAGCCCGTTGAATATCCATCGAAGCACCTGCAATTACAGCTGGATTTTACATTGGAATCCAATCTGAACACTTTGGATCAAACTCGATGGAATTTTGAAAACAAATTTAAACTAGGATTCAGAATTAGAAATAATTCAAACAAAATGTATTGAACAACTGCCCTCTGCTGAAATCGTTTTCCTCTATGCAAAAAACTGTTGAACGCATTGGATCTTATCGCGGTCTGATAAATTTTACATCACAGAGATACTTTTTTGCTTCAAATGTGTAATTGTATCCGTTTCCCTATTTGAAATCTATGCCAGCCCTTTTAGATTGGTGACAGATTGTTTATAATAATGGTATTATGAATAGGAATTGTTATGAGCTCGTTAATATTCAGCTTTGTATCTATAGAAGACATTTTAATAATACAAGTGAAGCTGAATAGTGGAATCTTATTGGATACGTCTGGCCTGACAGATGAACGCTATCCGGGGCTAGCTCATCCTCTCAGAAAATACTCCAGTCACTAAGGTACCTATTCATCTATTTGGGGGAAATATCTGAATACTTACCATATTTTTCTTCTTATACCTTATGGTATTTAAGATAGTCTTGTGCCGGCAGAGGAACCCAGCTCGACAGCTAGCTCACCGCCTCGAGAAAACTTCTGGTCGCTAAGGTGCTCACACCACCTTTTGGAGTAAGAACTGATTACCTACTAAATTCCGTATTGCTAGGCCTAACTGTTTTTGAGGTATTTTTCCGGACTTTGGATACCACATGCTGATTATACATATATATTGAGTGATACGTGTTTGTGTAATTCCGAATCTTCCAAAAGCTCGCAGAGATCTAAAGGGCTGAAATTTTGCTCACTTGCAAGATAATTTTATTTCCTCCGGTTGCGTAGAAAAGCAGAACCGCCTCCAGTAACCACGAAGGCTGAATTTCTGCCTACGTCTAATAAGAACTGGTGCTGAAAACATAGCGGAGCATGATTTCGATTTTGCCCCTATGGTAGGAAAAAAAAATAAAATTATTTTGAAAATATTTTCAGAATCCCACAGAATACCCCGTTAACCTAGAAGGCTGAATAATTGCACCTTTATAGTATCGACTATGAAATTAAACATAAGAAAGCCGAAGTTTCGATTTCCCCCATGGTAAGAATAGGCTGGTCAAAAATCATTTCCAGATACTCCATAAGACATCTTGATTATTTAGATGGCTGAATCTGCACACATATATTTCAGTCTGCACACATATATCTGAAACTGCACACATACATCTGAATCTGCACAAGCTGTTATCTGCACACGTATAGTATTAACCATTAATAAAAACATAACGAAATCAGATTTTCCATTAAGACAGATTAATTTGTAAAAAGATTATTTCCTAAACACTTTCAACGTTAAATGTCACATATTGTTAAACAAAGTGGCTGTAATCTATACAAATGATGTTGTAAAACAATTGGTTAAATATACATTTTAAGATCCACTGAAAAATTTTCAAATACTTTTAGAATGTTGTGTGCTTGTGCGTATATGCGTGTGTGTTTGTGTAGCGTGGTCATATTTCAAGAATGAAACACCAGTCAATCCATTATGAAATTTTGCATTAAAATAATGTTATAAAAAATCGAGAAATGTGAAATATGATGATTGGTAATTTGTTTGATTAGAAAACAAGTATCTTATATTTAATATCTTAATAATTGTCTATTGAGAAACACTGAGTGAAAGAGCAAGAATAATAAAGTATACATTGAATTTTAATTTGTGATTTGGTATTTTAATTTGTGATTTGGTAATTTGTGAAAAGGTTGTTCCATTGATATCTGAAAACATGCTACTTCGTATGTGTATGTAATTTGTTAGGTTTTTCAAATTCAAATATATATTTGAAATTCTAATTTAAATTTCAAATTCTAATATAAATTTCAATTTTTAAAATAATTTTCAAATTCATATATAAATTGAATACTGACTTTCATGCAATGAATCTTGTATAGATCTGGCATTTGCATTATATTTATGTTTCGTTTTTTATTTAATAGTATTCTAGTCATTTCCATAAAGCTTTTCCGTGTTTAATTGCTATAAATGAGAATTAAAAAAATTATAATAGAAGACTTAAAGTCAATGAGAAGTAAATAATATGGAAGTCGATTTTACTGGTTTCATCCTTATGGCATAATTAAATCAAAATAATACGGAACATTAGTATTTGAGAAAATCAATTAAGACTTCTTATCTATTGTAACATTACATTTATTGCAATATTATCATTATAAACGTATGAGTTCGTTTAAAGTTGTTTGTCTATGAAAATAAATTGAAAAAATCTGATGTGGGCAGCATATGACGTTTCTTATATAATGTAATTGATTTACTAATTTTACAATAAAAAATAATGTTTTAGATCCATGGCGCTATGTTTTTATCGTTAAATTGTACATTGAGTGATTTTCAGGATGTCAACATGTAAAATTATTTCAAAATACTCAATTAACTTATACTTCCCGTAACTCTAAACAATAAGCAATATTGATAGCATCCTCAATAAGCGATATAGTCCATATATCGCGTATTGAGGCCTTTAATGTTTACTTCATCATCTAGTCGTCATTTTCGTTAATTTAGCGTCATTTTTATTAATTTGGCGACATTTACTTTAATTTGGCAACATTAAAAAGTTGCCAAGTTGGCGACATTCCGCAAAAATCTCGCCAGGCGTTATAGACAGAGAAATAAGTTATTCTTGTAGCATATAGCTGAACATTGGTTTCCAAATACAAAAGTATTATCTAAAGTATATTTTATGAATGAAACTAGCTAGATCCACGAGAATGATGCCACCCAATATATCGCATGAAATTACTTATGAAAAGTGAACATATTTCTCAATAGGTAATATCCGGCCACACGTTTAATTGTCATAAGCCTTAGGGTTGGCTGTGTGGTCTCGGCCTTCAACAATAGGTAATATACTTTTTTTAATTTTATATGATTTTTTGATTCTTTTTTTTTTTGAAAAATGTGCAATATCTTGAGAACGGTTCATGCTAGCGTTCTAAAATTTGTTTCAATCATTGTCTAATAAGAATTACATAAAAAATAACTATTTACATAACTTTATTAAATGTTTTAATTTTATGATGTATTTTTCAAAATTTCCCTCGAAAATGTAGGGGGGTTCTGAACATTCGATTGCGTATAAAAACATAGGCATCCAGTATTCATGGATTGTAATTTTTGTGCCAAATTTCGTTCGAATCGGTCCATTCGTTCGTCAGTTATCGTCTCCACAGACTCTCTGACACACACACACACACACATACATCATCTCAAAAATCTCTGATTCGTGTTCAGGGATGCTTGATACGTGCTCTCCTGCTGAAAACTCGAATTCGAATTTTCGATCCCGTCACAATTCTTTCCTACATTTACTTACACTTACTTAGCTACATTACATGTATATAAAGAAAGTAATAATGCATATATTAAATTTGTAGTGCTAGCTAAGGCAAATTTTGATCAATATTTTATTTAGTAACATTTATTACTTTTCTTATGTGCATAATGTATAAAGAAAGTATTGTGACGGGGTCGAAAATTCGAATTCGAGTTTTCGAAGGGAGAGCACGTTTCAAGCATTCCTGATCACGAATCAGACATTTTTGAGGTGATGTCTGTGTGTGTGTGTGTCAGTGAGTCTGTGGAGACGATATCTCACTTACGAAAGGAGCGATTCGAATGAAATTTGGTACAAAAATCACAATTCGTGTATACTGGAAGCCTTTTTTTTTAACGTAATGGAATGTTCTTAGAACCCCTTGTTAGAACTCCAATAAATTTTCGAGTGAAATTTTAAGAAATCATCAAAAATCAAAACCTTTAATAATGTTACGCAAATAGCCATTTCTTATGTAATTTTTCCTTAGAAAACTTTTGGCGTAAACTTTGGAACGCTACCATGAACCATTCTCGAGATTTTGTACATTTTACATGTAAATGTATCAAAAAATCCCATAAATTAAAAAAACGTATTAACTGTTGAGAAACATCTTCACTTTTCATATGTAATATCAAGCGATACATTTGGTGACATCATTCTCGTGAATTTAACTCGTTCTATTCATGAGAAAATATACTTTGAGTAATATTTTTGTATTGGAACGCCAATAGTCATGTATCTGCTATAAGAATTACTTATTTCTCCGTCCACAACGCTTGACGAGATTTTGGCGACCAATTTGGCGGAATGTCGCCAACATGGCATTTTTTTTAAATGTTGCCAAATTAACGAAATGCTAACCAAAGGGATAAAATTGAAGCTAAATCAATGAAAATGACGACTAATTGCCGAAAATTGAATATCTTGGAAATATTATAAGTATCTACTATCAGAAAAACCTATTTATTTTACTGTAAAAGAAGAAAATTCATTGCATTATATAAGGAATGTCATGTGTCATAAGGTACAATTGTCCTTATCAAAAATTACCAATATAGGACTTACCTATGATGCCGCCACTAAGGGTGGAGCATGTAAGCTCCCGGTTCTCAAGCTCGGAATACGAACACACAAAACATAAAGAAATACACATGCTTAATTGCTCAATTTATTTTAATATTTTACTTAATAGATATCTATAGTATCTGGAGTAACTATGCTATAATTAAATCAATTATTAAAAGACACATAATACTGACAATATTACATTAATATATATATATTTACACACATAATAACTTTGACTTAAATTTCTTAAAAACAGTTTCCTTTAAACAATCGATAAAGAATAGTTCTTATAGTTCAATATTCCGAACTCGTTCATATGGTCTACTCATACGAACTGGTAGTCAATTAATTTAATAATCGTTAAAGGTGTGCCTTCCGTGCTAAAAGTGACAATTGAAAGTTGGTTACCTTTTCTCTTTGTGTTACGTGCATATTCGTGCTATTTCAATGATGTAGGAAAACCGTTACACATCTAACTGCACTCGCTACCATTTTATTGCTCACATTCTATAGACACTTTTCACAAACCCAAGAAGACATGATGCTGACTCGTTCGAAAGTTTTAAGTCGACTGGAGTTTTTTTTTAATACGGCATTGGGGCGCTTTTTCTTTCCCCCATTCATTCCCTACCACATCTACCATTCGCTGTTGCTGCAGACGGGGATGACCACTGTTTATATATGCATTTGTTGTGATTGGCTCCCTCTGCAGCATTTAGATAGTTCATTATTTAGGTTGGCATTTGTAATTGGGGTGGCAACATGTAATACAAATATTGTGTTACATGATATCATGCGTTGCCCACACACACATCAGATTTTTTATCGCTCGTTTACAAACATAAATTTGTTAATTAAACATTAATTGGCTAATTTAAACTTTAAAAACTAAGAAGTTAATATATATTTATAGTTTATATATTAACAAATACGAAGAAATAACAACCATTTAATGTATAATTTATGTTATCATTCTTTTGATTACTTTGAACTGATAAAAGCCCATAAACTCATGTAGTAATATATTATTTTTGATTTAAGAACAGTGAAATTATAAATTTATATATATATATCCATTTATACATTTGCAAGCCCAGCAAAGCAAACTGCACTTTAGGCCATATTTTGCATAATTGGCAGTATAGGTACTTGCATAGATAACAAACATGCATTTAGTATCCGTCATATAAAACAGAGCCATTGCGCTTAGACAATAAGTAATAACTGTCAACATGTTTGCAGCTCGAAAGAAAATCACGAAGAGGAAATATTATCTGTCTAATGCACCTCTGTCAATTAGATACATGATCCATGAAACAACTCTTTGGGGACGTTCTGATTTCTTGTCATGATTCAAAGCACTCAAAGTGCTTTGGGACCGATCACCGACCATTAGAAAAATACAAAACTATGTATTAGATTTAGAGAGTATTAAGTTTAATAGATGTAACATTGACATTTTATTTCTGTATAAATGTTAAAGTTTATTACAAAACGAAAAATGATCAATGATCGCTTAGATGCTCCAACTAAAGATTAATGTTATTTTGTGATTTATTCATAAGATCATAGTATTTAAAGATGTTTCAGGCGGTGAAACTAATAGTATAAGAAAATTAAATTGAAAGTTTGAGATCCGTATTATTTAAATTAACAATGTTTGGTACTATGTATCGATAATAGTTGTCTCATTTGAAAATTGGTCAAGTTTGGTTCTACTCTTCTGTCCAGTTTCCCCCCCGGCCGTGGTTTCAGGAGGGTTCCAGGCTTCTGAAATATTTTACTCCCCGCCTCATACTTTGGTCCACTTTGGGTAAATAATGGAAAATCTCACTCAGTTAACTTTCAATAAAGGGGTCGATACAAAAAGTGTGCACATACTTACCTTCCTAAACCATATACTTGAGGATTTGGAAAGTTAGTACAAACATAAAGTTCAGCTCACTAGTATGAAACCGAAATTCTGACTGCTTTAGGTTCTGCCTAATGGTAGAAACTATAAGTATGCAAAGTCAGCCTTCTAGGCCAATAGAAGAATTTTAGAGGACTTGATAAGACTTGCTTAAACTCTACGTTTTCGCCATCCTCAGAGATAAATTGAAAATCCGGCTACTTCATGAAGTGTCAGACAGTTAATGATTGTGCAAATATACAAACATTTAAAATACATAGAATAAGAGGAGGTTTGTAGGGAGTATACTTATATATATATATATATATATACAGTCAAACTGCTCTAAACGGTCACCCCTGAGATATGGTCACTCCGTTTTTACGGTCAGTTATAAATTCCCCGGCAGGAAACTCATTCACAATATGCACTTTGAACCCCTGATTGGCGGTCACCCTCAGATACGGACGCAGACACTATTTTAATGATTCATTCCATTAGACTAAAACCTCTGAATGGACACAATCAAAATTTGAATTTTCTATACCAAAGATAGATTCCCAGAAAAAATTGCAAGAGAAACACCTGCGCCTACAACAATGGTCATTCTCTAGGGACATTAAGAGCAAGCAATTCAAAAGGGAGATAAGGAGTAACGGGAACTCCCCCACCCCTCAGTCACAAAGGAGTGGGATCCACCTCAAGTTAAAAACTCGACTAAGACCACAAAGGGTACGGAAGTGGAGTGCGCATGGTCGTTTGTGGATGTATAATCATCATTCGCGGGCTTATGATATGATGAATATGCTCCTATGGATGCAGATGTGATGATAGAAGTAAACAACAGAGAAACATCCGATATCTTCAGGGAATTTGCAACATAATCATCTGAAGAGGAAGAATAAGTCGAGTGTGAGAGCAAAGAGTCAGAAATTACTCTGAAGTTTTTAAAGTGTTAGACGGACTAAAGACATTTTCCTGTAAGCATAATGATGGAAAGTCATTAAATTTAGTCTCACAACTTAAAATGCACTTCGAAGGAGAAAGACTGGTGGCTAAAACCGATCAAACATCAATTGATCAGTTCTTTCCCCGAAGGTAAAGAAATTCAATGTATACGTCTGTACATTTTTTGCATATGAGCTTACATGTTGTGAATTTAATTGTTTTTATGAAAGAAATGTGCACGCTCGCCACCAAGATCGCAGCTGGTGGGGGGAGTTAAACCCCCAATGAAAGAAAAATTTAACACTGAAAAGGTACAAGGTAAAGATCTAATTAAGTATAGTATCAAAAACAATTTTCAACCTCTTCCCCTCCCCCCCAAATCAAATTTCGGCTACGGGTTTGTCCGTTACCTTAAAATTGTTCTGTGTTCTCAAAAATAGGCATGTTTCAATATGAGGAATTTAAAACGATTAATGTGTAATATCTGATCTAATTTAGAACGATCCCCCTCTTTTACGGTCACCCCTCGTTAACAGACAAATTTTTCTGTCCGGAAAGTGACTGTAAATGAGAGGTTCGACTGCATGTATATGTATACATATATATATATATATCCAGTCGAACCTCTAAGTCGACTTTGTTTAAGTAAGTCATATTTAATGACTAATAGTCATTCATCATTCATCATCGAAATAACTAGCAATTTTGTCTGTATGCATATCTATCTGCACTCGAAAGATTTCCTTCAAGTTTATTTCCTGAAAAGAAAAGTTCGGAAAAATCAGTTGCTCTCTTCTAGAAAACAGTTTGCTCAAGTAAGTCACATTTAACATCATAGAAGCAAATTCACTGCCATATAGCCGATAAGAGAAGAGCCCACCAGCCCAAATTCAATGATTAGTCAGAATCAAATTTCTCCTCAAGTCTGAGTATTTAACACTAACTAATCCAAACACATGCCTGTTTCAGATAGAGCAATAGTACATTACCATAAATACTCTAACCCAGACTACAGGCATCAAAAAATGGAAATAGGAAATATTAATAAAATTTGTATTTCCATGCGGCATGAACCCTTCTTCTTTCCCCACGTGTATGCACAATCAACCTAAACAGCTTAAATTATCTAGAAGCACCGGAATGAATAAGTTGAAGTTCTACCAGGGAAGCCGTACGAACGTTCACAGTAATACTGTCAGACCCGTCCAGTGAGTCTAAGCAGGAGACCGGACAAGCAATTCAGAATATGAACAACCCGTATAAGCAATTCTGAATATGAACATGAATCAAAGATGAAAATTCTTACTTATTTATATAATTAATATTATTTATTATTATACTTATTTATTTATATAATTAATAGATAATTATATATATATATATATATATATATATATATATATAAGTAAAAAGGGTTTGAAGATCTAATGAAAGAAAAGTGAGAATCTGCATATATATTTTATGCTAGCCACTATAATTGAAAAAGTTTTCTAGGATGTTATCGAGTGAAATTAGGTATACACTGAGTTGATAATTTTAATTACGGACTTAGGAGTGTGTGCATTATTAGTCGATGTACTCAATAATTCCATAAAATGTGCTAATTTATAATATTCATCACAAATTTTATTGATACTAAGAGCCTGGTTAATTATAATAATTCTAAATGCAGATATATGCAAAGAGTCAAAAAGTTGAATTTTTGATGTATTAAATTTAAAATCCTGTCTATTATCATAGAAGTTTATAACCATATTACAATTTTGTAAATTTAAATTTAAATCTAAAAAGTTTGCAACAATAGAGTCACTATTACTGGCATTTAATTGCAAATTTTTACGATAAAAGTTTAATACAATAGGGATATTATTTGGGGATACACATTGCATGTCATCTAAATATCTAAACATGTGCATATTATGCAAGCTTGGATTAATGTTTTTTTCATAGAAGAATAAATACAGATTAGCTAACAATGATGAGGCACACTCCCGCCCCTTGTGGGATACAAACCTGTTGTTTAAAAAAAGTACCACCATGTTGAATATAATTCTCATAAAGTGTGAAATTAAATAATTTTTTAAAGAGAAAATTTGAATATTTTAGGTTGATATTATATTTTTCAAAAATTCCAAAAATAATTCTATACAGATCATTTATATTAATATTATTAAACAAATCGTTGAATTCAAAGGTATAAATACTATGAATATTAGTAAGAGTTTTTAATTTCTTAACTAATTCAATACTGTTTTTTACAATATGACAATTATATGAGATTTCATCTGACAAGGACACTTCATGTAATATTTTTTAAATTAAAACGCTATAAAAAATATCTATGGATCGGAGAGGCATGCGGTTTTCAGATTAATATTGACCGTGGTGGCGGATTTTGTGTGGAATGGGGAAACAAATTAATTCAAACTCTCGAGTGTCGGGGGGCTGCGGCAGATAAAGCCATGGAGATGACTTATTCATGGAGGTGATTGCACACATGACTGGCCTGCGAAATCCCCAGATCTCACACCCATGATTTTAGGTATCCCCACAACGAGAAATCACATCTATTTATATATATATATATATATATATATATATATATATATATATATATATATATGTACATATATATATATATATATATATATAACACTGGTGAAATAATGATAAACATATGTGTTGGAGTTTACTCTTTTTAATAATTTCTGACGTATTTAACAAAATATTTTTTAGGTTTCTTGCAAGAAATGATGGAAAATAAAAATATATATGCAAGTTCAAAATCATGCATAAAAATATAGTTAATGTGTAATCTAGGTGTGAGCTCTTTGCACATGGAATTAAGGGTAATTTTTATTATAAGTGGATAAAATCAACAACACATATTCTAACTTTTAATTTAAGAGCATATTACTCTATCGCGTTCATATTACTTTATTGTCTGCATATTACTTTAATCTGTGCATATTGCTTTATTGTGTATATATTAACTTATCATGTGCAAATTACAATATGGTGTGCATATTGCATTATCATGTGCATATTATTTGGTATATACGTTACTGGTTATTTATTAATCTTTATGCAAGCAAATTAAATGTAGTACTAGCAATCCACTATGTCAAACTGCTGTAGTATACACTGTGAATATATGAATAGACAAATATTTTTAATACATGTACATATCAGATACAGCATGAGAAAAATAATTGTACCTTGTTCAGAAGAAATACATGTTCTAAATTGTAACCTTTAAATAACATTAGATAGCAAATGTGATTTTCAATGATTTTTATATTTCTTTAAATAGCAAGCTAGAGATTTATTTTTACTTCAAACCATTAAACGATAGCGTATATTGTATCAGAAGTAAAATGTAATGTACATATTGTTTTCATTATATTTCCGTTAACTGTGTATTAATTATTTGATTGAAAAGTCATTTATATAGATAATTTCTTCGATTTGTTTCTCTAAGATATGTTCCAAGAGACCTTACTTTCGTCTTTCAGTTATTGCATTTCACCAGATAACATATGGTTTGTTAAATAGCATCCTAAATCACAGTTCAGTTGTTATTCATTTAACTGTTGATTAGTTGGTCGCTGAATCATTTATCACATTATTTCCTTCAGTGGTCCAAGATAACCTCAGAGATAACCTCTGAGAGGCTTTCCTTGTTTTCAAGTTATACAACTATAACATATAAAATAAGACATATAGCTTTCCAGTTCACATATGCATTTTCTTTCCTTTAGCTGTGTAGTAGTTAGTCGTTGTTCTAGCTTTTAAAACAAATGACAAGTAGGAAGTATTTGTGGTATTGTTTCTTCTCAATAATTTCTTGTGTAGAATAATTTTAATACCAAAGTATTGCGCAAAAATTTGTATTAAAGTTATTAAAATTATATTAAAATTATATTATATTGATGGTTAAATTAATACATTTGTGATATATTATGAATAATATCCCAGTTTATCTGTATCGTACAACAAAAGTTTTAGCATACAAAAATATGAAATTTGGCATATTTGCAGACGTGTGTTAGAGGGAATATGCTGCATTAAGCTGTTCTTCGATTTAGGTTTTAGTTTCCTTTGTATGGAATGTCAAATTCAATAATATAATATTTAATCTGCGAGTTTGCACCCTGTTTAGATTATAGAAAACATTGTTGTCACAACCGGCAATCGGACTCTGCTATTTCGAACTGACAAGCTGACGTTTTACATTGAAATATTGGGACGACAGTGTAATATTTTTTGTCTAAATGAAGTCTATCTGCATTCTCTACTCTCTAACGTCAGATTGACGTACAATTGATAACCTGACTGACCACCACTTGCTATTTTTAACATTTTACAACAAAGTTGAAAGGTGTTTATGACTTTGTTCATTCTGTCTGTCTGTCCGTTAGTACGATAACTGCAGTAAAAATGACTTAATCAAAATGAAATTTTAGTATGTTATTCAGACGGTCTGTAGGACCTATGGGAATATGAATGAATAATACCACCCAATTAGTTTTGGATTGAACCTGGATTGAAAAAATGAAATACATTGAGCCCTATGGGACCTAAATTCTCAAACATTTTTTAAGCGGCGTTAAAATTCTCAAATTGCTTCGAAAATTTTAGGTAATATTCAAATTGTTCCATAAAATATATAAAAAAAATTCAGCGAAATATATTCAGTAGTTTTTTAAATAAAAATTAAAATAAATAATTACACCTCGTATATGAAGCGATCACGTGGCCATGATATTAAAAGATCACATGACCCACTTCAAAATGATATATGGCATCCATTTTGTCTCAAAATCGTGATTTTGTAAGTTCGTTTTAATTCATATTGAGTGTTGTATCCTTCCTAAAACCATTTTATTTTTGCTAACATTCCGTGCATCTACATACTGAAACAACGCAATTACAATATATTTGAGTTTAAATGATCTTCCAAATTTGATTATTTCTACAACGAAGCCTAGTTTTCCCTTATGCTAAATGTAAACAGCAAAATATGTAGAATGAGTTGTATTAGAATTGCTGTATCTTTTAACACAAAATTATTTAGCCCATGAAGTCTGCAAAGCTGATATGAATGAAATATTCATTGATTTTACAAAGAGAAGGGATATTTTTTTCGATGAAATTTTAAGCATTGAGTTTATTTACTTGTAGCTCCATGGTCTTAATTTTTAAATAAAATAAATTATTATAGTATTGTGATGGATGAAATTAATGGAAAATGTTATGAATGAAATGCTGTTTTTATAGAGAGATCCAGGCGTGTTATTTTTTCTATGGCGTCATTTGAATGAATTTCAGTTGTTTTCGATGAAGTTTTCAAATATAATAAACTATCGTAGTATTATGATAGTTTTAAAATATTACAGAGGAATGCATCGAATTTTAGAGATGTTTAAACCAGGCAGTTTATATTTCAATGCCGTCATTTGAATGAAGTTCATTTTTTTCGATGAAGGTTTAAGTTTTCAAATATAATGAATTAATGTAGTATTGTGATAAGTTTTAAAATATTATCGAGGAATGTATTGCATTTTAGTGAAGTTTTAATAAAATTAAATTGAAGTTGGAAAGTGTTTCATAATCAATGCTTTAAGCATGATTGATCTTTCATGTTATCTTATAGGTTAGCCTATTGCGTGGTCGTTATCTTCTCTCTTTGAAATCGGTGCTCTATATGGCATAATTCACTGAATCTGTGCTAGTCATACTATGGTTAATTTCAAACCGTCCATATTTTTGCACTAACCTACAGAGTCGATTTGTTCGGAATTGCTATTGTAGAGAATATCGCTGCCCCAACCGGGAATCTAACCATGGACCTTTTGAACAAGCCAGTTTGAACTTTTTGAACCGCCCTAACGGTAAACTACTTTGACGAAATTGCAAGGTGGTATGGCGGAATGGAAGTGGAATGGAACTCTGCAAGATAAGCAATAGCAGAACTACAACTTTCATGTACCTATATAAGTGGATTCTTGAAAGAAGGAGCTTAATTTTTAAATTTAGATTTATTTTACGAGTTAATATATAAGTGAATTTTTGCAAAAAGTAACTTAATTTTTAAATTTAGATTTAGTTTACGAGTTAATATATTTTTATGCATTTCTGAAGTGAAAATGTTCTTCAGTATATTTTCTGTATATTTCCTTCAGCCTGTAAGATGTGAAGCCCCCAACTCATGAAGGGAATTACGGGATGTGCGAGCATGGAGATCAGTAGGCGAAACCCCCTATTGGACGTAAATATTTTAATAATAAAAATTTATTGCTAAATTGCTATATAAATGTTGTGCATAGTTAGGATCAAATTGAGGAGTTAACGTACACAATGAGAAAGATGAAATATGCTATGGAGTTTAAAAAATTAAAATTAATACAAGCTTGTAAATTTAAAGCTCATTGATGGGATTTTTTTTTAATTAATTTTCTGATTCAAATTATATATAAGTACAAAAGAATAGGAAAAGGAAACATTTCCGCAAGTTGACTGCTTTGAAGAAATGATCTCAATTCAAGAATACCATTTTAGAAGACTTCGTTTCAAATAAGCTCATTCTTTAGCCTAAATGACATTGGTCTTAGTTTTAAATCGAAGCAATCAAGTTGTGTGAAGTTTATAAATCCTGTTTTTAAAAAAGGAAAATATCGATACAGTAATTCAGTATTTTATTTTACTTACACAGCAACACAATTGCCTAGTAGATAATAAAAGCCTGCCTTAGTAGAAGATACGGCATTTTAGTTTGTAACTAAAATATATTTTTAAAGTATTTTGTTTAAAATGTCTATTGTTTGGTTATGCTACATTTAATTTCAAGGGCGCGGTAGCCCATTGGTTAGCGCGCTGGAGTTGCACTCGGTAGGCCCGGGTTCGATGCCAGCCACTGCCAAAACTGCCGCCGTGTTCATGCGGAGTACGATCACGTTAAACATGTGGGTCCGAAAGTCCTTCCGAGAGGTTGGTGGTAGGGGAA
This sequence comes from Amaurobius ferox, assembly GCA_951213105.1. Classification (NCBI taxonomy): domain Eukaryota; kingdom Metazoa; phylum Arthropoda; class Arachnida; order Araneae; family Amaurobiidae; genus Amaurobius; species Amaurobius ferox. The sequence goes on from OX578134.1 coordinate 124,969,957, forward strand.
GGAGGGTACGGTCCCTGTGGATGCCTCCCCCACTGGGTTCCGGTCTAAATTGGGTGGCACTTCCCGACCGTCCAAACAGTTACCTTACACCTTTCTGGTAGGTCGGACGGTCTGGGTTTCAACAACAACATTTAATTTCAAGGTATTCAAATTGTTAATGTTTTTAACGTAAAATAATTAGAACTCATTAAATGTGTCTTGATCTGCAGTGTTTCCCATAATTTGAAATGTTTGTTTACTTGCGTGTTTGCCTGTTCTATATAAACATCTACAGTTTTTGACAGTTATTTTCTTTTTAATTTGATATACTTATTCTCCACTATATGCAGACTCTGTTGCGAGTTTTTATGACCAAGGGTTGTTGAGATATTAATAAAAATATTTTAAACCTTCCATTGCAATATAATTTTACAAACAATTATTTTCCGAAATTTGATTTAAAGAAATTGATATCAATTTGCCTAGTATACGGAATTAGCTGAAATACGTTTATTTGAAAACCGATTTTTATTCATTTATACAATTTAAATAATAAAACATTTAATAGAAAAATAATTTTTGAGAATCTAAGATATTTATTTTCTTCCTATTAAATTATATCATTTGCGGCCTTGAGATTGCTGGAATTGTTGATATTTTTTATTATATTTCTTTAATTTGAAAACGTTTATCGAATTCATATATTTTCTATTATATTTAACCAATCGTTAAATCAGGATAAAAATAGCTTCTACCATTTTAACGTCTTTATTTTAGCGCATGTTCTTCGTGTGAAAACATTTTTTTAAAATGAGAATTCAGATTTTTAGGGACATTAATTATTATTCATCTCACCCAAAGGGTGTAGAACAATTTCAGCGGTTGACAGACATAAACACAGAAATAACACTACACTTAATACACTTAGACATGGACAGACATACAAAAATAATATACATGAACAATATACGTAAATATATAGATATAAAAAGCAATAATTATAGGTTGCAGGGATAAGTTTATTAAATGAACTAATTTAAGTTAATTATAAGTTCAATATAAATATTACCGTACTACAAAATAAATCTTTCGTATTTATAGTTATGCTTATATAGATGCATAAATGTACTCAAAATGTTTTTCATAAATTAATTGCAATATCACAAAATTGTATGCTAAAGGATCTAATAAAACTTAAATACTTAATAATTGTTATATATATTCCAGTACAAGTAATATTAGAAATAATGTAATAAGTGAACGCAAGCGCTGATTTGAAGTTCTTGAATCTTCATTTTTACCACATAGTTGAAAAATGTTTATGACTTTGTTCATTCATTCTGTCTGTCTGTCTATTCGCACAATAACTGCGGTAAAAATGACTTTACAGAAGGAAATTTTAGTATGTTGTTGGGGCAGTGTATGAGGCGCCTGGGAATGTAAATGAATAACATCACCCACTTAGTCTTGGATTGAACCTGGGTTGAAGAAATGAAATACATTGAACCCTATGGGACTTAAATTTTCAAACATTTTTTAAGTGAATTAAAAATTCACAAATAGCTTCTAAAGTTTTAGGAAATATTCAAGACATAAAATATAAAAATAATTTCAGCAAAATATTTTCGGTAGTTTTTTTAATTAAAATTAAAATAATAATTTCCCCCATATTCTATGAAAAATTCACGTGATCTACTTTAAAATAAAATATGGAATCCATCTTTTTTCCCAGTAAAAATCGTGATTTTTAAAGTTCTTCTAAATTTATATTTTGTGTTGCCTTCGTCCTAAAACCACTTTATTGTTGCGCAAGCTCTGTGCAACTATATTCTGCGCCGACGCAATTATAATATAATTTAGTATAAATGATCATCAAATTTCTACAACAAAGCCTACTTTAACGTATGCAAAATGTAAACGTATCAAGCTTTAAGATGAGTTGTATAAGTATTGTTGAATCTTTTTAACACAAAATTATTTAGCTCTAGAGTCTGGAAAATAGGTGATATGAATCATTGATTTAGCAATGAGAAGCAGACGATTTTATAGCATTGCATTTTCGATGAATATTGAAGCATGGAGTTAGAAAGTACTTTTGTCTCCATGGTTTTTGTGTAAAATAAATTATTGTAGTATTGTGATAATTTTAAAGATATCACCGCTGAATGAAAGGAATGGAATAAAAGCGTATGAACGAAATAGTCACTGATTTTGTATAGAGCATAAGACTATTTATATTTCGATGGCGTCATCTGAATGAAGTTCATTTCGTTTCGATGAAGTTTTAAGTTTTCAAATATAATAAACCATGGCAGTACTGGGATAATTTTAAAAATATCACCGCTGAATGTATCGTATTTTAGAGTTGTTTAAATTTAATTACATTGCAGTTGGAAAGGGTTTCATAATCAATGCTTTATGCAGGATTGATCTTTTCTGTAATTTTTGAAATGATGATTAGTATAAAATAAAATTTTTATTAGATTTATTTAAACAGTATCTTTCAGAAAACGACTAACATTTGCCCATATATTTAATTACGGAAAACGACTTGTTTTCTGGTAAAATTAATATATAAATCAAGCGCATTTTATATTGAGCACTTTTAGAATTATTTAATTACTTTCTTTACTAATAATGAAAATAAATATACGCCGAATAATAATATGTAATCTGACATTAATACAATTTATTAAGCAAAACAAAGGCAAGGAACGCTATGGAACAATAACCTACTTTCTTTTTTAGTAAAATAACGTTACCTTCAGAAGCAGCTTTGTTAAATTCATTTACGAACATAAATCTTGATTTTAACTGCACTTTTACGCGACGTGCTATGAAGTACACTTTTAAAATTTTGGAACAATGTGCACAGATTATCAATTTGGAAAATGGCTTTACGTATAAATTATGCATTATGAATATTAATTTTTAAGTACTGATGGGCATATAAAAATACTAAACATCAGCTTTAGAAATTATTAAATCATTTTATGCGAGTACTGCTAACAGACATCCTGAGTTTGAACAACGAATACACTATAACTGATGCATGAAGTGGTACATAAATTAATGTTTGGAGTTAAAAAATAACACTTTGAAAATACTTAAAATACTTTAAAAAAACTACAGGTGACGATAATCCATTAAACGCTGTGTTAATTAAATAACAAAAAATAAAACAAAAAATTAACAAAATAATTTTGTGGAAATTAGGTATATTTACATTTTGAGTAAAATTATGAAATTGAGATATGATGGAAGTTATGAGAAATATTCTCATCCTGCGGATGATGATTTTGAGATGTCATAAAGTATTTTCTTCAGCTAATAGTTTAACGGTAATTGGGCATTGATAATGCCTATAATTACTTATAAGTACTTATAAATACATACTTATCAAATAATTTGACAATACAGTAGTAGTTATTGCATTAGCCCAGCTAAAGTTAAAAAAAAATAAGTTTAATTGTAACAAGACATGACTGATATAAAGATTAAATAATAGTTATTAGAGTAATGTGGTGTTTTATAAGTGATATATAAATGTCCTATTATATTTTATATAGATCTATAATTATAGAAGATATCTGACATATTTAACCGTTTTTATTTTCTATTACAGGTAAAGGTGTGGTAATAAGGTTATTGCACTTTTTGCAGATCACTTATTCCATGTGTATTCACATGTAATTATTAGTGTAGAAATGACCATACTATCAATAGACATCATACATTAAAATGTAAATATTTATTATAAGAACAATTTTAGAAAAAATATAAAATTATAGTTCAGAAAATATTAAAAAATTGTAATTGCGAACAACATTTAAAAATGCAGTGTAGATATATACAATGTAAACAAGAAAAATATTTTCCTATTAATACTTAAACCAGTGAGTAAATGATGATAAGTTTACTTCTGATATTAAAAAATAAACATCGTTTAACTACATAGATAAAATTCATAGGACTATCATGTTAAATGTCATTAAGCTTAAATATTTCCTTTAACATTCTGAAAAAAAAAATCTATTCCCTAAAGCGAAACGTGTATTCAGACATTAATAAATGTTATTGATCGATATACGAACAAGATTTTGTAACATAACAGCTATTATTTTTTCTATAAAACAGCGATTTATTTTTTAATTTATTTTTGTTAATCTCGTTCATGATCATAAGTCTTGATTTTTATTACGAACTTACATAAGACGATATGAGATTTATGAAAGACAAAATGTGAGTATTTTGAATTCATAAGTAATTTATGAATTCAAATATTGCCATTGATTCATTATTTTGAAGCATTTTTCCTGTTTTGCATTTTTTCATAATGTGAACGAAAAGTTTATTTTGCCTAGCTTGTTTAAAAAATAACGACTTCAGCCTCGTTATTCATTATTTTCAATATTTGGTTAAACAAAAGCCTTATTATATATTGTGTGTGATATACATGTAAGTTTATATGCAAGTACGGTTTACATTAAGTTTTTTGTGGTTTACATGCAAGTTTATACGCAAGCGTGGTTTTCATGTAAGTTGTTTGTGGTTTACATGCACGTTTATATGAATGTGTGGTTTACATGTAAGTTGTTTGTGGTTTACATTCACGTTTTTATGCATGTGTGGTTTAAATATAAGTTGTTTGTGGTTTACATGCATTAAAATCTGCAAAATATAACTACATCTAAAAATGTCATAACAAGAATAAACGATAATTATGTTCAGTTTTTCCGATTATATGATCACCTGATGCAAAATGGTCTTATTTTGCTGGATATATTAAAAATGCTATAATAAAATCGTTCAGGAAACCGTGCTTTTTTTTGCAAGGAAACTAGATTACTTAAGAAACAAGAAAGATCAATCATGCTTAAAGCATTGATTATGAAACACTTTCCAACTTCAATGCAATTTTATTTAAACATGTCTAAAATGCAATACATCCCTCGGTAATATTTCAAAACTTATCACAATACTACATTAATTTATTATATTTGAAACCTTAAACCCTCATCGAAAAAAATTAACTTCATTCAAATGACGGCATTAAAGTATAAATTGCCTGGTTTAAACATCTCTAAAATTTGATACATTCCTCGGTAATAATTTTAGAATTATCATAATACTACGATAATTTATTATATTTGAAAACTTCATCGAAAACAACTGAAATTGATTCAAATGACGTCATAAAAAAATAACACGCCTGGCTCTCTCTATAAAAGCAATATTTCATTCATAAATAATTCCCCCATTCATGTCTTTCATCAGAATACTATAATAATTTATTTTATTTAAAAATTAAGACCATGGAGCTACAAATAAGTTAACTCTATGCTTAAAACTTCATCCAAAAATATCGTCCTTCTCTTTCTACAATCAATGAATACTTCATTCATATCAGCTAAGCAGACTCCATGGACTAAATGATTTTGTGTTAAAGAATTACAGCGATTCTAATACAACTCATTCTACATATTTTGCTGTTTACATTTTACATAGGTGAAAAATAGGCTTAATAGTAGAAATAATCATATTTGGATGAGCATTTAAACTGAAATAAATTGGCATTCCGTTGTTTCAGTATGTAGATGCACAGAATTTAGGCAGAAATAAAGTAGTTTTAGGATGGATACACCACTCAATATGAATTAAAAAGAACTTTAAAAATCACGATTTTGACACAAGATGGATGCCATATATCATTTTGAAGTGGGTCATGTGATCGTTTCATATCATGGACACGTGATCGCTTCATATAAAAGGTGTTATTATTATTTTAATTTTTATTTAAAAAACTACTGAATATATTTCGCTGAATTTTTTTTTATATATTTTATGGAACAATTTGAATACTGCCTAAAATTTTCGAAGCAATTTGTGAATTTTAAATCTGCTTAAAAAATGCTTGAAAAATTAGGTCCCATAGGGTTCAATGTATTCCATTTTTTCAACCCGGGTTCAATCCAAAACTAATTGGGTGATATTATTCATTTATATTCCCATAGGTCTTATAGACCGTCTGAACAACATACTAAAATTTCATTTTGATTAAGCCATTTTTACAGCAGTTATCGTGCTAACGGACAGACAGACAGACAGACAGACAGACAGACAGACAGAATGAATGAACAAAGTCATAAACACTTTTAAACTTTGTTGTAAAGTGTTAACAAAGTCATAAACACTTTTCAACTTTGTTGTAAAGTGTTAACAAAGTCATAAACACTTTTCAACTTTGTTGTAAAGTGTTAATAATTGTGAAATAACTGGTCATATATAAGATGAAAACTCCTCAATTTCCAAACGTGTCCACGGTTTCCCTGTCAAAACTATTAATGCCATTTCATGTACAGCTGATAATATTCTAATTGAAACATAAAAAACGCTTTCGTGACTATGATAATTGTTTTTAAATGGCACATATATTTTACACTATAAGTATTCCAAACTAGATTTTAATATACATAGATATATATTTGCATTGACGCTTAAATTATTCTACGTTAGAAATAAGATACCTTTTAATTCTATCTTAAAAATCTTGATATTTACAAGATAAAATGTAACCCTTATTGGTTAAACAATTTTGGGTCAGTTCTGATAAGTGCGATATTGCATGGCACTACCAAATACATTCGAACACTGCAATTATGCATAGTAATCTTTTAAATACTCTCTATTTTAAAATGTAGCATTCAAAACATTTAATTAAGTCTCTTTAATCAATTCTTGTACACTCCCTCGGGGGATTTAGGTAATCGGGTTTGGGAAACATTTATCTAGTTTAAGTGAGCACAACGTTGCAATTAAATCAATAATAAACTAACGTCTAGATTATTGACCATCTGCGCTCTTCTCCCAATTAATTTACTGAAGATGTCAAACTATGGACAATGCGCAATTAAATTCATGTTTGCGACAACTTATTTCTAGTATTCTGATAGTCAAATGTCTTGTAACTTCAAAGTTTGATTCAAGATATCTTGCAAGTTACAGAATTAAAATGTAGAATGTGAGTCAGTGAAATATGCTTGGATAAAATTGTATTGGCTATTTTTAAAATGTAAGTATAGAAATATACACACTTGCTAAGAGAACAATGACTAGAATAGCTTTTATAATAAATAGAGCCTTAGACTATACGGTGTTATGTATTCACTGTAACAAGTGTGCACCTGTAGGATGAAAAACCCTGTTGTATGGATAAACGTTTAATGGATAATTTTAAATACCATTTTAGACATATACACAAATGATGAAAATATAATGAATGGAAAATAAATATATATAGGCAGAGACGAAACGATGTTATTCACTGTAACAAGTACGCACCTATAGGATGAAGAGTATGTATGGATAAAAGTTTATTGAATTTTCTTTTAATATAAATTTTGAAATATGCATAACTACTGAAGTAATAAATACTAGATTTTAATTACATACAGGCGGAGAAGATATGATATTATTCTCTATAACAAGCATGTACCTGTAGCATGAAAAATATGTATATTCATAAAAATTAATTGGATTTATTTTTCTTCTAAATTTAGAAATATACTGCTAAAGGAGTAATAAATAATTAATTATAAAATAAGAAAGAACGATGCTATTCACTGTAACAACCATGTACACGTAGAAAGAAAAATAAGTAAGAATAAAAGTTTATTGGATGCATTTGAAATATACTTTTCTGATTAAATAATACTGAATGATAAATCATAGTATATAGGCAGATAAGATACTGCATTATACACAGTATCATGCATGCAGACACAAGATAAAGAAATCCAGTTACAGTGAAATAATTTTTTATTGTGCAACAAATAATTTAACAAGTTTTGAATTAATTATTGAAATTATTATATAGGACTGGAATTGATTAATTACGCATTATGCTGGTACGTATTACGCATTATGCTGGTATTTTTATGTACATGAGATTTATTTTAAGCGAAAGCTATATTTTTAAGCATATTTCAACCCACCACGAGCAAAAATGCAAATATATGGCTTTTCATCCGTACCCAGGATTAAAACCCGGATCTTATGGACGTAAAGTCCATAGGTTTAACCTTTCAGTGACAAGGTTTTACAAGTCGCAGAAAAGTTTCTGTTTGTAGAATGTATGTGGTTATAGTTCTAATAAATCTACTGTCAAATGGCTTATTTTCTAAAAAAGCTTACATTCCAATAAAAAACAAGTGAATTTTTCTAACTTTACCTTTCCAAACAAGAAATTTCCAAATATATACAATTATAGTGTAGTATATATACATGGAATATTTCATCATACGGAATATTTGACCTATTCTTATAATTGTATTTTTTAGAACATATTATTTGATAAATAATAGATGAGTACACAATATGCTTGCGCTACACGAGCTATATTTTCTTGTTCGTCATTTGACTGGAAATAAACTAACAACATTCCATCTTGCACTTAGACCTTGCAAATGTTCTCTTTGTATATCTTAATAGCCCATGGCAGTTATTTAAAGAGGGAATATATATTGTTCGAATATTTGGTGAAATTTAGATAATGATTTAACACGTAAGTATAGAAATTGTTTTACGTCCTTGTTCACAGAAATCGTCAAGAATCTATCGATTATTTTTTCGTTTTCTAAACTGCATTTGGTGTTCTTAGAAAAGTGTCATACGTTACACAATATCTATTTCCGGAAAGTGTGGAAGACATTGGAAAAGTTATAAGAGAAAATCACAAATAATTTAATGATAATAAGAGCCAACGATAAACGTAGAGTCCAATTGACTCCCCCGTGTAGCACTGCACGACGAATTATCTGGATCAATTGTTACATTTTTCTCCTAGAGAATCCTGGTTAAGTATCCATATATCCATATATTTGTGAACATATATGACAAACTAGAAGAAATAACAGGAATTCAAATTAGAAATAAATAATAAAATACGCTATAATTCATACGCATTTATTCTTGGCTTTCTGTCAACATATTGGCAAAAGGTCAATTCGAAGGTGCGTAAAAGATGATTGCACTGAAGGTTAAAATACTCTTTTATAATGTATCAGTTAATGGAAAACGAGGTGCAATTTTCACATCGAGGTCTGTACCTACCTGATAAAGTAGATAATACACAGGAGTTTTAAAAAGAATTATGGTACTTATAGGTTAAAGATTCTGAACTAAATAGAACTGTTCCTGTTCTTCAATATAACATTTTAAAAAGAAGTGATTCAAAGCTTAAAACATCCACTATAGAAAAAAAATTCGTATTTGTGAAACTAGTAAAATATCTACTATACAAAATATTTAAGCAAATATACTTTCATTAATTAAATTATTGACGGATCTCTCAAAGGGGAAACACAGCTTTAAAAATGTCATCAGTCGCCAGGACTAAATATTAATAAATAATGTGCATTTTGTGCTAGAATTTAAGAAAATTATACAACATGTACATACATAAGATAATTGCAGAAAACTTTTCTTCTCTTTAAAATGCAATTAGAGTTAGCAAGTTTTTACAACGAAAAATAAATACGCATGTTTCAATGTAACTGTATTTTATTATGTTTGTTATACATATATAACGCAATTCAATTCTCTATACAAGATCTTACAATTATTATAATTTTGCAACAATAATACTGCTAATATTTATATTTTTATCTATACTTTGGATAAAGTTAAATTAAGAAGTATAGAAAAAAGTACAAAATTCAACTAAATTATATTGCTCAACTAATAAAAACTATAAATTTTTGAAACTAAAATTTGGCTGTATTAAATCATTTTGTTTTCTGTTCAAATTAACATATTCCCAAATTTGAATTAATTATATTTATGGTTTCTCGTGCTTATTAAAGCATTATTTTAATATAAATTATTATAATATAAATTATTATAATATAAATTATTATAATATAAATTATTTATAAATTACATAACTGATCTTTTAAACACTATTAATAATTAAAACCTAAAATTTTCTTTAGGAAGTCAAGGGATTTTTTGTTTAAATTTACAGATTCCTAAATTTAAATTTGAAATTATAATTTCAATTTTGTCATACTTCAATAAAACATTATTTTCAACTGGTATATTATTTAAAATCATAATATTGTAAGCTGAATAAACACAAAATGTTATAGAATCTTCCTCTTTTAATAATATTTTCCATTCAAAATTGTACCGTATATATATTCTAATTATTTCTTCAAGAAGTAGCCCTATATGAAGTACTCGTGGATATTTTTAAAAATAATGTACATTTCGTGGAATTCAGCACTGGGTGTTTGTTTTCTTCATATATATTACACCAGTACATGGTAATATCCAGTAGCTCGAAACATACTAATTTGCACGTAAAATCATTTCTCAAAATTTGTTTTGCACAATAAAAATATAAATAACCAGTATATATAGGACTTTGAAAGCCATGGAAAGAAGCAATCTTAAAAATAATGTTTCAATATATGTAATAAATTTTATTTAGTTTAACATTATAAAATGCTTAGCGTCGAAATAGTCGCCTTAATCGAATATCCATTTTTCTTTAAGTTCGGCTAAATGGTCGAAACTATACTTCTGCAAAGACTTCGCGAAGAAGCCATCGAAGTCTACAAAAGGGTCTGAGAAGACTGTTCGAAATAGACCCAATTTCGCAGCCTTCCAGATCGAAACTAAAAATTCTGCTTCGATAGATTCTGTTCCATGGTAGAAACAATAAATGTTAAACTTTTCAACCTTTTAGGTGAGTGGGACAGCTTCTGGAGGGCCTAGAAATTTTTTTCATGACTACCCTCTTTTTCACTCCACCCAAGGGAGCCATCCAGAATCCCGATTCGATAAAATTTTGCACGTGGTTGATACTGTAGGTTCAAATTTTCAGCATTCTAGGTCACTAGGGGCGTTTTTGGAGAATCAGGAAAAAACGTTTCATGCCTCTTCATTTTCTTCACTCCTAGAGGGAATAATGGAAATCCGACTTCGTTAGGTTATTTCTGCCCCGTGTTTGATACTTAAAGCGTGAAGATTTTCAGTCTTCCAGATTACATTTGACAACCACATTAGACAATTATTATATAGATCTCAAGAATGGCCAAATAATGTATAAGGAGATACATGGATGATATCTCCATATATTCTGAAACATAAAAGTGCACTCCAGTCAATACATTTTCTATTCCCACCATGTAACCAAGAAACTCATTCACATAACTTTGCCAAGAAAAACTTGTGTTTAAACTGATTGCCTAACCGTCACATTCTCGGAACACTTATATAATATTTCAGTTTAGTTATATTCTTAGTATGCCATATTCTTTCATCATTCTTTTTCGACATTTTTTATATTTGGGCTTCTTGAGGTATCTGCAAATTTATATATCTCTTGCTAAAAAAATCGTTATCCTAACTTCAGTTTTGGAGGAATATATACTATTTATATGTATTTCCGGTTTTTACTTGTTCTTAACCTGATTTTAAAGAATATTTTTGAAAATATTTAAATATTTAATAATATATAAATATTACGATTTTTCCAATGTTTTGAACGTGTCCCTGAATTGCTGGTTACATTAAAAAATCCGCGATATGCTAGGAAACATCAGCATAAGATGTACACACATATAAACATGCACATACGGAGCTTTTACGCTAATTTTCGAGGGATTTGTTTGACAGATATTTCAAAATAATTCAAATATCTAGAATTTTCTAAAGTTTTGAATGCGTCCTAACATCGTTAGCTATATTTGATAAAACCACTAGGTGTTTTTCCAGTTATTGAAGTCGCAATTTGAGGTTAAATACATGCTGACTAGCTGCCGGATACAGATGCTTTGACTTTTAATGGTAAATAACAGATATATCCAACACAGATTCGTAGTCAAAATCCTTGATATATTTCTTTAAATTTCGCAGAACTCCTATTTAGTTGGCACGTATTAGGTTCGACAGTGGTAAATTACAAAATAAACATGCAAAGCAGAATAGTTCATAAATATTAACATTTTTGAATGAAATTTTATAACAGTATTTATTGCTTATTCTTTCTTATTAATCACCTGTAATAATAAATGAAAAAAAAAATACATCTGAATTATTTGATAGAAACAAACATTGTATACACCTAATGTAATAATTTTGTATTAATAAATTAATTTTCCGTAAAACTGTTAACAGCAGCACGCTGCATTTTATTGTTTGTTGATAGATACATTTTATTGTTTGTTGATAGATACATTCATATTTTCATGTGATATGATTAAGAAAAATATATTTCGACTGGTGTGGTATATTTTCTTATTTTTATCTGGCAACCATATAAGAAGTTGTTGGGACCACAGGTATTAATTATAGCGGCCAACTGGATCCATTGCCTGTATAAGAGTTCGCCGCCTCAATAAAATGTAAAAATAAATAGTTTCAAATAAATCTCTCGCTGCTAAAATTTAAAGTATCATGATAGTATCTATAAACTGTCACATGCTTCATTTCTTTATTAATAGATCATGTTAAAATCTTAATAATTTTATTTTTTTACTCAATTACAAAAAAACTGATGTGGACAGCACTTGGTTTTCCGTATATAATGCAATGAATTCACTTCTTTAACGGTGAAAAAGTGATGAAAAGATCCACGTCACAGTGTTTGTAACGTTAAATTGTACATTTGGCACAGTAAATTGTACATCCATATGACATCTAAATCTATTCCGTACCCAATTATCTTATATTTTATGCAACTCTAAATTAACAAGATTGATAGCATCCCCAATAAGCAAAAGAGTCCATATATTTAATCATTTTAATAATGAATTCATTAATTAGGCATCATTTTCATTAACTTGAAGTCATTTTTGTAATTTTGGCGATATTTTCGTCAGTGTGGGGCCAGATATTTCCAAGTTGGCGATATTTCGAAGATAATTTCTTATATAATAAAAGACATTCCCATCATATGAAGGAACTAAATCCCATCATATGACGGAAGTCCATATATTTAATCATTTTAATAATGAATTCATCAATTAGGCATCATTTTCATTAACTTGAAGTCATTTTTGTAATTTTGGCGATATTTTCGTCAGTGTGGGGCCAGATATTTCCAAGTTGGCGATATTTCGAAGATAATTTCATATATAATAAAAAACATTCCCATCATATGACGGAACTAAAAATTTGCAAAATATTGCATCAAATTTAGCGTCATTTTTATCAATTTAACGACATTTTTATCAATTGGGCGATATTTTCGTCTATTTGGCTACATTTAAAAATAAGATGAAGTTGGCGAAATTCCGCCAAATTCACCGTCAAAATTCCGCCAAGCATTGTTTATAGAGAAATAGCTTAGTCTTATTGTAAACAACTAATGCCGTCAAATTACAAATATATTACCTAAAATGATTGGTGTTTAGGGATGCTTGAAACTTGCTCTCCCGTCGAAAACACGAATTCGAATTTTCGATCCCGTCACAATACATTATACACGTCGCAATGCATACACTTTCCTTATACATTATACTATGTACACAAAGAAAGCAAAAAGGGGCAATTTGTGCTTTTATTACAAGCTTATCCAAATTTTCTCAGAATTCCATGATTCTGCGAAACACCGATTGAGTATCCTTAGTATAGACTATTTTTCGCCCAGAGATCTAGACGAAAGCTCTATTCTTGGCAGATATGCTTTTCGCAACAGATTAAGCAAACATTTTACATAACCGTTATAGCCTGAAAAATGTATAGTGAACGTGATTTAAACACAATTCGAGTTTTCACCGTAAACACATCAGTGATGTCCCTAGATATCAGATAGGACTTCTGTCGATCTGTGTGTGTAACGTTATGTGCTTGTGTGATTGTGTGTTTGTATGTGCTTGTGTGTTGTGTGATTCTATGGCAAAATGTCGAGCCTTCATAATCTTGGAAATCACGGAGTCAATGTGGATCGAATTTGAGTGGTATGTGTCATATGTTACGTAGACGTGGACGCAGAAACACTTCCAAAAATGTATATAATTTAGCTGTGAAAAGGGATATTGTTGAAATAGTTGACCCTTAGTATTATCGAAAACAGTTGAACCGTCCAAATTCGGTTTGTATGCTGCGTATATTGTTTAGATAGGAATGCTGAAGAATTTTAGAAATTGTGTATACATATATAAATTAGATTTTGTTAAAATCAGTCACTCTTTGTAACCTCAATAACTGCTGAAGCGATTTGGATCAAATCTGGGTGGTATAGTGTGTATATTCTGTATATCTGAATGCAGAAAGCGATTAAATAAATTTATATAGTTTGACTCGGATATCGTACAGCCAATTGTTTTACAAATATAGTCTTAGTATTGCATTTCGATTTGTTATTTTATTTTGATCTACTATTTTTGCGTATATGCTCAACATATTTTCTCATTATGAGCCAGTAAATTGGGCTTCAGTTTGAACTAATTAAAAATTCATAAAGTCCTCGTTCATTCTACTTTCTCCCAAAATACCAGCTCATTACACACATAGCTTGATTTTACTTCTAAATACCTCCGAAGAATGCTCTGAATACAAATAACTTTATATCTGACCACCCTGTACATAATAAATTAAATAGTTAAGTTTAATTATATCTATTATAACTTTCATAACTTAATATGCATATGAAATTCGTTCCACTCATTTCATACAATAATTTACTTTCAAAGTATTTTAGAAATGAAAAAGAAAAATGTTTCTTTCCTTACGTGGAAGAGTTCGATTTCCCACATGGAATGAATGATTCTCATATCTGCCATAAACAAACATGGATTTCACACGCAGCGCTATTTTTGAAAAAAAAAATTATCCGCCCCCTCATGCCGAGGAAAAATGATGTAGGGGCTGAAATACCTTACTCAGTACCTATCATGGCGGTAGAAAAATTGCATTTTGATTCCGAGCGAATTTATTTTTTTCCTCTTGACATGCGAAATACCGCCCGAGCTGCGTATTTCGTTCGGAAATAAATCAGAATTGAATAGCCTTATTGTCAAGTTTTTCTAGTGAGAAATTCAAAACTATAAATTAAACTATGGTTGCGAAATTTTGTAAAGTTCCAAGTCACGTCAAAGTATAAACGGATTAGCATTTACAATGCATGCCAAAATCGGGAATACTAACACAGTTAAAGAAAATGAAATATTTTTTAATGAGTTTTATCTTGTGTAATAACATATGACGCTTAGCGTTAAAAAATAACATCGTAATAAAATATTCTGTCAATTAATCGCTACTATGCGTATGGAAAAATTTGGTCTTTGTCTCTTCAAAGAAAGTGGAAGCTTTTGGAGAATCTGAAAATATATTTTGACATCCATTTTTTCACCTGACGGAAAGGAAGTCAAAATTTCGGCTCCGTTATTGCAAATCCTGTCCCATGCTTGATACTATAAATTTGCAAAGGTTCGAACTATTAGGTCAACGTGGGGCTTCTAGAAAGGTCAAGAAATTCTATTCAAAACCATCTGGTTTTTCAACCCAATAGGGGAAAATAAAAATTCCAACTCCGGTAAATTTTCATCCGTATTCGATATTATAAGTGTATGAAGATTCAGCCTAATAGGCAACCGGGAGCATTTCCAGGTGATTTAGAAGTACCTTTCAACAACCCGTCATTTTCATTACCTAAAAGAAATAATAAAATTTCTACTCATTTAGAATCTTCATGGATTTAATACTATAAATGCACAAATATGTATTCCTCTGGATCTCCGGGGACTTTTTGAGGGTCTTGAAAAACACAAGCACGTTGGATAATTATTATATAGATAATGATATCAAATATTCGTAAAGAATGAAAATTGTAAAAAATGAAACAGGGCGATGCGCCTTGCGATATGAACACGTTTTTTTCCCTTATAATACATGGAAAGGACTTTCGGTTACGGATACGTAAAATTCGAATTCAGTTTTTCGAATGATTTACTATAAGATCCCAATTTATTATATATCACAATTTAATAATTGTTGTTTTGACATATGTATATGTTTCGAGTCGAATGTACCTGTGCTGTTGTATCCATGTTTATCTGTGCTATTGTATCCACAAACACTCCAAACTGATTTTCAAAAAATGTACCAGTTTTTTTACAAAAATATTTATTTATATCGTAAAATATTTTGGTTCAAGTGAAAACAGAAGTCGACAATTTCTGATTATTAATTTCTTTATATAGATAATGTATAAGGAAAATATCGTGAAGGGTCGAAAATTCGAATTAGCGTTTTCGACGGGAGATCACGATTCAAGCATCTCTGATCACAAATCAAACATTTTTGAGATGATGTCTGTGTGTGCGTGTGTGTGTGTGTGTGTGTGTGTGAAAGTATGTGTGTGTGTGTCTGTGTGTGTCAGTAAACCTGTGGAAACGATATCTCACGAATGAATGGAACGATTCGGAAGAAATTTTGTACAAAAATCACAATCCGTGATTACAGGAAGCCTATTGTTTTAAAACACAATCGAATGTTAAGAACCCCCCCTTAAATTTTCGAGTGAGGGTAATAAAGTTACGCAAATAGACATTTATTATGTAATTATTCCTTAGAAAACGATTGACATAAACTTTCGAACGCTAGCATGAACCGTTCTCGAGATATTGCACATTTTTAAAATAAATTTATCAAAAAATCCCATAAATTAAAAACATATATTGACTGTAATGAAACATGTTCACTTTTCATATGTAATATCATGCGATAAATGTGGTGACATCATTCTCGTGGATCTAACTCGTTCCATTCACGTGAAAAGATAGTTTGAGTAATACTTTTTTATTTGAACGCCAGTAGTCATTTATCTGCTGTAAGAATAACATATTTCTCCGTCCATAACGCTTGGCGGTATTTTGGCGATGAATTTGTTGAAATGTCGCAAACTTGCCGATTTTTTCAAATTTTGCCAAATTAACGAAAATCTCGCCAAATGGATAAACATGACGCTAAAGCAATAAAAATGGCAACTAATTGAAGAAAATTCAATATCTTAAATGAATATAAATCTACTATAAGAATAAGAATAACATTTGTTTAACTATAATAGTAGTAAATTAATTGCATTATATAAGGAAAGTCATGTGCTTCCCACATCAGATTTTTGAAGTATTATATAGAGAAAATACTATCTTCTGGAAACTTTTTGTGTTCTTGATATTTAGACAAAAATAGAAAATATTGAATTAGAAGTATGATATTTTTTAAATAATTCGAATTTGAACAAAACTTCTAATAAAACTTTTGATTTAAAAAATTAGAAAAATATATTTCTTGATATTTATTGAACAGGTTTTATTTTATTTGCATAAAATTTCCTTCATCAAAAACAACATTATGTCTAGACGCTAAGAACTTTTTCTACACATGACTGCTTCAGTCCCTAGGTAATTCAAATTCTTTGGCTATATTCGAATTTAAGGCATTCAATCTTGAATAATGTATTATATGTAGACACTTTACTGTTGAAATTTAATATACTACTTGGCATAATTTTCTTTAGAATTACTTATTGAATTTTTATTTTATATGAATTGGTATAAAATTGTCCATTTGACTTTAAAAATTCACATTTCAAATGCTAAAATAATAATTAAAATTAGTACCATTAAAAACAATAAATGTTAGAACAATGTATCTCAACCTATGGGGCGCGGCGTATAAACACACACACACCACACACGCATACACACGTATATATTTATATATATATATATATATGTATATATATATATATATATATATATATATATATATATATATATATATATATATATATATATATATATATATATATAGATATATATATATATATATATACATATATATACATATATATATATATATACATATATATACATATATATACATATATACATATATATACATATATGTATATATATATATATATATATATATATATATATATATATTTATTTTTATATATATATATAAATATATAGACATACATATATACATACATATATATATATATATATATATATATAAATAAAAATTGAAGGATTTTAATCGAAAATTATGCATAAACTACTGTATGTACAAAAAAACCCATCTCTAACATATATGTTACAAATGAGTAACTATAAGCCAAGACTAAGGATAAAGATAGAAAGTAACATATCACTACAATGGAAAGGGGGATGAGAAGAATATTAGGATTCAAAATTAACAATTAAAAGTATATAAGTAAATAAAAATAAAACTCGGCAAAAATGAGAATAGGCAATAATAATCAGCTCAAGATAAGAGATTAAGAATAGAGAACAATCAATTGAAACTACACAAAAAATGGCGGTTAGTTCGAAATTGCATTCTCATCAGGACAGCCATACAATTCGAATTAAAACCGATAGAATAGCCAGTTTCTGACAATGGCGATAGTATTTAACTATAGACACCATTGGAACTGTCTACTGGCTAGTGGAAGGAGAAAAAGAAAAATAAAACAATTGAATTTTACAAAGCTGAAAAACAATACCTCCTCGAACTGTAATGTGAAATTACAAGAATAGCGCCACGTGTAAGTGTAAGATAAACTAGTGACTGTGCATTTCACCTCACTTCGTCAAAGCGAGTGGGAGAGCATTTCACCTTACTTCGTCAATGCGAGTGGGAATGAATACAATTGAACGATACATAATATGTATGGAGACTTTCGAAAATAGTAAACAGTATAGGACTCAGGACAAGCGGAAAATAGTCATTCGAAAATAGTAAACAGTTTTAGACTCAGGCCAAGTGAGGTGATAAGAAAGGGTGAATTTTCAAAAATGAGTTAACCAATCAAAGATAAATAATGCATGTGTAAAATTATTACGTGGTATATTTGAAATTATTAATAATATTATTTACAAATACTTCCGGATATTGGTAGTTTTGACAAATGCGTTTAAGATTATTGATGTGGAGAAAGTGAAACTGAGGATCAGAAAGTCGGTGTATTCGAAATAGCTGGTTTAAAATGATGTTTCTAAACAATTGAATAGAATTACAAGAATGATATGATAGCAGCTTTATGATAGTGAAGTTGTAAGAATCTTTTTTATCATATAGATTGGTAATTACATGATTATTGAGGGTATCTAAATTTAGGTCTAAAAAATTAACAGTTTGACTAACGCAAGGCTCATTAGGAATTAATTCTAGGTTAGACGGGTAAAAATCAATATTAATGGAATAGGAATCATCAATGATAATACAAATTAAGTCGTCAACATATCTATATACAATATATGAATTAGAGTTAAAATGACATTCATAATAATAAAGATATAAGTTAGCGAGTATACTACTACTACAGCCACCTTGTGGTACACCAGATGTTTGTAAATAAATTTTATCACCTTGGACAATATAGTTGTTGTATAACACAAAGTGCAAGAGCATAGGAAAATTTTTGACATTAAAAGCATCATGATTGGAAGATATATAGTCATGATAAAGAGAGATAATAACTTTATGTAGATCTTTAATGACAATATTATTAATATATATATATATATATATATATATATATATATATATATATATATATATATATGTATATATATAGAGCTCGGACAAAACCTTTTAGGAGTTTTTGATAAGAAGAAGTTCACAATATTAAAATATTGAAATTATATGTATATATTCATGATCTGTATCATGTTTCCAACAAAACAAGCGAATATTGTTCCTATTTATCTCTATTATATTCTGTGATATTAGAATTTAATGTGCTTACATTTTTGTGACAATCTGATAGGTGTAGAATATAAATTTCAGACTTTTTTGGTCGTTACGGTGCTGTCATTAACAGGACAAAAACAATCATGCATAAAGCATTGATTATGAAACTCTTTCCCACTGCATTGCGATTTTATTTAAACATCTCTAAAATGCGATATCTTCAGGAGTAATATTTTTTTAAATTATCACAATACTATAATAATTTCTGATAATTGAAAACATAAAATTTCATCAAAAAAATTAATGTTATTCAGATGACGTCATCCAATTATAAATCGTCTAGTTCTTTATATGAAAACAGTGAATATCTTATTCATACATTTTTATTTCATTCCTTTCATTTAGAGGCGATATGTTTAAAATTATCACAATACCACAATAAACTGTTTTACTTAAAACTTAAAATCATGAAGGTAAAGGTTCTTTCTCACTCCATGCTTAAAACTTCATCGAAGAAGGCAACAAAAATTGTCTGCTCCACTATTTAAAATCAATGAATGTTTCATTCATATCAGTTATATTCCAGACTCCAGAGCTAAATAATTTTGCTTTAGAAAGTTCAGCAATTCTTACACAACTCATCTTACATCTTAATGTGTTTATATTCGGCATTTGTTAAAATTGGGCTTCGTTGTAAAAATAATGAAAGATTGATGATCATTTAAACTCAAATATTGTAATTGCGTCGGCGCAGTATATAGATGTACAGGAGTAACGCAAAAATAAGGCAGTTTCAGAATGGATGCAACAATAAATACAAATTAAAAAGAACTTTAAAAATCACGATTTTGACATAAGATGGATACCATAAGTAGATCGTGTGATCTCCTCATATAATATGGGTTGTTGTTGTTGCGACCCAGACCGTCCAATCTACCTGAAAGGTGTATGATAACCGTTTGGACGGCCGGGAATTGCTGCCCAATTTAGACCGGAACCCAGAAGAGGAGGCATCCACAGAGACCGTACACTCCTTCCCCTACCACCAACCTCTCGGAAGGACTTACGGACCCACAGGTTTAACGTGATCGTTGTCCGCATGAACACGGCGGCAGTTATGGCAGCGTGCAAATCCAGCGCGCAAACCACCGGGCTACCGCGCCCGGAATGTGCCAACAGCACGCGGTGGTCCCAGGTGGTCACCCACCCAAATACTAACCGCGACCGATTCTGGTTCACTTCGGTGGTATTTTATGAAATAATTTGAATATTTTCAAAAATTTTCGAAGCAATTTGTGAATTTAAATTTGCTTAAAAAATGTTTGAAAAATAAGGTCCCATAGGGTTCAATGTATTTTATGTTTTCAACCTGGATTCAATCTAAAACTCATTGGGTGATATTATGAATTTACATATTCCCATGTATCTCACAGGCCGTCTGAATAACATACTAAAATTTCATTTTGATAAAGTCAATTTTACGGCAGTTATCCTGCGAATGGACAGACAATCAAACAGGTATAATGAAGAAGATCATAAACACTTTTTAACAGTGTTGTACAGTGTTAAAAAATGTCGTTCCGTAAGATTGCTAAGCGAAAGAGGCTCAGATACTTAGTTAAAGAAAAAACTGCATAAATAACGTTTGATGGATTGGCTGCATTTATTCAAAATAAAATTTCGCATTAAATTATAATTTCTTGAGATAAAATTTTCCCTCGTTCCACGATGCATGCGACAACAATTTCGTAAACTCTAGGGAAATCAAAAATTTAAAAAATAAAAAAGTTAAACATTAATTATAATAACGGTGCTGTTAAATTGTTATTTTTTTCACCAATAGTTGTTTGTTTGTTAATTTACTTATTTTTTATTTACTTTGTGTTTATTTCTTTTTCATTTATCTTTTCATTTTTGTGTTGTACTTCATCTTTAATTTTGACTAAAGTTATTTTATTATTTGAAATATTTTAGTTGCTTTTGTACTCATGTGTCAAATGATATATTTTATTTAATTCGGGAAAATATTTAATAAATGGTCAGAATAATTTAGAGGAAATGGAGAAGTATGTTTTTCCATTCCTCTCTATACTCCCAAGGCTGCATTGCCGATGATATGACCGGCTGATAACTCAGCTTTGTGTTCTTACGTCCTTTATTCATATATTATCTCTAATAGCAGCATAATTTTTTAAATACCGATTTAGAATTCTTTATTGGAATATAGAAAAATATTAGATTTTTTTAAACATTTATGTCATAAATTTATAGATTTAAATTCAATCTTAAAAATATAGTGTATTAAACGTTTCCCTGAATTTAGTTGTTCCTTTTATTCGAAAACTGCAATACAGGAAGGTGGAATTTTCTATACATACACAAAATTGTTCACCGGGTTTCAGAATCAAAATTTCAATTACTTAAACGAACTATAACATGGTGAAACGTACATTTCTAAACTTCGCACATGCTCACTATATTTCGTACAAATAGCAATAAACAACAACTTTTAAGCAGCTGTCGCGAACGTTTTGGTATACTCGACAGAGAAGACAAAGTTTTGAAATCAAACACATTTATTAAACATGAAATAACAAGGCAGTTGATCGAAAACAGTGGAGTACAAGCATTTCTCGCAATAACTCAGAGTTACACTCGGTAGGGTGACCATTAAGAACACCCCTGGAGGAAGAGGAACCAAGAGAATACACATATTTTCTGATACATAAAATAAACACAATATTCCTCACATTATACTTGACATTTATATATCACATTTGTATACTTTGAACATATACGACATTTTCATATAACATCATCAATGACTAGATACTCACGAGGATTTGACAATTAACACTCTATTCGTTAGGTGGAAGACTAAATATATATAAAACTTTACCTCGTCTCTTTTAAATATAACATTTACAATTCTGTACCATGGGAAAGGATATCAGGATGGACTCTCGGCATAAACTCATCGAGATTCTTGCGCAGAACAAAATCCATAATGGTCGGGAAACTTGACTACACAACATCATGCTGGCGGAATTCGACATCTTGGTTGGTTACGGAGATTGGTTGATTCGTACCTTAGGACACAAGGAGGAGTCAGGCAAATACAAATCGCTGTAAAATGAGCTTTCCCTCTAGCCCTATTAGCGATTCAAGCCGACCAGTGAAAGAACCATTTTCTCTTTTCACAAGACTCATTATTCCATTACTACCAGGCTGATTCATTTAAAAACACGAGTGACTCATCTCTGAACCGAGCCAAACGACTCTACGCACAACTTGTCGAACTATGTTACATATTTTAATCACATCCTTCCACTTTCACAATTAATCCACCTTTTCTTAAAATTCGCGATCATACGCGAATCAAACACACACGTCTACATTTTTCCACGACTCCTTCCACACTGCTTCCAAAATCCTTTTTCAAACGCGCGCGTGCGCAAAACCTGCAAGTTCCCAACTAGCGACTGAGAAGCGAAAATACAAAACTATTACTATTTTTCTGGAACATAAACACTTTTGCGATTTTAGAGTTCACTTCCCTTAAAAGTCAATGTAATTGAAAACATGTAGAAAAGACATTTATATCTCGAAATTGACACTTTCAATCACACAGAAATAAAACAATACTTTAATATACAATTTTAACACAGAGGTGTGAAAGCCTTATCACACTCCTTCGGGGCCCGGGAGAAAAATTTCCTGCAAAGCGGGGAATTTTTCCACACAATACTAGGAAAATACCTGCATTAAGTTCCCAATGACATATGTTCCATTGAGAGGAATTTAGTGTAAATTTTGAGCGATGTACATGTACATCAAAGAAAAAAAACAAAAACAAACAAGATCATGACCAGCATAATAACCAAAATCCAAGAGTGGCCTAAAGTTTGACTCGTGAGTCAAAAAAAAATAAGTCTCAATACAAGCATAGACCTTTACAAGACAACACCAAATTAACAAGACACAAATGATGAAATTGCCCCTTTTAAAATTTAAACACTAATACATTTTCTGGTGAGTACCACAGAGACATGAAAATTTAATTTACTCAACTCACAAAAAGTTTAACTAAACAAAAAGTTTTCTTTCTTCAAAAATCTTACAATTAAAATTCTATAAATTTACTTTTCACAGAAATCAATTTATTAACTATTATCCAACCTTGCCAACAAATTACTTTAAAGGACATTTAAAAAATTTACTAATTTAGAAAATGAGACAAATTTTCAAACCAAGAATGTTGATCAGGCACCCAGGCAAGAAACAAGTCCATTAGAAAGTTGCAAACCTAGAGGTGGCGGTACCCCCCAACCAATAAGTCAACAAACACCAAATGACAAAAAAAAATTTCTAAAATTTACTAGACCTTTAAATTAAAAAAAATCATTCACACATTCATAAGATAAAACAGAGATAAAAATTATCAGTTATCCTTAAAAATCCTTACCAAAACTCTAATCCATCAAGTACTTAATTATCTTAAAAATTACTCTAAAACATTACTGCTTATCATTAAAGTAAAGCAAAAAAAAAATTATTATTTAAGTATTTAGAATTTTAAAACACTACTTCAACCTGATTAACATGGCACTCACATTCAGAAAGCTGCACTGGCACAGAACTTGCAGTACAGAACATTCAGCTGACTGACACATAAAGCAAATTACACAGAAGTTCAGAAATATCGGATCCATTTTAACATAGCATACAGTTTTGCAAAACATTTTGTGAAACAATTGAAAATATAATATTATGAAACACAATTGTCCATCTCACAACAATATCAGTCTTTTTTTTTGAAAATGTGAGAATTTCACAATCTAAATATTTTACTTTACTTTTGAGCCAATTGCTCTCTTGACATATTGCCTTAATTGACAAGTAACTTTAATGAATAAATTGGCCTCTTGGGCGCAAGTCATACTTGTGTGAATTAGGAACATTTTGAGTTTTAACCCTATTTTGATGGTTTAGAAAATATCTACTTTTAAATTGTCTTGTTTCTTGAGTTGAAGAATTATCAATGTTATCATTATATGTGCTAGAAATCAATTCACTACGTCTAGGAGGTAAAGGAGTTAATCTATTAACGTGGACCAATTGCTGATTACATGGATTGTTTTTGTGTTGAATGACAAAGTTAACTTCAGTTGTTTGCTTGATAACTTCAAAAGGACCATGATTTAAAGAACTGAGTTTTTTTGATTGGCCTGGCCGAATATGAGGTGTGTAAAGATAGACCAAGTCACCAACTTTAATCTTAGGCATTTTAGCAGATTTATGTTGTTGAAGTTGTTGTGATTCCTGAGCTTCCTCAAGGTTTTTCTTAACAGTTACAAAGGTCTTTTTTAAGCGAACCTGTAAGTCATCTGAATAATCATGAGTAGATTTGTAAACTGGATATTTTACACCTGTTAAAAGAGCATCAGGTAGCACAGGGTCTCGACCAAAGACAAGATGTGCTGGGGACTCGCCTGTTGAGGCATGAACTGACGTTCTATGAGCCATTAAAGCAAATTGAATCATTCGATCCCAATCGCCCTTATCAGAATAGACCAGATTCTTTAAGGATCTAACTAACGTACCGTTCAGTCTTTCGACTAGCCCGTCTGACTGGGGATGGTACGCTGAAGTATTATGTTTTTTTATGCCTAATTTCTTGTATAGATTGTTGGCAGCTTCAGAAATGAAGTTACTACCTTGATCCGTAATTAAGTGAGCAGGAATTCCATGAATACTTATAAATCTCTCTAAACAAGCGAGAATATCCTCAGTTTTAACTGTAGCAAGTGGATAAGCCTCTGGCCATCTAGTGAAGTAATCTGTAATGACAAGAATGTACTTCATCCCAGAATTCGAGATAGGTAGTGGGCCGACTACATCCATAGCCACACGTTCAAAAGGATAAGTTGTAATAGGAAATTTCTGTATTGGAGCCTTGTTGTTACGAAAACCTCTGTTTTTTACACAAGTTGTGCACGACTTCACATAATTTTCAGTCTGAGCATGCATGTCTGGCCAATAATAGTTAACTGAAATTTTTGCCAGAGTTCTTTGAAAACCACAATGTGCAGCAACAGGAGAATCATGGCAAAGCCATAGAATTTCTGAGACTAAGTCTTGAGGAATAACTACTCTCTCATTATATTGCTGTCTCTGCTTTGGATTTTTGTGTATGCAATGTAACATACCATTTTTCATGAAAAATGAAAGTTTTTGTGGGTATGGTTTTACACCTTTTTCCAGAAGATTTTTGATTTTTATACATCTAGGATCTTTCAATTGACCAATAGCTATCCTAGTTACCAGAGAAGCTTCCACAGTAGTCTGTACTTGATCTTGAGAATTTTCAACGATTGCATTTATGTTTTCACTACTATCATTATTCTGTACCACTACTTTTCCAGAAATTTTCGTAGGGACAGATTCTACAATACTTTTAGGAACAGTTTGTTTCTGAGTGTTTTGAGATTTCTTTGAAGAAGACTCATCAATACATCTCGAAAAATAGTCAGCTACAACATTATGTTTCCCCGGTTTATGAATGATTTCATAATCAAAAGCCTGCAATGAAACGATCCAGCGAGCTATGCGCGAAGTAGGATCTCTTAATTTGAAAATGAACGATAAGGATGCTTGATCACAGTAAATTTTGAAATGTTTGCCTAAGAGATAGTGCTTAAATTGCTGGGTAGCCCAAACCACAGCCAAAGCTTCTTTCTCGACTACACTGTAATTCACTTCAGCACCTTGTAATTTTCGACTAGCAAAGGAAACTGGGTGAGATAACCCATTTTCATCCAATTGCGAAAGAACTGATCCCAAAGCGTAATTAGAGGCATCTGTATGCAAAGTAAAGGGCAAATTAAAATTTGGTAATTTTAAAATTGGTTCTTGAATAAGCTTGTTCTTAAGTATTTCAAAAGCTTCCTGAGCCTCCTGACTCCACACAAACTTTTTCTGCTTTGATTTTAAAAGATTAGTTAGTGGAAGAGTAATCTTTGCATAATCTGGTACAAACTTCCTATAAAAGCCTGTCAAACCCAAAAATTGTCTGATATTCTTGACACAGGTGGGTACTTTAAATTTTTGCACTAAATCAATGTTATGAGGGTCTGGCTGAACTTTTCCCTCAGACACTCTGAAACCTAAGTACTTTATTGTCTTTCTGAAAAAGAAGCATTTTGATGGCTTTAACCTAAGACCATGTTGAGATAATTTAATAAAAACTTCTTCTAATTTCATCATGTGTTCTTCAAAAGTTTTTGATGAGATGATAACATCATCTATGTATATTCCTGATAACCCTGCCAGTACAAGAGACATTAATCTCTGAAAAGACGCTGGTGCGTTTTTTAGACCAAAAGGGGTCCTACACCATTCGTAGTGACCGGTGGGCGTGGAAAAAGCTGTTTTGTGTGAATCCTGTGGATTCAAATGCAATTGGTAGAATCCTGAAGTTAAGTCCAAAGTTGAGAAAAATGTAGCACCTGCTAAACCATCAATCAATTCACTAATGTTAGGAATTGGAAAATTTTCTGTAATAGTAAGTTTGTTTAACTTGCGAAAATCACAACATAATCTATAAGAACCATCCGGTTTCCTTACAAACAGTACTGGCGTATTGTAAGGTGAAAAACTAGGTTTAATTATTTTAGCTTCTAATAATTCTGTGACTTGTCTATTGAGTTCCCCTTGTAAATGATGTGGAACTTTGTATGGTTTCTGATAAACAGGAACAGATGTTTCCAAATTTATCTCATGTAATATGGTTTTACAACCAGACAACTCAGCAACATTCTTTGCAAAAACTTGTCTATATTTATTCAACAAAGTTGATAATTTATGTTTTTGATCTTTTTGGAGATGACTCAGGTCAAAATCTCCTCCCCAACTTTCAAAAGGCTCCAAAGGTTCACTGGAGTCCAACTCTCCCTCACTCACTACATTAACTTCAACCTCCTCAGACACCTGAATTTCCTGAACATGAGCCACTTTTCTACCCTTATTCAAATGATAAGGTTTTTCCTCTGGGTTAGCAACACGAACCCAAATAATTCCATCCTTAGGAGCTCTATATACAGCTCTAGCAATGAAGATGTGGTCATTTTTCTCTGATTCCAGAAGCAAGGTGGAATTTTCCGGAAACCCTTCTGAAAGTTTGATTTTAATAAATGATTCAGATAAAGGAGGAATTATACATTTTTGTGAATTTTTCACAATAATTGGCTCTTTAATTTTTGTATTTAGAGTTTCTTTTACTCTACATAAGTTATTAACAGTTTTAATGTTTAAGTTCTTATGCTGTGCCACTTCTTCAGTACCACCTCTAACATGATTTTGCTTTTCCCCCATATGCAAAGTAACATTCTGTGCATTTACTACCAAATCTCTAAAAGATTTGCTTCCATTTTCCAAATCGTTAATATGTACCTCTTCACTACCCAAATGTGGCACTACATTATTTTCCGAAAAATTTCTGCTCACATACTCTTCCCGAATGACCTGAGACTCATTCACTACCGGTGCCAGATCTGCTTTGCATTTGGCACATGCATTCGTATGGAACTCTTTCGGTTTACAGTCCTCTACCACACGAACATTTTTTCCACTACTCATCTGCGAGTCAGGCACAGCAATACGCTTTGCGACACTACTTAGGTTTGAGTCTGCAATTTCCGACTCATTTGCCGGTTCATGATTTGAAATCGAAAGTAAATTATTCGTACATTGATAACCAACAAAAGGAATGGAAGAGTTTGAAAACTTAAAACAGAAGTGATTATAATCTATAATAGCATTATGTTTATGTAAAAACTTGTTACCAAGGATTACATTATATGAAATAGGAGCTGGTGATTTTAACACAAAAAATTCGGTAGGGAATCTTTCTTTTCCCAAATTTAGTGAAATAGTGGCTAAACATTCAACTTTAGTATCTTGTGAACTAAAGCTACGCAAAATTGTTGGTTTGTATGTTAGCAACATATGTGCAATGGGTACAGTATTTAAAGCTTCCTCATACACTAAATTAATTGAACTACCCGTATCAATCAATATTGACACTTCACTGCTCACTAATTTTCCTTTTATAATAGAAGAAGATGACAAAGAATTTGTAATATTATGACAAATATTATTTTCCTCAAAATGTGATGTTTGCCTATCAAAAGTTTTTCTATTATTATAATTGTGCATGGGATATCTACTCTGATTCCCAGAAGAATGATTTTTGGAATTTTGCAAAGATTTATATGACTCCTTATTTTTATAATTTTGCGTTCCTTGCTTTCTATACTTCCACTCATTTGCAGACATTTGCCCTCTGTGTCTTTCACCCTGGTGATACCTAGTTCCAGGACTGGTATAAATTTTCCTACATTTTATACCGTACACATCTCTTTTTTGAAAAACCTTTTTCCAACACTGTTCTTGAACGTGACCTAATTTACCACATTTGTCACACTTTGGACGCGGTGAACGCTTTTCGTTAACTTTATCTGAATTAAACTTAAATTTTTCTATTTTACCCCTAAGAAATTCAATGTCCCTTTCCTGTTCTAACACTTTTCTTTTTAGATCTGACATACTTTCACTTTGATCTGGTGTGAGAACATATTTTTCTGGTGTGAGAACACCTTTTCTTGTAAGTACCGGATTAGTCAAGTACATAGCATTATTTTCATTTAAAATAGATTCCTCAAGAATTGCAAGTTTTCTAGCCGAATAAAAATCTCTAGGGTTTTGTGACAACACCAATCTTTTTAGTTCCGGATATAAACCATTAATAAATGAAGTTTTTAAAAGTGTTTGCCTGATTTTATTCTCACTTTCGGAATCTACATCTTCCGGAACAACCTTAAATGAAGCAGCTTCGATTCTCATCGAAAACTGTTTAACCGACTCATTTGGTCTCTGTGTAACGTTCACGAGTGAAATTATGTTTTTAGTAACATTTTCGGTCACTTCAAAATGATCTTTCAAAATGTGAATAATTTCCTGCAAATTTTTACAATTTCTGTGCTTTGGATTCTCTTCAATCAATCTATTTGCTTCCCCCTCTAAATTCAATCTCAAACAAACTAATTTGTCACACTCACTCCAGTTTGCATGAGTGGCTACTAAATTTAACTTTTCCAAAAACTGTGACAACGAAAGCTCTGAATTTCCCGAGAATTTTGGAATATGATGTGCGAACTTAGGTGTGAAAATATGGAATGATTTTAACATGTTATCATTTACCGATGAAGCACTGTTTTGATTTGGCAAAGTGCCAGAAGAAGAATTCAGACATACCGGCGATTTATCTGATATATTTTCCTCATTAGATTTAGCTTTGTGGCTAACAATTTTAACTTTACTTCTAGAATTAACAGTATCCGACTCAGTAGCAATCTCAAGCGACAAATTCAAGGAGGAATTTAATTTTTTTCTTGAATTTTTACTCATCTTACCGACATTTACTTTTTTGTTTCTAGTAATTGGAGCCATTTTGCATAACAATCAAATATACTCGTATAGTTTAACACAATATGCAATTGCAATGTTCTTAAACAGTATTTACAATAAAACCAGTTTTTATCAAATCAAATGACATAAATATGCAAACAAATCAATTTTTTTTATCAAATGGCACATATCAAATTCCAAGAACACTCGTTTTTGAGAATACCGAAAACAGAACATGGAACTCTGTTTACTTAAGAAAACACTCATTTTAGCACAACGGTAATTTTTAACCTTCAAAATTTCAATTCTTAAGAAAATTTTTTAAAAATTTTAATTCTCTCAGCTCTTCCCCACTCACCGAGAAAAGTAACGGCACCAATTCTGTCGCGAACGTTTTGGTATACTCGACAGAGAAGACAAAGTTTTGAAATCAAACACATTTATTAAACATGAAATAACAAGGCAGTTGATCGAAAACAGTGGAGTACAAGCATTTCTCGCAATAACTCAGAGTTACACTCGGTAGGGTGACCATTAAGAACACCCCTGGAGGAAGAGGAACCAAGAGAATACACATATTTTCTGATACATAAAATAAACACAATATTCCTCACATTATACTTGACATTTATATATCACATTTGTATACTTTGAACATATACGACATTTTCATATAACATCATCAATGACTAGATACTCACGAGGATTTGACAATTAACACTCTATTCGTTAGGTGGAAGACTAAATATATATAAAACTTTACCTCGTCTCTTTTAAATATAACATTTACAATTCTGTACCATGGGAAAGGATATCAGGATGGACTCTCGGCATAAACTCATCGAGATTCTTGCGCAGAACAAAATCCATAATGGTCGGGAAACTTGACTACACAACATCATGCTGGCGGAATTCGACATCTTGGTTGGTTACGGAGATTGGTTGATTCGTACCTTAGGACACAAGGAGGAGTCAGGCAAATACAAATCGCTGTAAAATGAGCTTTCCCTCTAGCCCTATTAGCGATTCAAGCCGACCAGTGAAAGAACCATTTTCTCTTTTCACAAGACTCATTATTCCATTACTACCAGGCTGATTCATTTAAAAACACGAGTGACTCATCTCTGAACCGAGCCAAACGACTCTACGCACAACTTGTCGAACTATGTTACATATTTTAATCACATCCTTCCACTTTCACAATTAATCCACCTTTTCTTAAAATTCGCGATCATACGCGAATCAAACACACACGTCTACATTTTTCCACGACTCCTTCCACACTGCTTCCAAAATCCTTTTTCAAACGCGCGCGTGCGCAAAACCTGCAAGTTCCCAACTAGCGACTGAGAAGCGAAAATACAAAACTATTACTATTTTTCTGGAACATAAACACTTTTGCGATTTTAGAGTTCACTTCCCTTAAAAGTCAATGTAATTGAAAACATGTAGAAAAGACATTTATATCTCGAAATTGACACTTTCAATCACACAGAAATAAAACAATACTTTAATATACAATTTTAACACAGAGGTGTGAAAGCCTTATCACACAGCTAATAAAAACGTGAGCACTTCTATGGATTCCGATTTAATTGTGTTCATATATATTAAATATGTTTTTGCGATTTAAAAATTATATGTTACTTTGATTTTATTGTTTTCCTGTATTTTAATTTGATTAATTTAATATTCAGAGAGCTCGCATACTTCAAATTTTCGAGTCCATCCAAAGCCCGGCTTTTTACTAGTTAATAGTATTTATCAGATGGGTTATATGATTTAGAGGGAGCTTACAATTTTTCCCATTGAGGTAATTGAACTCTAATTTTTCCTAAACCTATTTAGTGTCCAGTTAGATTTTCCGAAAGTATACAATCAAATTAACTTTCCGAAAGTACAAGCCATGGAGTTAGGAAAATTTTACTCCATGGTACAGCCATTCATAGATTTAATCATGGTCTTAGATAATTAGTTTCAATTTACCTCTATGGCTTTAACATTGTGTTGAAATTAGATTTGTCGGACATATATTTTGCTTTTAGTGAAGTTAATGCTTAGGTTACTTAAGGCTTAACTGCATCCAGCTACCCGTTGTCTCATATTTACAATGCAAACATTTGTCACGTGGAGGTAAAAGTAACTTTCGACTTTCTAACTCCATGATTTCACAGTTATATTTTCACCCTTTACTGACAGATGGCGCTAGTTACATGCGCAATTTCACTGGTTGTGGATTGACTTCTTGTACGGAGCCAAATACTCTGTTGTTATAGCCTGGTATGGAGCTCTATGTGCTGTTATAAATAAATAAAATAATCTGAATATCATCAATTTATTGGCAACACCACGTACTACTTTTAAAAGATTTACCGGTGTTATAGCCTTTAACTGTTAAATAATAATAATATATACATATCAAATATTTTGTTGTTTTCACTTCTGTTATATTTATTTTTATTTGAGATCATACGCTGTTTTGAAGTTTGTGAAATCTAACAAGTCTAATAATGGTGAAAAATGTGAAAGCAGTGATTTTTTGGGAGTTCATATTAGCTTTAACTACATCGCTAGCTTTGTCTCCTATTCTTATTTTCACGAAACATCTGAGACTCAAATCGTCACGTCGTAACGATTTATCTGTGAAGTTGAGAAGACTGCTGACAGAATTTCGAGACACTTATCCATCAAGATTACTATGGTTTCTGGAAATTCCTGTCGTAAATCTACTAAGATGGATTCAAGGAAATGATGTGGAGTGTAGTGAATTTTCATACGAAGTGTATTTGCTTTGACATTACCACAAAACAATCCTTATTCATTGAAATGTCAGGACATTTAGATACAATTAGAGCTAGTAGAATAAAGATATGTTCAAAGGATTAGATTCATTTAATAAATTCATTGGATTTATTTAAGACTCATACGAACTAGATGTTAATTCATTTATAAGTGACAAATCTTAGAAAGCTGAATCTTTGTACACTTATATTATCGATTACGGTACAGAAACAAATTGAGTCGCTTTTTCCCTGATAATGGTAGAGAAAATGGGATCCATACCCATCAGAAGCCCCACTGTGAATCTAGAAGGTTGAATCTCTGCACACAATATTTACCATCGTATAGAACTTAACGTAGCTGAGTTATCGGCTTTCTCCGAAAGAAGGGGAGGGGGGGTTAAAAAATACGTCTTTCAAAAAACCTTTACATATGTCCTAGTAGTTAACTCTCTGGAGATCTAGAAGGATTTTGTACATTTACAGTATTAATCATCAAACTGGACTTAAAGTATTTCGCTTATTTATTACATTCCCCGGTGGAATTTATGGAAGGTTGTAATACCTTTATAGATTACTAAGAAACCTTCCGGTGGCTTAGATGGCTAAATCCTATAGTATCGACAGCTTACCCAAACTTAAAGGAGGCAAATTTTGGATGAACAAAATGGAGAGAGGGATAACATCTCTAAGAACCCTCTCCACGCCCACCCCGGAAACATACAAGTTCTTAAAAATTGCATAATTAATAATTTACATTTTTCAGTATCTAAAATATATTTAAATTTGCTCCAAAGTGCATAATTTTCTGACAGATATGACATTTCAGTAATTTCAATAAAGATAGGAAAAATTGACACCCATTCAACTGTGACGATCATAATGCAAACTACTGGAACAGTTTTTCCCATCGCTACATAGAAAAGAAGTCAAAGGGTTTCACATTTTGTTCCTGTTTCTTCCACTGAACTGATAAAAATCCAACCCCGATTCAATGAGTTTCCTTACATTAGACAACAACCTTTTAATTTATAATATTAAATTGAACTGAATGCATGGTTCTTTAAATACTTTTGCTCTGCTTCCAGACTAAATTCTCGTTAGTGAAAGGGTTTGAGAGCAAAATGAATTATTTTTTTTTTAATTTATATTTTTCGTTAACATACACAATATAATACAGAAACAGCTAACCCACCAAAACTGCACTTTTAGTTGATTTTCTGATGTATTCAGCTTCAGCACATTGACTTTCTAAAGTCCAACAGCAATCGACAGGCATTTCTGGTTTCTATTTTCCTTGGTATAGAGTTTCTGCCGTTGATATATCCTAATAAAAAGAGTTCACTATGTTCGTTACTTGAATAGCATTGCGTGGAAAAAAACTCCAAATGTGAATACCCCAAAATGTATATTTATAGACACGTTGTTTTTCAACGCCCTGTAGTTTCCAAGGAATCCATTAACTAGTTCTAAAGCTGTCAGGAATTTTTTTTCGGGGTTCCAAAATAATATATCCCCATGCAACTGCCTTAGACTTATGCTTGAGACTGCCTTAAGCATGGCTCAAACTCCACATCCTTCATGAGGGCTTTTATTTGCGGTTCAAAAATATCATCTCTTTAATTTTTGCATCCCTTATTCTAGAAAAGCGGCTCTTAGGATTCATATGTAGAAATTACTAATATTCACGCAAAAACCTCCGATTTTCTTACTTCTAATCATCGCATAAAATACATTGAAACGTCTATCAAATATTATAAAATCAGCAAGGTTCCATATACTTCAAATTTGCTCATATTTAGATAAATTTGTATTATTGACGACACATATTTTGGTAGGGATTCCCCAAGATTTCTGTTATACTGTTGAAATCTAATTATGTTATATTATGTAAACTTTGATAAAGTATCACAATATATTAGTATAACCTATGTTTTTTCGCAGTACTTGTTTTAGTAAATATTTTATGTTGTCCTCTAAAGGTTTTTAGAAAATTATTTGTTTTTACTTTCCCTGAATGTA
The DNA here is from genome assembly GCA_951213105.1 of Amaurobius ferox. NCBI lineage: Eukaryota > Metazoa > Arthropoda > Arachnida > Araneae > Amaurobiidae > Amaurobius > Amaurobius ferox. The sequence goes on from OX578134.1 coordinate 125,004,921, forward strand.
GTATAATGAATAGGAAAAGTATTATGAAACATACATCCCTGAACACGAATCTATTATTATACAAAATATGTCTGTCTATGTGTGTGTGTGTGCGTGTGTGTGTGTGCGTGTGTGTGTGTGCGTGTGTGTGCGTGTGTGTGTATGCGTGTGTGTGTGAGACTGTAGATTAGAAATGTCACAAAACAACGGAACATTTTAAACGTACTTTGGTACGATTATTGCGATGTATGAATACTTGCACTCTAGATGTTAAACGCCATCGGACATTCAGAAGACCCCCCATAAAAATTTGAAATGTCTTTTTTGAAATGTAATAATGTTAGCACATTCAATAAAGTTAAATAAATACTCATTTTTGCTTAATATTTATTCTAAAATGAATGGCATAAGCTTTAAAAAAATTAACTTGAAGTATCCAAATAATGCATGTTTTTCAAATAAATGTATCTGAAAAACTACAAAAAAATGAACAGTTATAAGTAGCATCCAATATGTAGTAGTTGGAGATAAATTTGGTGATGTTGGTTATTTATATAATGAAATATCGGCAATTTTGGCGACATTTTACAGTGGTGCAAATTAACGAAAACGTCGCTAAATTGATGAATTAATAACAAACTTATTTTAATATAATGGAATATATTGCTTAGCAGATGTTAATAACATTTCCAGTTATCGAGTTATAAGAGCAGATACAATATTTTATACTTCTATATTATTATACATATTGTCAACACGAAAAGCCCCATATGTCAGTACACCTTTGAACTTCAAAAGCATTCTGCCGTGGATCTTGATAATTATTAGTTCATATTTAAAGAAGAAAATAACTTGCAATATGTAGGGAAAGTCATATGCTGCACGCATCATATTTTACATTAATATTATGACAACCACTGGTACTAGAGACGCGAACGAAATTTTAAGTGGGACTATTCCAAATATACCAACAAAATTTCATGAAATACGGAGACAAACACACACAAACACACACACAGGCATACCTGCAAACAGATTTACAATTCTATTTATGTAGATTTTTGAAAAGCGCCCAATATTCTTTAAACGTTTTTATTTTCGTATAAATTCAAATCTAAATATTTCATTTTCAAAATGTACTTCATATCGCAAAAGAAATAACATTGAAACTGAATTAAAACTTATATTTTACATTATTTATTTTTCTTACATCATCTATATGACATATTCTAAAAGAAATGAATTGTAATCAGAATGTAGAATTCTTTATGTTTTGTGAACATCGTTTTCCAATATCAGACAAACTTCAACCAAAATCTCTTTTAAGATTTCACTTACATGCCATACATAATCCTTCAAGCAATGCTTTTCGCTCTAAGTCTGATATGCGACAATTTTTTTCTAAAAGTTTACATCTTGGGTAGGAAACTAAAAGAAATACTTTAAAATAAATAATGTTGAGGAACTTCAGAAATAGATGCCTTGCTTTCGTGATCTTGGCTTAGCATTATTTTGTATCAAAATATGTGTTCTAAAATTAAAATACAAACTCATTTTTGCAAACATATTAAACGTAGAATTTTCAAAAAATTATAGTTAGACGTTTAAATGTAATCCCCGAAAGCTATTTCCAAAACAGGCGTGTACGCAATCAAATGAACGTGGTAGAAATTTATCATAAGAAATAAGGTAAACATGCCAATCTTTTTCTATACCTAAGGCGAAAAATGTATACTCCTTAAGTACACTATGGATATTTAGCATCTTTATGATAGTAATATCAATTTAGGAATGGCATATAGTTAAAGGAAAAAAATGATGAAATAAAATCGAATGTTTCTGAACATTGCACTTTGAATAAGAAATGCAATTTAAGAATAATATTTTACAATTAGTAGCTTTATTGGGATATCACCTATTATCTGTAGATCTAATGGGATAGCACCCAACAGCTTTACTACGACAGCATCGGCAGGCCAATACGAGGATTCGAGCAATTCTCGGACAGCAATGTTCTTTCCAATAGCACTGAACAATTTTTCCTGCAATTATGTTGGAGAGGTTGAACACGACCCTAGTACAACTAGCAAGAATTTGATGGACTCTGGGATACCAAGCGCCGATTTCAAAATTGGGGAGCAAACGAGCACATGGGATATAACCTGGATAATAACAGTATCAAGAAACTAATTTAAGATGAAGATTTCAGGAGGTGGTCAGAACAGCAGATGTATAAGCTGCACGCAATCAAACATGAGAGTGGATAATCCGATTCTACAAAGAGAGCTTGGAAAGTCCCAATAGTTCAATTGGGAGAGTGTCGATCGGCCAGTACAAATATCCGCGGTTTGATCCACGTCTGGGCCAGCAAGAGTTTAATAAAATTATATACAGCAAGAATTTTCTAAAATCTTAAGCCCATCATCTGACGGTGTATAAAACGCATTGCAAAGTATTTCTTCTTGTTCTTTGACGACTGGATCTCCCGTCCCCCATTAAGAGATTGTATTCCTAAAACATTGGAAGCATGCACAACTCTCGATGAATAATGATTATTATTCTACGAGCACGTTAATTAAAATTAAATGCCTTAAGACCATTTATACCCTTCCTTGCAGAATGCTCCTATCCTAAAATTGTGAAACTCACTGTATAATAAATCTCACAAAGTGAGAGGATTGTCAAATGAATATATTTTTCAGAAATATTCAATTATCTTTCACTTGGCAATTTTCCCCAAAAATCACCAAATTGGCTATAATGCGCCAAATGTAGCACCAAATTAACGCCAAAATTTTTCGCCAAGCGTAACAGATGAAATGATGACTTTTCCAATACAGTACTTATGCAATAAAATGTATTGTACTGTATAAAATATTATATTTTACTATACATTTACGTGATATATATACTACATTTACGTGATTTATAATCGTGTTTTGTACATTATGTTTAAAAAATACATTAATAAGAACAACCCTGTAACATTTATAATGATACAAATTTGCAGAACAATTACTCTAACACAAAATATATTATTCAACAAGAAATGATTTTTGCCTTAATTATAAAATATGCTATACTTATCATTTGTCACGAAAATTGTATGGAATAAGTTTTACAAAGAAGGAAAAATAAGTTTTTTGATTACTTAAAAAGTATTTCTTTCATAATGACTGCATATACGAAAAAATAAAGTGTTCTCTAAGCTTATTTTCGATCTGTATTAAAAGTAATCAAAATTTGGAAATAAAACTTTCTTCAAGAGATTGTTGAAAGTTTTATCCTTGCAAAACAAAGAGATATTTTGATTAAAAATGAAAATATATGTTTTTATTTGTTACTTGGAATAGTTATTTAAATTTGTACATCCCAAACCACAAAAATGTAAAGAATATTTATTATTTTAGTTAAAATGGCTTAAAGTAGATTTTAGTATGTCAATATAAATATGAATTTTCGATAATTTCGAGTTAATTTAATGAAATAATAATGATAAATTCCTCGGCTATATTCCTGGAATACACACTCATACTGTATACCTGGAATGCACACTATATTTCCATTAAATGTGCGGAACAATATTTCAGCTTTAGAATACCTTACGCTGTTTCATTTAACAGAATAATCTATGGCTATAATTATCTTTTATTAAATAATTTCGTAACTGTAGCTGAAAATATAGATGACTTTCATTTTTAAATTATGGAAATACAATAAATTAACTATAGACAACTTTCGTATTGAGAAATGTAAAATCCCGCTTCCTTTACATTTTGGTATTTCATAGAAATGCAACAATATCCCTTCTCAATATATGAATACAAGACTCAGGTAGTAACTTGCATAAAGTAGATTTTAGTATGTTAATATACAATCACAGGGTGCCCCAAAAAGTTTGAAACGCGCTTTAATCCTTTACCTGTTGGAGATAAGTGGCCAATGTAAATTGCAAAAATGTTGAAAGTAAGGTAGAAAATAAGATTACGTTAATGAAATAGTCCTCCCATTCAATTTCAAAAAGTTACACATTTTGAATTTTTATACTACCCCCCTAGACAAATTTGGTCACTCAGAACTTTTTTTATTTTTAAATCAACAAGATCATTAAAAAACCAGCATATCTGTATCATTAAAATTGAGCGAGTTATATTTAATTGGAAATTGAACATTGTGAATAGGGACCATATATCAAATTAGAAATGTAAATTTGTGACATATTATTAAAAGATAAAACTTGATGATAATAAATAGGATACATTTTTGCGAATCCCGCTTGGGTCACGGTGCAATCACGGATTCTTAAGTACTTTTTCAATAATTAAGTACTTTAAAGTACTTTTTTATCTAAACAATTTCCATAGTCAATTTGTTTATGACCCCTATTTTCACTGATAAAACAGCTTTTCACATCGTACGGAAAAGTGGCATAAGTCAGTTTTTTCCTTTATCATAATTCAGTTCATTTAATGATACAGATATGCAGTTTTCTTTAATGATCTTGTTGCATTAAAAACAAAAAAAAATTCAGATTAACCAAATTTGTCTAAGGGAGTCGTATAAAAATTTAAAAAAGTGTACCTTTTTGCAAATTAATGGGAGGACTATTTCTTTAACGTAGTCTTATTTCCTACCTTACTTTCAACATTTTTGGAATTTACATTGCTCACTTATCTCCAACAGTTAAAGAATTAAAGCGCGTTTCGATTCTTTGGGACACCTTGTATAGTGATATAAATATGTATTTTCGATAATTTCGAGTTAATTTAACGAAATAATAACCATATGTTTCTCGGCTATATTCCCCGAAATAGTTGTATTTCACAGTACTAAGATGATAACATGTTTTGTTGAGGCCGAAACATTAGGCCGAAGCTGCTTCATATACACTAGTAGAATCCAACAGGTAAAGAATTAAAGCGCGTTTCGATTTTTTGGGACACCTTGTATAGATGATATGAATATGTATTTTCGATAATGTCGATTTAATTTAACGAAATAATAACCATATGTTTCTCGGCTATATTCCTCGAAATAGTTGTATTTCACAGTACTAAGATGATAACATGCTTTGTTGAGGCCGAAACATTAGGCCGAAGCTGCTTCATATACCCTAACAGAATCAAACGACTGGTCTTTGGACTCTGCAAAAAGAAAACTACAAGAAAAATAACACGACTGGAACTCCCCAGGCTTTTCAATCAATTTATACATTAATTAAGTATTTTCTCTAAAAATATTATTTACAATATTCTTAAAAAACACTTTAATCAATTAGAAAATTACCGAACTAACTTCATTGTTTAGAATATCCATAGTAATTTCAAGGAAATGTATAAGCATAAGTTAATATTAACCGATATAGGAATTGAACCGTTCAATAAAATCATCACATTAACAAATATGGAGGGTGAGGGTAATGAGCATATGTAAAAATAAGATTAAAATTTAAATGAAATAGACCCAACGTTAAGCTGGAGAATATAAATAAAAGAGGTACTAAATAGGTATTAAATATTTTCTGTTCCTTGTTTCATATATAAGTTAAGCAATTGAAAGCTGGATCTGAAGTCGTGAAAGCCTCGTAATAATAGGATAAATCTGTAACTACACCCAATAATGAAAATAATGAAATTAATAATAAGATATTTTATAAATCATACATGTAATACTGGTACTAAAGGTACTACACTCCTTGTTTCCTAGATTAACATACATGGTGTAAGTATATGAATAGTGTAATAGATGAAAGGATTCAAACTGATTAACAACAAATGGAGCTAGGCCTTTAATCGCTCCCAAAATTTTCTGGAAGTATTACTTCTGAAAATATATATAAAAATATAAAGGTGGAATATATTTACGAAACCATGTACGTTCTCAAGGGCCATACCTGTTTCTGTAATACTGAAAGTCAACGTTTCTGTTTGCATAAATGTAAATTATATTGCAAAATTATGCACATGATTCGGCGGAAAGTCAAAACGTATACTACACCAGAAGTCTTCTTTCAAATCAGACGCCAAACGTCGTTTTATCGCCAGTGTGATACCCAAAAGAGCCCCCTCTCTCTTAAGGTTACTATAGCAGTCACATCAAGAGAAAGGACTTCCGCAATTTGGTTTATCTTTTTATAGGATATATAACTTACAATTTAGCAATAGAGAAACGTTTTAAATGGATTATCTCTTAGAATGGAATTAAATGAATTCAGTATTGATTAAATTAAAGAAGCGGATATAACTTACAATTAAGCAATATAAACACTTTTTAAATGTCACACATTATCTCTAACACATTATCTCTTAGCTTAGAATTAAATTAATTCAGTATTGACTCAATTAAAGAACCATTTTATTCTTTTCCAATGCTATTGTATAGAGAATGTTCACGGATAATCACGATATTTAGACGAAAAAATACACTTAACAACATCATGAACACATTTCGAACATTTTGGAAAATATTTCCATCAGTGAGTGTGTGTATCTGTGGGATGCGAATGCACGTATCACTATGGCAATTTATATATAGATGCATTCTATAGAAAATTAGAAACATGTAGAATATTTTGTAATAAATGGGATTGAAACGTTATTCGAAATTAGAGATTTTAAATTAGAGAGAGAGAATACGTACAGCTACGAAATTCTGTATGTAGCTCCATTCTGAAAAAAATTAGACTTAGGTAGATCATCATGTAATTAACGTGATTAGAATACGGGTGAAAGGGAGGGAGGGAGAAACAGACAGCAAGAGAGAAAGAGAGTGTGTGTATGCGTCAAAATGTAGTACGATTAAAATATAGTGGGTAATTGCAGGAGAGGTCGACCTTGTTTCGAACGAGTAGGATTCAAGGGCGCCCATAAAACTTATTCTTGGGATGGTCAAACTCAAGGATGAGAGGTAAATATCTATTAACTTAATACCTACATTTCTGACTTTAAAGGTTCGCGGGAGCGAAAATGCCCCCTCGCGCTCCCCTATGGGTTCCCACAGAACATTTTCCAGAGGGTAAACTCATGGATGAGAAGTACAATATTGACTAGCTTGATACCTACAAGTGTGGCTTTGAACGCCCGTATGGACACCCATGGCTATATGTGTTGAAGACCCAGACCACTTGACTGGCGCTAGGACTTACAGCACCTTGAGAGGCCGGGAGGGATGGCTGTAAATCTTGACTTCACGGAAACATTTGTGGGGTCTGGAAGACTCTATTTTCCACCCCTGGGGAAATCCAAACTTCAGCTCCGTGAAGGTTCAGTCCTGAGGTTACTAGTATAAGCAGGGAACCTTTTCAAAGGGCGTCCATAGGGGAGAGAAAGGAGGCACTGTCCGCTCCCGTGGACAATCAAAGTGCCAAATGTAGAGATCAAAGTGGTCGATATTGTACATATCATTCTTGAGTTTGCCGTCTAGAAAAGTGCTATGAGCGCCCATGCCTATAGTATGAACAACGGAACAGAACCCAACGGAGCTGAAACTTTATGTTTCTCTCTCGAGGAAGAATAAAATGGGGAGTGTCAAAAATACTTTTTCACTGCCTTTACGCCTTTCACAGCTTAACCGAATTAACTTTTATTTTGCGCAAATATTATATTTGAAGCGATTATAACCGTGAAACTCAATATATCTTAAATAAAGAAGATTAATTTCCCCAAAGGGATAGGACTTATCAAATAAATTAAACTTCATTTTGCAAGATATTGACTATTCATCAATTTGGCATCATGTTTATTAATTTAGTGTCATTTTTGCCAATTTGGAAACATTTGAAATAAAATGTTAAGTTGACGATATTTTGTTAATTTATCGACAAGCATTACAGACAGACAGACAAACTAATAAATTACATTTGACGAATTGTTTTATGTCAAAATACAAAACTATTGCAAAACAGTGTCTCGTGAATGAAATCTACTAGAATGATGTTAACACCGTTGTCACATAATATTGCACATAGAATGGAAACATATTATGGTAGTTAGCACAGTTTTTGTTTCATGTATTTCATAAAATTTATTTGAAAAACGTGCAATATATCAAGAATGGCTCATGCTAGTATCCCAAAGTTTATGTTATTCATTTTCTAATAAAAAATTAAATAACAAATGATAATTTATGTAACAATATTAAAGGTTCTGATTTTTTCTGATTTTTTTAAAAATCTCATTCGAAAGTTTGGAGCTGGTTTCCAAATATTCGATTGCTTATAAAATCAGTAGACTTCCAGTATTCACTGATTATAATAATTGAAAAGTGTTTTGTTTCGAACGTTTCATCCGGTCGTTAGATATCGCATCCACTGACTCAAGTACACACAGACTAATATACATACACACACACACACTAATACACATACACACACTAATATACATGCACATATTACATACAATAATATACATGCGTATACATACACACACACACAAATATCACTTTTAAAACATTCGATCCGATTTCAGGGATGTTTGAAACAAGCTCTACCGTAGAAAACACAAACTAGAATTCGAGTTTTCGACCTCGTAATAATACTTTCCCTATACATTATATCAGTGTTTTTCAAAGTTATTTTGTCGCGAAACCCTTTTGAAATTTAATTTGATGGTATAACCCCAAAATAAGAAAAATCCCTTGTTGTCCAAATTATGCATCAAAAGTTTACACGTTTTTAAATTTAAGACAATTTATATGAAACTATCACGTCGCGGAATCCCAAGGGTTCCACGGAATACACCTTGAAAATCGATGCATTATACTAGGTATGTCAGAAAAGTAACAATTTTTGCTCCCATAAACCGAAATGTCAAGCAAATTTCCTAAAAATATCACAAATTTTACATTTTTAAACTGACAAATATTCCCTCCTTCCAAATAATCTTCAATTTTCGTCACTGATTGTTACACTGTATAAGTATTGAAAAACATATGGATCTTACACATATATTTACTCCGAAATCTCGAAGATAAACGTTTCATTCAAATAATAAATTATATATGTGTGTGGAACATTTCTTAAATTCATTGCAACAATATATGGGCAGTACAAAAAGTTCTTAAATACATGTATTTCAATAGTATTACTTTAAAACCAAAATGTGTGTACATAAAACAAGATTAAAATAATAGGATACAAATGTATCTAATCGGTCTTCATGAACAATATCGTGGATTAAAAACAATCGTCTTTTCCTCCGCTTTTGCAGGAGTTTCAAGAATAGTGTACCAGAACTGGCGGTAAAACGACATTTGGCGTGTGATGTGAGAGAAGCTTTCCGAATTAGTATGCGTTTGGTTTTATCACCATGGTCTGACGTAGAAGAATGTAGAAATTGGATCAGAATTAACAATAATCAATGAAAATAAAATGTCAAAATATATAAAACATCTATTTGCCATGTTATAATAATATAAAAACTTCTAAAGATAAATAATTTGAAAAACGAAATAGGATAAAATAACATAAAACGAGTTAATGCTTGCTCTTGAAATATGCGATGTTGAATATAGAGAATGATTTTGCAGTGAGCCAACTCAAAAGTGTTTACAGTTAAGCTTATAGTCTAAGTTGGTAACTGGTTGAAAAAAAATGGTGAATAGAAAAAAGTATAATTATCGATGTTCCAATATAAAATATATAAGTATATATAAAATAATCATATAATTGATAACACTATTCCGAAATTGCGTTTATACTTTTATATGATGTATTGATGCTTATTGGTCAGTTTGAATCTCTCTCTCTCTCTCTCTGTATATATATATATATATATATATATATATATATGGGCATTTCCCGTTTTAATATTTCTTGTAAAAGTTATATTTTACTTAACATTTGCATTGTATATATATATATATATATATATATATATATATATATATATATATATATTTGTAGGAAAAATTCGTACAACATATGTAACAATAATCCGAACTATTTCAGAGCAGTTATATTTTGCTTTGCTATATTCTTCTCAATATGTGTTCGATACTTACTTGAGACTTTTTCCATAAGCAGGTAATGATTTTCAGGCTGAAATATGGTAGGAATATGATATTCTTTCAACGCATGTCTTACTTCCGAATTTTGTAACATTTTTTACCAAAAGTAGTTTTATCTCTTTTTGATCCAGCTACTTTCCCGGATTTATTTTTAAACTTTAAAAAATTGGTATCAGACACTTTATATGTTTTTTACTTTCCGTGAATACATTGTATAATATATGGGAATTGTGATGGAGTCGAAAATTCGAATTAAAATTTTCGATGGAAGGGCAGGTATAAAGCATGAATTAACTCGAATCGAACGTTTTAGAGGTGATATATTTGTGTGTGGGGGGGGGCGGGTTATTTGTGAGTCTGCGGAAGTTATGTCTCATAAAAGAATGGATCGTTAAGAAATACATTTTAAATAATTATTACACTCTGTGAATACTGGAGTTCTATTGATTTTAAGCGTAATCAATTGTTCCAAAAATCTCCAAATTTTCGATTGAAATTTTAAAAAAGAATTCATTAAAAATCAGACTTTTTATAATGTTGTTTAAATGATATTTTCTTATATGATTTTAAATTATATAACTATTTAACTATACACTTTAGAACGTTAGAGTGACATATTCTCAAAACATAGCAGGAATTTTATTAATTCAAAAAGGTATTAACTATCTTGTAATATGTTCACTCTTAATGCAATATTATGCAACAAATGTATCAACACCGTTTTCGGGGATCAAGTTCGTTTCTTTAATGACAGAAGATACTTGTGTTATAGTTTTGTATTTTTACGACTAAGAATTCGCTAATAGTCAGTCATATATAAAAAAGGAACTTCTCTCCGCATGTGTGTAACGCTTAGGGATAATATGGTGAACTTGATGATTCATTTAATGAAATATCGCCAACTTGGAAATATGTTGTCCTAGATTGAAGAAAATATAGTCAAAATTTTAAAATTAACGCTAAATTAACGATAATAACGCCAAATTAATGAATTAATTATTAAAATAATTTAATATTTTAATGTATGGACTATATTGGTCATTAAGAAGCAATATTGATAATTGTCCATTTAGAGTTGTTCAGAATAGTTTTGCATGTTGTCATCCAGAAAATCGACAATTGCACAATTCAAAGTTATAAACATTGTGCCATTGATTTTATACATCATTCCTCCATTGTAAATGATTCCTTATATAAATGCATTATTTATATGGGTAGTAATACGCTGTCCACCTCTGATTTTTGAAATGAGTTTTGATTGTAGCAAACAATTTTTATTTTAATAATTGATAACTAAATGCATATTTTAGAATGATAATGAAATTATTACGTATTCGTATTAAAAAACCAAAAACTGAACTATGTTAGATTGATTATTCATTTTCAAATTTTTTGTTGTAATCTCTACATAATTAAAAGAATTGAATCTTCAAAGAATATAATTTCTGCATTGTTCTCTGTTCCCATAGATTCACTTTCTTTGTGATCTCAATTTAGAATCTGAAGTTTGAAAACTTTCATGATTTTGTTAATTCAAAATATATTGTATTTTACCTAAAAATATTTTGTACAAACAAATATATAAATGATAATAAAGTAATACCGATGCTCACAATGTGTTATATACTTATTTAAACTTATGCAGAAATTGGCTAGAATTGTACTTGGTTCTAAGACATGCGCTTGCTTTACAGAAATATAAGTATTTCTATATCATTGATGCAATATGTGCATTTTTAAATAAAAGAATCATGAAAATTGAAACATATAGCGGGTGTTCTTAAAATATCATATTTGCTTCGAAAATCATATCGATAATAGACCAGAATTAATTCGCATCCTTCTTATCAAAAGTCACCAGCGGCACATAAACATTCAAAAAGGAGGTCACTAAATTTTTGCGAACATTTTCTTTTTATCAGCTTCGTCATATGATCAATCATTCTAACAAAGAAACAAAAGCTCCAGAAATGTTGCAACATATTAAAAGGATACTCTTATTTTTCTTATATGTAAAATTTATCTTTCATGGAGTGTAACATGTTCAGTTATTTAAAAATCATAATAGATACAGACTGTTTAAATATCTATACAATTTATGGGTGTCTTATATTACTGCTATCAAAATATCAATCACCCTAGAATAACAAAAAATATTGAAACTAGTATTTAAGCTCGTCAAACACTGTGAAACTGCAAAGGCTTTTGCAAATGATGCTACGATTTTAATAAGTACCATCTTGTTTATCTACATATGATGTTTATTGTCGTAATTAATCGTCGTATGCACGGCGTGCACTAAAGATGGGCTGCGATGTATAAAGCGGAGCTGCGTTGGATATCTGGATTAAGAGGAAACAGAGCTCAGAAAGTACTCTCTGGATAGGTTGCAATGAAAGTCCCTTCAACTATTTGTTCCCCTCTGATTCCATGATTTATTTTCTTTTCCTCCTTCTTCAGGATGCATCTCAACTTTATTATTCAATTACAACCGATCGCCTTCTAAACACGTGTATACAGGGTTCCTGTCTCATGGTTTATGGTAATACTTGATTTCTTAATAATTTTTCAATTTTTCCTGTAGTAATGCTTGTAGTCTGAGTTATGAAATTTATAATAACTTACTATTGCCATATCTGAAACAAGCATTTGTTTGTGTTAGTTAGGATTATATGTTCAGACCTGATGAAGAATCAAGTCAACTTAACCTTCAAATTAAGCCAGTGCTGGTCATTGCTTTTTTCTGCATGGTAGCCGTGGTTCAGCTGCCTTGGTGATTTTATTGCATTGATGTTTCGTAATTACTTGGAATTGGTTATAATTCCATCTTTCTTATATATATATGTGAAATGCTCGCCCACTCGCATTGACGAAGTGAGGTGAAATGCTCAGTTACTAGTTTATCTTACACGTGCTGCTATTATTTCACATTACAGTTCGTGGAGGTATTGTTTTTCAGCTTTTGTATAATTCAATTGATTTATTTTTCTAATTCCACTAGCCAGTAGACAGCTCCAATGGTGTCTATAGTTAAATACTATCGCCATTGTCAGAAACTGGCTATTCTATCGGTTTTAATTCGAATTGTATGGCTGTCCTGATGAGAATGCAATTTCGAACTGACCGCCATTTTTTGTGTGGTTTCGATTGATTGTTCTCTATTCTTGATCTCTTGTCTTGAGCTGATTATTATTGCCTATTCTCATTTTTGCAGAGTTTTATTTTTATTTACTTTTATATACTTTTAATTGTGATTTTTGAATCCTAATATTCTTCTCATCCCCCTTTCCAATGTAGTGATATGTAACCGTCTATCTTTATCCTTAGACTTGGCTTATAGTTACTCATTTGTAACAGATATGCTAGAGATGGGTTTTTTTGTACATACAGTAGTTTATGCAAAAAATTTTCGATTAAAATCATTTAATTTTTATTTATATATATATATATATATATATATATATATTTACATATATTACATATATGATTTATAAAAATACTTTCATCTAAATGTGTAGTTAATTTTTTTTCACCCTTCTTTACAACATGTATATATTCTTCCATACCTTAACACATATATGGAACACGGAAAATGGGGTAGTTTATACCAATTTAGTATCTAATTTATTTATAAAGTTTACCTATCAAGTTTTTTTTAAATTCTCAACAGCTTGTCGTATAGTCTTTTTGATATCACATTTACATTTCAGTCCATCCTCCATTCATCTTAGTTTTACAGAATATTTTCTATTAATGATCAATCTCAGGTATATATTATAATACAAGTAAAATATAAATTCAAAAATTCTTCAATTATATGTATATATATATATATATATATATATATATATATATATATATCCTCTTATTTTTTAAATGGTATAGTTGAAAAATTTAAATTAGCTGGATTTTCATGAATAGTTTTTGGTGCTTTTTATATTAGCCTGACATCTCCCTCCCCTTGTTTTAATTATATTTTTTTTACATCCACTTACACATTAGCCTTTCTATTATTGCCCCTCTTGATTGCATATTATATCTTGTACATGTCTTTTCGCATTACTGTTATTTATTTCTTAAGAATGGCAACAGTATGTCTTATTCTTTTGTGAATGGCAACACTTGTCACTTCCTTCTGTGTTCCCGTGCTCACTGGATTAGTGTATTTTTTCAGTCAGATCCTATGTATCCATTTTTCCGTTTATTTTTCTTCTTTATGTATGTTGTCCAAGTAGAAATAGTTTATAGATATAATCTATCTATTTCTTCAGAAACATACATATTTGTGTTTGCTTCTACAAGACACTTGGGCTTGAAAGCGAGTTTTGAAGAAGTGAACAAATCCTGATTTAGGCCTAGGGGCCTTGTCCACGTGTATAGCGCTTGTGCTTGGATTTCATTTGTTCTTCTTTTATCGATTCCATACCTTTGTTTTTTGATACTTTTCTTAGACTTGATGATTCGAAATTTGTATTTTATTTCCATTTGCTTGAAGATTTGCTGTTTTAAACTTCACTTTTCTTTCATTGGACATTCAAATCCTTTTATAATATATATATATATATATATATATATATATATATATATATATATATATGTATATACCACCCACGAAATTAGAAATTGCCGCTGTATGTTCTGAGAGAAGTGGATCAAAATAAGGAAAAAGACAGATTTACCTCGGTTTGAAAAATGTCATATTGCGGAGCCAGTTCGGCAGGTGCCATGATTACCATAACAGGATAGCACACTGGCTTCTCAAAAGGTGAGATATCCACAGTGTATAACAGTTGGAAACATGACCACAAGCCAATGTCTAAAAAGCGGAACTGAAGATCGAAAACCATTGAGAAAGCACGTGATTGGCGGCGTCTGAGACGGCTTCTACGGTAGAAAAGGGGATTTAATGTGCGTCTACTGATGGAAGACTTCAATGAAGGCACGGCCGAATTCATTTTGACCCATGCAATGGGTAGGGGATTGCAGCAAATCGATGCAACCAATCGCATGTCTTTACGGAAATCTCTCATTATAGAAAATTCTTGAAAATATTTTTTTTAAATGAAATCTTCCCGATGGTGCTAAATTGGAAATTCTTAGAAAACATTTGGGATTAATATGGCAACAATTCGTTCGAAAATTGTTCTAAGTGGTTGCTTTAAAGAGTTAAGTAAATCTTATACCAAATTTCATGGGAGCGGATCGCTGAGATTTTCCCGATACAGAATCGACAAATAGACAGACAGGTATCTTGTTTTACGATTATATATAGATTGCCTTATACTATATAAGACGTCAGATATTATGCAGTCACATATAAATGTGGTCGTATGCAAATCAATAACATGTATCTACGTAGAGCTACATAAAGGTTTAATTTATAAGTGAAAATATTTCTAATATACTTCTGAAAATATAGGAACGTGATAATATACTACCAAAATCATACGAAGCACATAAACAAATTTACATATTTCAAAATAATAAAGTTAATAATACATTGAAATGTAAATTTAATAATTTAGAATGTAATGAATATTTTTGAATGTAAATTTAATAATTTGTGTTTTCAACTCTATAGATCAGTAAATAATTCAGCACAGATACTATAAAATATAGTTGTAAAGAATATTTCTGATATTCCTGAGGAAAAGACAATAGTGAATCTTTACTGACGTACCACTTTTTCTTTCAGATTTATCATTTCCGTTTCCAGTAAGCAATGGTTGTTATAAGTAACTACTTGTTATTCAGGCGCTGTGCACAAATGTACCCAGGAGTAATCTTAAATTAATCAATCCTAATATAAACCAAAACTATAGACCGCATTGATAGAGACTTGAAAAATTCCCCAATTATTTGAACTTTTTAACAAGATCCTCAAGACAAGAAAAAATGATTTCCTTGATACGACAGAGTACCGTTTTAAATCCAAACTTATCAAGAATTCCAGCAATTTTGTGAGGTTTTGAAAAAAATAGTGATGAAAAAGTATTGAAAATTATTGTAACTGAATCTTTCTTGATATATGTGGTAGCTTTGATAAGTTGGAAAATGAACGAAAAATTTCAGTCAAAAATAATGATTTTAAGCGACAACATTTAAATAATCGAGCTCAGTTTTTTTAAGTTAAAAATAGAGCATAATACTCGTTAAAATTAAAGGTATACATAAGTATTGATTATGGTAAGATTTATATTACTGGGAAAAACAGAATAATTATTAGGAAGGAACGCAACTGCAAGAGAATTACGGTAAACAGTGAATGCAAATACATTATCTGTGGGAATGACCATTACATTCAGGAAGAAATATAATAAAGACTGAACCATCCACTAATAAGAGTTTTATATATATATATATATATATATATATATATAAATGGACCATGTGCATTATTTCTGTAATACATTTTACGGTAATGCACACAGAAACGTATAATCCGCATTAAAGAAACATGTATGACCTTTCATAACGTGCATGGTTTCTGGAATGCTTTTCACTTTATTCAATTTATTTAATTTCAATAATAAATTTGGGAGCTAGAAAAAGTCTAGCTCATCGTGCAAAATAATGTTTCTGTTTTGCAACTTTACATCTTAAACACATATCTTGCATTTACACCATGTATGTTTAAGCCATGGAGCAAGGGTATTAGTTCCTTAAGTGCCTACATTACATTTATGATTTATATGAAAATACTTTAATCTTAATGTGTAGTTACAAAAAAAATTTTCACACATCTTTACCACAGGTAATACTTATTCCATTCCTTAACTTATATATGGGACAGGAAAAAGAGGGCAATTTATACTAATTTAGTACCTGTTTTATTTATAATGTTTCTTATTGTTTTCTTATATTATTTTTGATGTCACATTTGCATTTCAGTCCATCTTCCTTTCACTTTTAATATACAGAACATTTTCTATTAATGATCAATCCCAGGTATATATAATATAAGTAAAATAAAAATTCTTCAATTACATGTATATATATATATATATATATATATATATATATATATATATATATATATATATATATATATATATATATATATATATATATTCTTACAGTGAGCAAAATGTTGACACATTTAAAAACCCAATATCGGTATCAATACTATTATACTGGTTTTAAAATATTAAAAGTAACAGAAATCCCGATTTTTTATTATTTTGGTGTGTTGAATGCCCTATTTGTAATTTTCCCACTGAAGCTCGGCGTTTTATAGATTTTAGAAATGTACTTTTATAAAAAATAAAATCTTAAAATGAAGAATTACAAAATAATGTCGCAACGTAAAAAGTTCTTAAACGTCCTGCACTGTATGAAAACATAAAAAATGCATTAGACTTTCTGAGACATATGACTTTGGATCAAGATATTCTTTTGAATAATATACGAGAGCACGATCCTTCATTCACCTGCTATGCAGTATTCAGAATAAAAATTCTAAAACCGAAGAACACTATTTCTGTTTTTACAGAAAAAAAGAAAACATATATTTTTTATGCAACTATATACTAAAAAAGATAAATAAAATGTGCAGAAGAGACACGATGTATTCGTTAAATTTTTTTTAGTGTCTGCAATAGAACATTTTTCATATATATGAAATATGAGTCTACCGTCAACATTCTTATAAAAGCACATTCCATATGTTTACGTTCATTCTTAGGTTCACTTAGTTATAAATTAAATGAAAGGTAAATTTTTAATTTAAGTTAATATTTTTAAGATAATATGGATCCTGCACTCTCACTATCTATGTACGTGTTCGTATTATATATATTATAATGTTTTCTTAGTTTGTTTTTCTTACATTAATTTTTATTTACTATTACTAACTTTATGTATATATTATTTACATATTATTTATACTATTTATATACACATATAAATACACATATATATACATATATAATATATATAATATATAATATATAAATATGTGCGTTTTGTTCGTGTTTTTAGTTATATATATATATATATATATATATATATATATATATATATATATTTCTATATATTTCTATATATATATATATATATATATATATATATATATATATATATATATATATATATATACATGTAATTGAAGAATTTTTATTTTACTTTTATTATATATACCTGGGATTGATCATTAATAGAAAATGTTCTGTATATTAAAAGTGAAAGGAAGTGAAGTGAAAGGTAAATGCAGTTTCGTTTGTTTTAGTAATAGTAAACACTAAGAAAGTAAATTTAAGTAAAATTAACTAAGAAAAACAAACTAAGAAAACATTATAATATATATAATACGAACACGTACATAGATAGTGAGAGTGCAGGATCCATATTATCTCAGAAAAATTAACTTAAATTAAATATTTACCTTTCATTTAATTTATAACTAAGTGTGATGAACATTAATAGAAAATGTTCTGTATATTAAAAGTGAAGGAAAGTGAAGTGAAAGGTAAATGCAGTTTCGTTTGGAAACTTATCATCTTTTATATTCTTGTTTCGTTTGGAAACTTATCATCTTTTATATTAAGTATTCAATATATGCATAGTGTCAAATAATGTCATGTTTGAGGCAGATAACTCGAAAAGTATTAGAGTTATCGTGCATTGTTTGATACATGTGCGTAGGAAATCACAATTGCGCTACATAATGAAAAAATTATATAAAACATATAATGCGAAATCGCACATAATCCCATGAATAACTTGTGCATGGATATTATGAGTTCAAGATTCATATTAGTCACAGAAAAATAAATTTAAAACAAGCCAAGAAAAAATTATAACAAATGTTATATGAACACGCACATAATCTCATGGTGAACGTGTACAAAGTTATTGCGATTACTAGATCTATATTATCCATTGTAAAATTAACTTAAGGTAAATCAAATGCAAAGATAAAATATATAATACAAACACGTACACAAACTTCTAGATAATGTACGTGCAGGATCCATATTATTCATAGTGAATTGAACTTAAAACATGTCAAAAAATTGATAAAATATGCAACGTACATGATCTCATGGAAAAATTGCACTTGAATATCGCGAATGCAGGATTCATATCATTCATAGTAAAAATCACATTCAAGAAAAATTATGCAATTCATGATATGAACACGTACATGGTTCCATAGAGAACATATACATAGATATAGCGAATACAAGATTCATATTATTCATAGTAAAATTAAATAAGAAAAACAAACTAAGAAAACATTATAATATATATAATACGAACACGTACATAGATAGGGAGAGTAAATTAACTTAAAACAAGTCAAGAAAAATTATAAAATACATAATACGAACACGTACATGATCCCATGGAGTACTCGTACATAGATATTGTAAGTGCGAGACCCACCTTCGTTATCACTGAAAATTATTGTTAATTGCAATAATCTTCAAACTTATCTGGCTGAATGAAAATGGCGATAAACTGGAAAATATATTATTGGATGACGCAATTTATTGTCTCAGCAATGGTGCTTTATCAGAAACGCAAACTACTCTAATTCCATCTACTCCACTCTAGTTTAAATAATCATATGAAAAAAGTTTGAACATTTGCACTTCTTACATCTCCTCGACAGTCATTTATCCAGTAGGAAGTGGACATGAAATGTAAAAATATAGCTTGGAAAGTATACACAAGTAATAACTGTTTCAGATAATGAAATAAAATATGTTTTTCTGCAGTTTTAACTGTTCAATTAGTGCCCCAATTATTTCTGAGCACTCTAAATTTTACATGATAATTTAGAATGGTTTATAGGATGTTCTCTACCATTCTGTCTGACTTTTCATTTTTAAGGTCACCACTGGATGAAATTCCCTAATGGAAGAGTTACGTATGTCAATGTATTTCATTTCTGTGTAGTTTAATATGAAATACTCTGTATCTCATTACGCCAATAAAGTAAGAACAAATAGTGGCGCTAAATAAAGCATTGATTGTATTACTGCATACATTAAAAGATCGGTATATTATTTTAATTCCATTTTTACTTTCCCTGCAATATATGGTAATGTATAGAGAAAGTATTGGAATCATGCCTAAAACCGCCACTCAGATTTTCGACGGATCTACACTTTTCGGGAGGTCTGGAATTCGAAAAATTTTTTTTAGCGTTACGTACGTGTGTCTGTCTGTCTGTCTGTGTGTCTGCCTGTGCAGTGTATGTATCCACTCAATCTCAAAAACTAATGGACCACATTTAATAAAATTTGATAGGTGAGTCACTTGTGTAAGACCCTGGTCCTAATTATTCTTTGGTACGATTCGGGATAAAAAGAAACCTTTTTCTTAATGGTTCCAAAAATTTGCCGGTATCCACTCTAGCTGTAAAACTAATAGATCAAATTTTACAAAATTTTGTAGAAAATGTTACTTGTGGATTACCCTTGTGCTGATTCGATTCTGGTACGATTCGGAAAAAAATAACATGCCTTCTATTGCGAAACAGCCAGCAAAAATCGTCAAAATCTAAAATAAAAAGCTGCATATGCTAAAATATATCAATTATAAGCTTGTTTCATACGCAATTTATAACGATAAAAATAATAAGACCAAACCTATTACAGTAGGACTAGCCCTTCTCGAGATATTATAAATTTTTCGCATTTTCCACGCCACCTTTCACATACGCCACCTTTGAAAATAAATCCAGTTAAAAATAAGAACGAAAATCGGATCAAAAGTACAAATTCTGTGTAATTTTAAATAACTATGGGTGTTATTTTGTGTAATTAAACTCAATATAATGAATGATTGAAGAAATGAAGAGAACGTGAATATGCATCTTCAGGGAAAGTCATACGCTGCTCACATCAGATTTTTACTTTCCTTGCAATACATGGTAATAAATAGGGAGAATATGGGAATCATGCAGAAAATCGCCACTCGAGTTTTCGACGGATCTGCAAGTTTTAGAACCTCCAGAATACGAAAAACTATTTTTAGCGTAACATGTGTATCTGTGTGCCTGCATGTGCAATGTATGTATCCATTCTAACTCAAAAACTAATGGACCACATTTTATAAAATTTGGTATGTATGTTAGTTGTGGGTTATCCTTGTGATGATTTGTTTTGGGTACTTTTCGGGATAAAAGAATCCGCTTTTTTTGCTAAATAGCCGGCAAAAAATGCATTTATCCACTCTAGCTGAAAAAACTATTAGATCAAATTTTAAAACATTTGGGAGATAATTCACTGGTAAGTTTCTCTAGTGCTGATTAGATTTTGGTAAGAATCGGAAAAAAAAAACATGTTTTTATATATATATATATTTATTTATTTATTTTATTTTATTTTTATTTATTTTTTTGCGACATAGCCCCCGCAAAAGTTGTCAAAATCTAAAACAAATAACTGCGTATTCTCAGATATATCATTTTCATGATTGTTTCAGACGTAATTTATAACGATGACAATAATAGCGTCAATCCCATCACACTATGACTAGCCGTTCTCGATATATTTTAGTTTTGTCTCATTTTCGCTACTCCACCTTTGAAAATAAGTCCGGTTACCAAATGAGAACGAAAATTGAATCAACAGTTCAAATTCAGTGTAATTTTAATTAATTATGAGGTTATTTGTATACTTATACTCAATATAATGAATTATTGAAGAAATAAAGTGAACGTGAATATGAGTCTGCCGCGAAAGTTATGTGCTGCCCACATCAGATTTTTCTTACATGTATTCATTGAATGTTTTATTTCCTGCATATTGAAATATAATTAGTGTCATATTTCTATTTGTATATGTAATGTGTTGTTTGGTCTAATTCTAGAATGATATAATTTTTACAGTTACATACTTTCATTAACTCAATCTGCTATTTAATTACAATTTTTCCATTAACAACGTCTGATTTGCAATAATTTCAGTTAGTTATTTTTACTAATATTTTTTCTTTATCTAATTTAACTTTAAACGTGAAAAAAATTTCCATATATATCTAGATATCTATATTCCATATTATTAGTTTTTGGATTCTAGCAAACAAAACATGTTTATATTATACAAACACATATACGTTTATTCTAATTTTCTCAGTGTATTAAGCAGAATTGTTATAATACAAATAACTATTGAAGCATATCCATTGCATCGTATATGGATAATAAGAGAACTTCTAATTTTCTGAATCGCAAAAATTATTTTTTAATATAAATATATTTTCTGAGCGCAAAACATAGAGAATATAAAGTGAAAGGTAATACTAATGGAATAGAGATTTTTGCTGCAGGAAAAATATTTATCTACAGAAAAAACAAATATAACTATTTATACGTTGATAAAATTCTAAAATATTTCATGTAAAGAATAGTACTGATTCTGTGCAATCAAATGAGTTGAAAACTTTCACCATTGTTTAGGATATATATTCCATACCATTTTTGCGACAAACGGATTAAAACGTATATTTTTATGCAACGTTAAAGTGAAAATGTCGTATTTGTAGAAAACCCCTTTTTTGTAGAAAACCACTTAAATGCACTAAAATGTCACTAATAACGTCATCATAAAACTCCCTTATTTTTTAACATTTTCCAACATAGTTGGAAAGTGTTAATGACTTTGTTCATTCTGTCTGTCGGTTCAATGGCATGATAACTGCCGTAAGAATGACTTTGTCAAAATTAAATTTTAGTATGTTTGTTGAGACGGTCTGTGGGACATATGGGAATGTACAAGAATAATATGACCCACTTAGTTTTGGATTTAACCCGGGCTGAATAAAGGAAATACATTAAATCTTATCTGACCTAATTTTTCTACCATTTTTTAAGCGGAGTTAAAATTCACTAATTGATTCCTAATCAATGAGTTATGCATTGTTACCCCTTCTTGCTATTTTAATATTGATAGCTCGGCATCCGTAAATTTAGTTTAACGTATTTTTGTTAATTTTAAATGGACGTCCAATACTTATGGAAGAACTGAATAAATTATTTTTTTTAAATTATCTATATTAAAGTATCTAAACCAATCTATTTTATATTATCCTCTAAATACATTAATATTTCTAAATTATAATACACTTTACATCGGGGCTGTATTTTACTGTCATTGTATACATATGACGGATAGGGAAAGTATTGTGAGAGTCAAAAATTCCAATTCGAATTTTTGACAGAAGATCACGTTTCACTCATCTAGAAATTCAAATCCAACATTCAACTTACCTATAATCGTTTGTATATGTATGTGTGTGGGGGTATAGGTATGTGTTTATTTGTGTATATGTGTGTTTGTGTATGTGTGTCTGTATTTGTGTGTTTGTGTATGTGTGCTTGTGTTTGTGTGTTTGTGCATGTGTGTCTGTGGTTGTGTGTGTTTGTGGATGCGATATTTTATGAACGAATGTAGCGTTTAAAAAATTAGAATAATTATTGCAATCGGGGAATACTAGAACCCTGTTCATTTTAAAGGCAATCAAATGTTTGAAAGACCATATAATTTTTGAAGGAATTTTTGAAGAACATAATAATTGGAATCAATTTTTTCGGCCGGCTCCTGTAGCTGCCCTTTGGTAATAAATCAGAATATTTAATGTTAAAAATTATCATTGTTTAAGTTATGTTTTCATTACAAAACAAATGTCACAGACATTAGAACACTAACAATGAACCATTCTCGAGATATTTGCGTTTTCAAATATATCTCTAAAAATTTATAAAATATGAAAGTAGTTAAATGTTAGGAAATATGTCCGCTATCTATTTTCTTTATTATGCGTCAAATATGTTAGCATCATTGTCGTGAATCGAGTTAATTCCATTCACAAGAGAATATACTTCTTGAAATAGAATAAAAAAAAACAGCAATATATAAATCGAAAGCAATTACATTATCTTCAAATAAATATTTAAGAATTTAACTCTTATATTCGACATTTTGCTGCCGAATTTAAAAACAATGGGTTGGCTTCTCTTTTTATGTATATCAACATTTAATGAGGTAACTATAGTAATTAAAATTACTATAGTTATCATACTATAGTTCCATAATGAAAATGTAGTTTTAAATTAGATTTGTACATTTCACAGACACATATACTGTATAACGTCGCAAAAATAGTTGAATCTTGTTCATTTATCCACATATTTTCACTGATAAAATTATCTAGCATTCTAATTGGACACAGATATGTCATGTGCAATTTGATTTTAAGTGTGTGATGTCCCTTAATTATGCGATTTTACTTAATAAAATTTAGATTCTTTCTTAATTAACCCGAGGGCTGAATGAGAATATTTCTATATGACATTACGGTGTTTTTCTTAACCCGGTTTTTTCTTTTTGCAGCCAATAGATTTCATTAAGTTCTTCAGCAATTGGTTTCAATTATATAGCAGAAGTGGGTAACCACACTTAATTCAATTACAATTCTTTATTATTAGTATTTTCATGTTTTAAACAAGTGATAAAATTAGGAAAAGTCATGCGATGCCATCAGTGAGACGGAAAATATATTACTTTTAGTATGATCACCTCAAGATAATATTGCAAACTAGAAGGTATGCCCTTTATATGACTGAATTCAAAATTTGTAAAATGTTAACTTCAATCTGCATCATTTTTATCAATTTGACGACATTTGTGACATCCTGCCAAATTATATGCCAAATTGTTTCCCAAATGTCAGGACGGACGAACAGAGAAATGGATTTTTCCTCTAATAGATTTTTATACTCTTTCCAAGAAATTGAATTTTCATTGATTTGGTGATATTTTCGTTAAATTTGTGATATTTTGTTCAGTTTTTAGTCATTTTAAAAAACCCGCCAAATCTGTCGCCAAGCGGGATAGTTGGACTGACAGGTAAACACTACCGATATATCATTACACTACTATCCTCTTGCAAAACACAATTAATTTCATTAATTTTGCGCCATATTTATCAAATGGCGAATTTTGTATCGATTTTGCGACATTTTCGCAGCATTCAAAAAAGTCGTCAACTTGGTGATATCTCATCAGATTCATCTCCAAAATTTTCGCCAAGTGTTACCTAGAGTTGGATAGATAAATAGACAGATAAGTCATGGTGTTTAAATTTTTAATATATGTAAGGTACTTTGTGAATCTTTGTGATATTTTACTCGAACATTCATTGGCGTAACACGGTCACTCCATCTCTGCACATACTGCTTCTTCTTCGTCTACACAGACCCTGCTTTCTCTTCCACCAACCCCTCGGAAGGACTTAGGATCCACACGTTTAAAGTAAACGTACCCAGAGTGAACACAGCGATAGTTTCTACAGAGGTGGAGATCAAATTCGGATCGTCTGAGTGTAGCTCTCGCCCCTTAACCACTGACCCTAAATTTTCGCTCATTTAGCAAATCTTTTGCAGTTATTTCTCTTCATCGCTGGTTCAATAATGCTTTTTTCACCTTCTCGCTAACCGGTATCTTTCTCTGTGGACTTTTGCATGAGTCAGGCCTACATTTTTTTCTCAGCCCACAATGTTGCAGGGCAACAGCTCTGTCCTATACTTCTAGTTCTTGTTCACTAAAATATAGCTTTTAGTTTTGATGTCAGCCAGTGGCGATTTTCACTTGAGTAACTACCCATGTGACTGTTTTCCAATTGTTATTTTTTATTGGTTTAGCCAAAAATCCATAGACAATAAAAATTGCTTCCTCTGTCGACAGTTATAACACGAACTTGAAATTAATTTTCTAACTAACCGCACTTTGAAAGCTAAAGCCTGTCATGCACGATATGGCCTAAATGATATGACCTCATAAAAACAGGGATATATGGTTGTCAATGAACAACTGATCTGGTGAATAAGAGGGCTAAATAAAGGTAGTAAGTGTGGTGAATAAAAATATTTTGCTTAGAACTTGACCGTGCCAATGCGATAACCCGCCAATTTACTTTCTGTGTTGGACTGTGATACCTGAAACTCAAACTGGTTTATCGACAAAATTATCTTTACTTAATGAGCAGACATTAAGCCGC
This sequence comes from Amaurobius ferox, assembly GCA_951213105.1. Classification (NCBI taxonomy): domain Eukaryota; kingdom Metazoa; phylum Arthropoda; class Arachnida; order Araneae; family Amaurobiidae; genus Amaurobius; species Amaurobius ferox. The sequence goes on from OX578134.1 coordinate 125,030,916, forward strand.
TTAAACTAAATTTTATTAATATTATTATTCCTACTAAATAATGGAATTGATAAAGTTCACCATCATTGTTTATATTTACAACTTATGAGTTCTTACATTACAGTCTATCTTTCTTAATCGAGTCGATTGTGATACAGTTGGCGAAATTGCTACTGATTTCTAGTTAGGTTAAATCAGGATTTCTAGTCAGGTTTTGACTTTCTCACAGCATTTCATTGGACTTCCGCTTGCGACTTTCAGCATGAACTGGTGCCTTGAATTGCATTGCATTCAAAGTATTTGGACCTTTTTTCCCCACAAAGAAGTCCAGATATTTTTAAGAAAACATACGGACTTTGTAAAACGACGAAATTGAAGATATGTCAAGAAGTACATTTTGACGTGCTTAATCAATAACGACATTCAAGAAAAGTCAATAAGCACATTATGACGTCCTTAATCAACGACGACATTAAAGAGAAATGTGACTTAACTGTCAGTATTTGCACGGGGATAAGTTTGGAGTTCCCCTCTTGGCCTTCATGGGCTCATCCGAATATATGTGGATAGTTGGTTCAGCCATTTGGGCGGGGTCTTGACGGGCTACCATTGGATAGTTCATGAGGCCCACGGGTTCGTTTCAGTTCACAGTTGTTATTCTCGTGATATTACCATTTATTGATCATAAATACATTTGCCGTCCATTGTAAAATTAAGCATGAACGTGGCTGATTCTGGTGTCAACTTATTGCAGGGTCATTTCCATAATATATAAATCACTTTATGGCACTGTATCAGAGTATGTCTTTCAAATGACAGGTATGTACGTATATCTTTGCAGCCGTGCATTATCATGCTGGTAAAGTATACAACACAAGATTGTCTGATTATGCATCGAAGCATATCGTAAATCAGCTTGGAAGTACTACATTACTGCCAAACTGTCGATTACAACAATAAGCCATTAAGTATCGTAACGACTGTCTACATACCTACACCATGACGCATATTATTTATATGGCATGTTATAATATATAATATTAGCTAAATATGACCATTCGCATACACGCGAACTTTTTTGTTATCTGCATCCACATGTACTATAATCGGTACCTATACAGAGATGTGTTTCGTCAGACATTACGACACTATACATGTCTCCAGATTAATATTCTTTTGAATATTTGAACTCACTTATTCTTTCCAGATGAGGAAATTTCAATGGGAGGTAGCGTATTTTCAAACATAAATGCTACATTACAAACAAAAGATACTTCGCCATATCTATTCAAACTCTACTCTCCTGCTTTGAAATGTGATACTCTTACAATTTAAAGTATATCGTATATCTTCATATTTATGGTAGCAAGTATATTTTTATGAATGTGCACAATTCTCCTTATAGATGTACAAAAAGAGTCAAGTCTTGTATACAGAATGATACATATTTTAGGCTCTGTATAGGGGATGTATCTTTACATGTAATAACACATTTATTAACTTCAACATTTATTTTCGCCTACAGTAATTTGAAAATATACAGTTTTTAAAGGTTCATTCGAAACTATTGCAACACATACACTGCTATTTTTTTTATGAAAGACGAAAGTTCTTGTATTTTAATTTTAGATAAAACAACGGAAACGAAGCAAACATGCTACAAATCGTGATCTTGTACTTTATTCATGACTGCGCTATTTCAGAGAAATTACCCGAGGGCATCAAATGTTATAAAGCTTATGTTTTGGGAAATTTTAGTATTATTGGATGTTGAAAAAATATTGTATTCATATGAAACATTGCATTTCTTTGTAATATTTGTATTCAATACAAATATTACAAGTAAATGATTATAAAATAAACGGCGACAAAATGATTATAATATATATATATATATATATATATATATATATATATATATATATATAAAGTTTATTTTTCATATCATATCCATTTGATTTTGAATAAAACCTAATATTTATTTTAAATATGTACTCACTTTTTTTATAATAATGAAAATGCAAGGAGGCAGAGAAAGAACACTTCTCAAAAGTGATCGTACACCAAAACATTTTCGTATGAATACATAAATAAAATTCTCGTCTGTTGCTTTTTTTTTATTTTTGCATTGTGGTGACTGTGAGACCAAAAATAGTGCGACCAGATATCCTGGTCACGGCACCAAATGTGGAACTGTAAAGTAGGAGGGTAACTTATCAATCCACTTTAAATATTGATTGCTGCGTTAATTACTATTAATACCGCACCTTTGAGAATAAAACATTACAGTTTATTTATTTTTAGTTACGTTGATTATTTAATAATACCGCTTTAATCATCATACAAGAATTATGCAAAAACATATTAAATTGAATTATCTACACTTGGCTATTAATTATCGTATTCGTGGAACTCATTAGATTATACGTTGTGCCGCTGATAACCTTTCAATTTTATCTTTAGCACGAGTTTTGTAAAGGAATAATTATTAACATAATACTACTCTATTATTTGCACCATTCTAACTTTAATAATGAATCATTTATTAACAACATAGATCACTTAATTACTCAATGACAACAATTATTCCTCTTATTCGCGCCAGAGAGAGACAATGTGAGACCATTAGTTAAAAATGCCTAATATGTATATAAGACTTTTAACAATATTTAATGGAAACATACTTTCATTTTCTGCTTTGGCCATAGACCACAATTCTTGCATCAACATATCGTACTGGCCGTAACTGTTCGTGTTTGACTCCACCTACTACTGCTAATTGTACTGCAATTGATCTAGCCATTCTTTTGGAAGCTTTACGGAATACTCTACAACACTTGCGTAACATTTTTCTACTGCATCTCTCTACTGTGCGGTCTGGTGGAAATACACCGCACTCATCATGGCATCTGACCTCTTGATTCAGTCTTTACCTGCTACTTCATCACTTGTTTCATAACTACTAACTGATATTCTCGTAGAAGTTGTTGTTGTTGTTGAGACCCAGACCGTCCGACCTAGCAGAAAAGTGTAAGGTAACTGTTTGGACGGCCAGGAAGTGCCACCTAATGTAGACCGGAATCCAGTGGGGGAGGCATCCACAGGAACCGTACCTTCCTTCCCCTACCACCAACCTCTCGGACGGAAATACGGACCCACATGGTTAACGTGATCGTACTCCGCATGAACAAGGCGGCAGTTGTGGTAGCGTGAAAACCCAGCGCGCAAACCACCGGGCTACCGCACCCGAGATGTGCCAACAGCACGCGGTGTTCCCAGGTGGTCACCCATCCAAGTACTAACCGCGCCCGATGCTGCTTGACGTCGGTGGTCAAACCAGAACCGGTGTTTTCAGCACGGTAGGGCAGTTGGCTATCTCGTAGATGTTGTGTAATATCATCTCGTGGTTGCCCCTTCTTTTTGCCCGAAGTCTGACGGGCCAGCCTTTTTGCTGCTCCATGTCTTCGGACAAGTCGGTTGGCCTGGGATTTCGACACCTCTTAGGATCTATTCCCGCCGTCCAAATAGTTGCCTTACACCTTTCTGGTAGGTTGGACGATCTGGGTCTCAACAACAACACATCTTAGGTTCTTATTGGTAGCCTTCAGGGCAAAGCTACAAGCATCTGCTCAATTGGTCGACCTTTTGCCCAATGTCGGGCCTTCAACTTATCCTTAGAGTCTTTCGACCCACCTGTCTTGATGCCCCTAATGGTTTGACGCCTTTTTGGTTTCTTGCCGCCTTATGTCTTTACGCCTTTATGGTTTCTGTTAACCTTTGGTTAATGGTGTTGTGAAAACTGGCATCATTTCTCCTGAATCATTATTTTGCTATTGCAGCAAACCATAAATATTGAACATAAGACTATCTGACCAAAAACTAGTGGGAGATCTATTTCTGGTCTCACACTGACATTTAAAGAAACGTTTGACTTTATCTTGGCTTGCTTATTTCGTAATATTTAGTATTATTTAAAAATGGCTCATATTGAAAGAAAACAACGAATAGCATTCGAGAATTGTTTACTTTTCATCATAGTAATGGTCAATAAGTTAGTAATCTCGCTAAATTAGTAAATTTATCCCATTCTACGGTGCAGTATGAGCTATAACGCTTTAAAGAAGAAAATCAGATCTAACACAAGGTAAGAAAATGTCGTCCACCAAAGTTTACTTCACGTGATCAGGGATTTGTAGTTAGAAAATTTGTGAAAAAGTCATGCTTTAGTGCTGTAAAAATTTCTACAGAATTTACTGAAAAATGTTCTACTTTAATTCCACCTGAATCTGTTAGACGAGTGCTCAGATTAGCTGGATTATATGGGCGTTGTGCTCGAAGAAAATTTGTGCGAAAAATAAAAAGCTTAGGCTTTCCTTCACAAAATCAATGATAAATAAGCCCGAAGCGTATTGAAATAATGTCTTATTTGCAGATGAAAGCAAAGTTAACATTTTTGGTTCCTTGGGCGTATAATTGTATAAAGAAGAAAAATGAGGGACTTAATCCCTAAAACTTAGTTGGAGCAGTACAGCATGGCAGTGGAGGTGTCCTTTTTGGGGGGTGCATGTCAGCGTCAGGACTAGGTAGTTTGGTATTTATGGATGGCATAATGAATCATGCTCTTTATTTAAATATTTTAAAATACAATTAAAAATTATCAGTCTAAAATGTGGTTACTGAAAACAACTTTGTTTTTTATCAAGATGACGATTCTAAGCATACGGCTCTCAAGGTTCGCCTCTGGTGTCTCCATAATTGTCCACAAGTTCTAAAAACATCACCTCAGTCGCGGGATTTAAACCCAATAGAACAGAGAGAACAGGAGGTTAGAGTACGAAGACACGACATTAAATGAAAAACGAGCTGAAAACATTAATGATCGAAGAATGGAGGAATATTGATGCATAAATTACAAAAAAACTGGTAAACTATATTCACAGACGTTTAAAAGCTATTGTAGATGCTAAAGGATATCCTACTAAGTACTAATTTCCCTAAATATTACAATATTACCTGTATGTAGAGTAATTTTTTTTAAATTGTAGGAAGACTTTTGTGACTCAACATTTTCGTTACTTTTTGATTATTAATTTTTCAAAAAAAAGTTTTACTATGTTTTAAAAATATTTTATATAGTTTTGTTAAAAACAAGTTATATATAATAATAATAAATTCCCATTCTGAAGAAATAATTTTCATTAATGCATTGAGCAGTATTTCTTTGAAATTCGTAAGTGTACGAACATGTTTGGGAGCCACTGTATATACATTATGATTTTTGATTACAAGAATTTTCGTTTCTTACATTTAATCTTGATTGAGGAGGGTGACCGTGGTATAAGAAGAGCAGAGGACGGATTTTAAAATATTCGAAATAAAAAAATAATTGTTAATAAATTTATTTGTCTGTATATCCAATTTAGCTCACGAATGTTTCATTTTTACTTGAAAACGTGAATATAAATATCATGAGAGAAAATGAGTGAATAGCGATCTAAGGATAATTTAATTTTTATTATGACATTTCGTTTATTATGCTGTTATTATAATAGTACGATATTTTATGCTCAAAATGCACAATTCAATATCTTCATTTTATCAATGGTTTATTTCAAACTGTAGAGGATATCGCTCATTAATGATTGCTCTCTGTCACACAAATGTTCTGCGTGCTAAACAATTTCCACGGTCATTTCCGTATTCAGCACTGTCGGCTTAGTAAAAAATACCCAAAACAACCTATGTGGCAGAAAAAAGTTAAAATTTGTTGACTTAGCTGCTGTAAAATACCCAAAACACCTATGTGGCAGAAAAAAGTTAAAATGTGTTGACTTAATTGCTGTAAAATACCCAAAACAACTTATGTGGCAAAAAAGTTAAAAGTTGTTGACTTAATTGCTGTAAAATACCAAAACAACCTATGTGGCAGAAAAAAAGTTAAAATAAGTTGACTTAATTGCTGTAATATACCCAAAACAACCTATGTGGTAAAAAAATGTAAATATTTATTGATTTAATTTCTGCAAAATATCCAAAGCAACCTAAGTGGCAGAAAAAAGTTAAAACTTGTTGAATTTAATTATTGTTATTCAGAAAATTCTAGTAACTTCAAGAAATAACTGCTAAACATATGAAATCATAGAAGGTACGAACCACATTGAAGATGCCACTACAACGAAAATTAATAATGTAAACAAAATAAATAATTAATGTTATCTAGGCAATTTTAATTACTTCAAATAACTAATTATTAAAAATATTAAAATAACTACTTAAAATGCGACATCATAATGATATGAACCACTACAATGTTAATTAGCTACGGAAATAATAGAAAATATAATTTATATTATACGGTGAATTTTGTATATAATTCTGGGATCCTCATTATTCAATTATATATTAAGTACAAAAATTGCACTATATTCTTATTTTTTTGCGAAATATTGAGCATCGTCTGTGTTTGTCACGTATAATATAAATGTAAACATAAAGTGTTCAAGGACCATGCGCTTAAAAAAGTAAATTTAATTTCTCTATAATTGTACAAATGTCCTCAAATGTTGTGGAAAATTACGTACTTTCGAATGCTTGCTGTCATCGCCAGCAAATGTGTCGATTTTCAATTTTTAATTTAAAGTCAAAAACTGTGTGCCTTGAATCTTGTACAGGATTATACCACTGCAAATTAATTAGTACTACATTGCGGATGCAAACGAAATAGCGAGAAAAGTTCGATTTAAATTAAGTTCCTAAATACGCTCAACAATAATGTTCTTTTCATGTCACGTCTCTAATGCTTATCGAAATAAAAATGCATCTATTTTAGCGAAGGGAATTTTAACTCTACTTGCAGGAATTGTATTAAAATTTACATTTTGCGTTAATTGCTCTAGGGATTAGAAAATGAAACATAATTTACTTATTATCTTAAGATATATACAACTAAGCTGACACTTGTTACTAAGAAAATATTTTAACATTTAAAATGTCATATTTCTAAATGCAACTTAATGGGGAATATATATTCAGAAGAACTACAAATATATAATTATACAGATGTTAGAAATATAATAGATTTATCAAATTTATAAATATTTTAAAGTATCACAATGATTATATTCAATGTGCGTAATTCACATTGTTTTAAGTATTAAGGCTACTGCTGGAAATAGGCTAAAAACCGAAAAATAAGCAAATTCCAATTAAATAAAGCTTATTATTCTATCCACGTTTATGTAGCACTTATACTCAAAGTACATTTTCCGCCGTTGTCGCTTTTAATTTGAAACCTTTTTAAATTGAGTTTAAATAAGTGCCTGATGAAAATTTTTATATTCTTAGTTTAACACATTTCTTCATCATTGAATAGCAGCTCACTAATCTGAATGATTCATATTCAAATGATTTATTCCACGGATTAAAATATATAGTCATGGATGAAAATATTTTAACATTTGTATTTCTCGAAGCTGTAAAATGATGTGTGAAAAAACAGAAATTTCAATAGGGCTGAATTGGCTGATCTAATATGACCTCATTTTCAATTTTTAAGCTCTTTCCTCTTCTACCGCTCCGCTAGTACTCTGAATTTATTTTCTACAATCCAATACGCAATTTTTCTCAAAAACCTTTCACAAGTCACCTTAGCTTCTTCTATCTCGTAAACATCGCCTTCGTAATTTTCTACATCGAGCATTCACTGTTCGAAACCATTTACACTGTTTACATTTAATTACATTCTTACTCTTACATTCATTTACATTCTTATCCTTATATTCATTTACATTCTTACTCTTACATTCCTTTACATTCTTACTCTTACATTCCTTTACATTCTTACTCTTACATTCATTTACATGTTTTCATTACATTTACATCTTTGGTTTCGATCAAACACTGCCTTTCATAATTTTCCCCTCCTGCACTGTTACTTCCTAATTTGTACTATAAATTATTCCCAGGTTTTACAGTAATCTTTTCCCAGAACCTCAAACTAATATTCAAGATTTTCTCTTAATGTATTTTTAATTACTGCAAATTTTAGTTCCTCACTCATCGTTACTGTCGAAAATGCTATTCTCAAATCTTGGATATATTCTCGGGTAAAATCGCATCCGTCTAATCCAATCCAGAGCTTTGAAATTTCCGCCACCGTTTCCCCATATTATCTCAAAAAATCTTCCATAATTTACATGTTTTTTCAGTTAATATAACTTGTTTGAAAACGTTTGAGATCGATGATTTTTCAGAAATATATACCAGATAGCTTAAAATATCTCTATGTGTGTACTTAATTTTCAAAGTTCGTACTCAATATTTTGATGCAGTGTTCCTCCCTCATCATAGACCAAGGAAAAATCACATAGAGACTATGATTATGGTAAAATATATAGTATTGCACAATACTTGTTTAACTAAAATTGAATATATTAATTTTACTGTGTTTGGTAATATATAGGCGAAACTCGCGAGTACTCGTATGGGCTTAAAATATACAAAATTTATCTTACCCAAGTTCAACTCCGACAGACGGTATGATGACTAGAATACGTTTTCTTCTCTTAATTCTGGACCGTTCATAGGAAGATCCTTTTCCGTACAGTAGTATATCATTTTGCACGAACTTGAACACTCCGTTTATTGACATTTTTCCTGTCACACACTGATCAATGAATTATTCATTCCCTCTCTTTCTATAAACGAACGAAATCTTTATCTTGCCTTACTAACAGAATCGCAGAAACTCGGTTGGTCGGTGATTTGTTTGCGTTATGTCGGGATTTGAACCCACATAACTTCTGTGTAAAGTATTTAAATTCATCTACTGTGCTCATCTACTGAGCCAAACAATTTAACTTGTTTATTTATGCTTGAAACCAACACCCTGTAGTCATTCCTTTGTGTAATTTATGATTTTTCAGCCATTTAACATTATAAACCGTAATGCAACAATATGAATCCATTTTAAAGTATTATTTCGAGTCAGCACTCGAAAAGCCATTTTCCTCTCGCACTGTTTTCGCATGATGAAATCGGAAGATCAGTTTCATTTCTCCTTCGATTTGTGTGTATTATGTTGGATATAAATGTAAAAGTTCTTCTCTGCATATGGCCACCCCTCACTTTGGCACGACTGCTTGACTGGCTGCAATTCGAGAAAAGTGACTGTTTATTACCGTTAATGGTTGAATTGATAGCTTTATAGGCGTTCGCGAGATGAACGTAAATACGGTTTGTACCATTTCTACTTGATATTTCTGATTTTGGGGGTGCTTAGGAAAGGCACTCTGCCACTGGGCATCGGTCCGAGTGGGATTCTCATAACTGAGCGGAGGTTAATGGATGATCCGAGCCTTGGCCGGGACAGTGGTCGATGTCGATAGGAGCGAGCGCTGTGCTCCGGTGGGTTGTTTCCGAGTCGGGGCCCCACATGATTTTGGAATACGGAGAGGTGTGCCGACTGCCCCTTCGGGAGGAGGTGAATCCACTTTCTCACTTGGGTTGCTGGTCGTGTGAGCGGTGTCCGATGATGACACAGCGATGTCCTGTCCGGACCAAGAGACACTTGAATCGACCACGCTGGCGTGTTGAATTCTTCTTCTAGAGAGGCGGCTACAATGTTTGCTTGAAGATCGCTGGCTGATGCTGAGAGATCCCCTTTCTGCCTCACTTTTTTCCCTTCCACTCCCCTCATCGAAGAGATTTGACCTCCCTTTTTATTGACGTCACCTTTGGCTCAAGGTAAGCCTATCATAATTTCATTTTTGCGTGAGGTAAATTCCACTGCGCCGAAATCGACTACTTGGAACTGAGAGACATTTTGCGAACCCTATTTTAACTTCTGCACCTATCGCCTGCTCGGAGATACTATTATGACAACATCGTAAATATAATGATTTACGTCGGGATTTTTATACCATAAGTAATCATCTCGTTTTAATATTTAGTTACAAAATTTGTATTTACTACTGAAATTTATTTATTTATTCTGAAAAAGTTTTGTATTTATTAATTTATTAAATTGAATTTCAAGAGTGCTCGTTTCACGTATTTTTGACCATACCTTCAAGATAATGAACTTATTATTTCTGTTTTGCCACTTTTTTTATTGCGATATTGATTACTACTCTGCAGCTTTGGAAGTTTTTGCCATTTGTTAACTAGGGTCCTTGTGCGTCTGGGTCCAGTGGGTGATGCTGATAAAGATTTAGCTACTGTTTTGATAACTCTTTGCATAATGACGATGTAATAAATAATGTTTAATTTAACTTCAATTTCTGGTGTTTTTATTTTTGTTTATATGTATTGTTGATTTTATTTAATTATTCCTGAAGAAGATTGTAATCCTTCAAGGTAAGGGTTTAAGTTATTTGAGTGTTCTGTGCTACTGTGTTTTCAGGCAAGTCATCTTGGAAATTTAATACTCCAGACAAGAGGGTGAACCCAAACGGGTTAATGCAGCCTATTCGATCACAGGTATGTAATGGTGGTACCGGTGCTTATATTTCTAACTTAAAAATTGTAGTTGGTTCGGATTCCGCTTTTACATTTGGTCCTCTTATCCTATACCAATAAAAAAGTTTGTTAGTGCAAAATTACTTAAATATTTAAAACTTCAAACTGTAGAAAATTATAATTGAGTTATATAGACGTAACAACCACCTTGAAAACTGCAAGAAAAAAACCTTTAAATGATATAATGGTAAAATGGAGGTAGATGGTGTCCTTTCAATATTTTAGTTTCCTGTTTCCATAAGTACATGTGTTCAGTATAGAAAGTGCTTGTTGGAGACGCCCAAAGATGGAGACACCAAAGCTTTTCCCAATCCATCTTGACCCCAATGCTATCGTTCAGGTTAAAGTTTATAGGAATCTGTGATCTGTGATGAAATTAGAGGATATTGAACAAGTATTGAAAAGAATGCATTCGACATTTAAGAATAGCAGGTTAAAAACTAGCCGAAGGAAATTTATTATCTCTCAAAAGCATACAAAATAAAGGTCATCTGCAAATATGTAATCGGTTTGACATGAGAAGATATTGAGAGCAATACTGTTCGTCTGAGTCACGTGTGCAGGTTTTCGTTAGCAGATATTTCACTTTTTTTAAGATAGTTCTTTATTTTGTAGATGGCTTGTTTGGGCTTGTGAAATCGCTTAATAAGTTTCAATATTTATTTTAGGTCAACTTGCTAACAACATTTTTCTGTTACTTATGTGCAAGATGATTAATTATATTCTTCAAAAGCAATTGGATACTAAACATTTCTATTTTATGTCCTTATAAAAATTGTCAACCGTAAAATTTCGAATTTAATTCCATACATTTTTACATTATGTTCTTATAAATTTCTTACACAGAAAAAACTTCAATGTTAAATATAATTTTCATATAACAATGCGCCAAAACTTTTAATACTGAATTTCATATATGGGTCGCCCTATTGTGTTGAAATATAATTATAATTTGTATTATGTCCCTGTATATTATATTGAAGGGAAATATTAAGTATACGTTTGACATTGCAAAAAAGAATATATTTTCTATTTTTGTACTAAAATCTAAGAAATACAGGAATGCAAGTTATGTAACAGTAATCCGAACCATTTTCTGTGATGATGTACTATTATGTTCGATATTCTTCTCAATATGTGAGCGATATTTATTTAAGACTCTTTGCCTTAGGAAATAATGATTTTTATTTTCAGCTAGAAGAAAGGAAAAACTAAAGATTTCTTTCAGCACATACCTTATGTCCTAAATTTGAAACATTTTTTTACAGAAAGTGTTCTTATTTCTGATTTTACTTTTACTGGAATTATTTCTAGGCTCCAGCTATATATTTTTCTTATATAAAAAAAAAAAAGATCAATTTACTATAGAACTTTCATTTCGTCGTTTATAAGTGCAAAAAAATGTGTTTTGTTAAATTTGTTTTAAATTATAATTATTTTAGTTGTAAGGTGATAAATTTGTACTGTATTTAATTGTAGGAAAGTAACGTACAATTTAATGTGTATATATAAATATATATATATATAAATACTAAATGAACCAACATATAAAATGATAGTAAGTAACTTGTTACTCGTTATAGATTGATGTGAAATATCACTCATATTACATATTTCGAATGGGAAGAGGCTGATATGTGTTATGTGCGACGATTGTACAGAGTACCTATGGGAATGTTTCGACATTTTTTATATTTTCTATTTACTTATTTTTTTTAAATTTGACTCTTTTAATTATGCAGTTTCTATAGGTTAATAAAATGCAGTTTATGCTATCCGAACGACAACGTTATCGATGATGAGATATTTTGATATAACGCTCGTAATTTCTTTATCGGGTGAGCGCTAAGAATCACATATGCTAAAATACTTAGATTATTACAGTGTAAAATTCATTGTATTAATTATTTACATATGAATCATTCAAATTAGTAAGTTTCCTTTCACTTATGAAGCATCATTCAAATTAGTAAGTTTCCTTTTAATTATGAAGAAAAGTGAACTAAGAAAATCAAAATTCTCATTACACAAATATTTAAATTTATCTCTTTTAAATTAAATGCCATTAAACAGAACAAAATCATAAACAATTTTCAACTTTGCTGTAAAGTGTTAAAAATAGAAAATTACAAATATAAGCGTTACATAATAGTGTATATAATAATACGTTTTATCTAATTAGAATTTGACCAACTTTCGATTTTTAACCTATTTATAGCTGTAGCCTTAATACTTAAAACAATGCGAGTTATTCACATTGCATATAAATATTTCTAAAATTGAATGTATGCATTATAAATCGCCATGCAATTGTTATGCATAAATTGTTATGCATAAATTGTTGTGCACCAATTGTTATTCATAAATTGTTCTGCATATTAAATTGTTATGCATTATAAATTTATGCAATATAATTTGACATTAGTAGCTGTTCTGAATGTACATTTACAGTAGACTTGTATTAAAGTAGGTTTGACATTTTAACGGTTTAAACATTTTCTCCGTAACACGTGTGAGTTTTGTTTTGTATATATAAGGACAATAAGTGCATTATGCTTAATTTTCTATTCCCTGGAGATAATTAACGCAAGATGTGAATTGTAATAAAATTCGCGCGAGTGAAGTTGAAATTTTATTCACTAAAAGAGATGCATATTTATTTTCGCGGGTATTAAAAACGTGGCAGGAAAAAAGTGTTGTCGAGAGCATTTAGAATCTTAATTTAGATTAAAAGTTCCTCACTATTTCGTCGACATCCGCAGTGTAACACTTTAATTAACTGTCGTATAATCATACACAGGATTCGAGGCACCAAAATTTTGAAGAATTGAAACTTTAAATTCGATACTTTTCCTGCCGGTGACATCAAGAACTGATTAATTATGTTATAGTTTGATGTGAAACATAATTTTTCGCATATTTGTAAGGAATCATTTTTAATTACTTGCATTTTTTTCTTGCAAATTATACATTTGCAAAAAGTTTTGGAAAAAGCACGTGGTTCGCGAAGTTTTTAGCAAATCTACAAAATTTGAGACGTTTTTTGAATTCGCCAAAAGTCACCGAATTTGCGATATTTCACCCAATTAGTCGCCATTTCTCACCAAAGGCAAGCAACCTGAGCGTTTAAGTAATATCTCTGGTTTTCTCTTACGTATTCATAATAATATGATGCCACTTCCGTTTCATACTGCCGTTTCATCTTCATCGCATTTCATTTATGAGTTACTCCATACTCAGAGCTCTAAGATGTTCCACATCAAAAATACCAGAATTTAACTGAAGTTCTCTCATTTGCAGTCAGTAGTTGTATAAAGAAATCATGTCTTAGAGAAAAAAGGAACCGCGGATTCCCGATTAATATACAATTTCAAAAATAAATATATAACTTTTTAAACGTATTATTACTAAATACGTTTACAAAGTTATATATTTATTTTTGAAATATATTATAATGCTTTAGTGTAGGAAATGTTTTAAAGTCAGACCATTTTTCTTAACATTTAGTTTCAAGTTACTATTGGGTATTATTACTTTAATGCAACTTGTAAAGACCTTGCTTCCCCAGCCGGGAATCGAACCCTGGATCTCCGAACTGGATAGCCACGCTCTACCATTAAGCAACCGGGGTGGAATTACAAGATCTTACCGTCGAAGTGGACTCTGGATTATTTACCCTCTAATGTCAAATTGGAGGGCAACTGATAATCTGATTGACCACCTCCTGCTATTTTTACCTCAGGTTAGTCTCCTGCCACTACTATTTTTACCCAGGTGAGTATCCCGCGTGGTCGTTATCTGCTGAATTTGAAATTGGATCTCAATCTTTCAGAGTCCATTGAATCCGTACTTGTCGTAATAGGGTCCCATTAACACCAATTAACGTAAATTACAAATAGTAAAGCTGAATGTACTTGGTTCACCCTTTCTACCGTCGGCTGCAGCCACACACGCCACGTTCCACGTTCTAACTTCTGCTTTGCACTATGCATTTTAAGAACCTGTTTTCAAGCTCCCCCTTCCGTCCCAGCTGCTATTTAAACTTAGAATAAGAAATAAAATAAGAAGTCGAGATTATAAATTGTTAATCCTTATAAAATATAGCGTAGTATTTATAAAATTAGATATGCATGCTGAGTCACAAGCTCTCGTTGGTCGGAATGGGAAATAAAATCTAATTTGTGTTAAAATAGAATTGAAGACTAACTAAATAACTTATGCAGAAAAAACTTGAAATTCAAATCTCCACTGTAACACCATATCCAGAGAAAACACTACTATTAAACACAGACTGAAAATATAAATTTTCTCTCAGGAAACAAGATTAGACAATTTTTACTTCCTCATACGTAGTATTGAGAAGGTATTGTTTTTACGAAAATGTTCGATTTCCAGATTTAGATGCCAGTATATGTTTTAAAACCGCTTGAAAAGTTTTAAGTAATTTTGAAGTCATGTCCGTCTGTCTATCTGATGTCTGTGGTCGATTTCTTGTGTACACGATAGCAGCCATAAATGCTAATGGACTTGCTCGAAACTTTATATCCGGCTTCACCATCCAAACGTTTAGAACTAGGTAGAATTTTCATTAAATCCGAGCGAAACTACGAAATTTATTCGAAATGTCATATTTTTCTAACACGGCAGCAGAAAATAAACTTTGACACAATCATGCACAAAAGGATTTATTTATGGTTTAGTGATCACGAGACATAATAGTTTCAATCACTGATGTGAAAAATAGCCGCGATATATTTTTTCTTTTGTTCGTGACATATTTAGCCCATTAGCACATCTTTTGGGATATGGATTACTCCCGGGGAGGGGGGGTCACTGTCAAGTAAGATATCAATTGAAGCATTTTTTCTAGCCCTTTAAAGTAAAGGGTGACGCGTCATTCTTGTAATAATTTGTACCCATGATACCGAAAAAAATTAATTGTGGTCTGAGAAAGTCGGGTTGAGCCACTTTGCAGTTAATTTCCAATTCAATTGATAATTTCCTCAAAAAAGGAACGAATATTGTGCAAATAGCAGCAAAGTGGAAATAAAGTTTGAATTAGAATCCTTTATTGTGGACGAGCGAAGCGGAGTCTATTCCTCACACCTAACGAAATGAGATCAACATATACTTACATTTTGTGATTCATTTTACTTGAAAACTGCATTAGGAAGGAATATGGAAATTTGTAAACTTACGTAAAAATGCACGCAAATTTGCAGAATCACAATCTCAATTATTAAAGCAAACTGTAACGGGACAAAATGTCCATTTTTTAATCGAGCACGCCCAGAACTCTTTGTACAAATAACTAGAAAACAACAACTGTAAACAGATAATCAAAAAGTGTGCATTTGCATGCATTGAGATTTAAATGTGCTGATGTATATTGAATGCGTTTTTGTGATTTAAATGTGCTGCTTTGATTTCAGAATTTCCCTATATTCTAATTTGTTTAGTTTAATGTTCAAACTCTAAAAAAATACAAGCTGAATTGTATCAGGATTCTCAAATATTGAAATTAATCTTTTGTACTTTAATTTCATATTTATTGGTTAAATTCAGTTTTAATTTTAAATCTTTCAAGGTTTACAAATTTCATATACGCAAGTGAAGTAAAAGTCTTAGTGTTCCTTATGTATAATTAAATTTGCAACGTACATCACATTTAAATGACTGATAATCCATCAGAACAATCAGGTAATGTACAAGGACAATTTAAAAAAATGTCCGGCGAATATGGTAGGAAATTTAATTGATATTCCATACACACACACAAGCTCGCGCGCGCTCAGAGGGCGGTAGTCCAGTGGTTAGCGGGCGGGAATTGCACTCAGTAGGCTCGGGTTCGATTCCGTCCGTTGCAAAAGTGCCGCCGTGTTTACGCGGAGTACGATCACGATAAACATGTGGGTCGGTAAGTCCTTCCGAGAGGTTGGTGTTAGGGGGAGGAGGGTACGGTCCCTGTGGATGCCACCTCCACTAGGTTCCGGTCTAAATTGGGTGGCTCTTCCCAGCAGTCTAAACCGTTACCTTACACCTTTCTGGTAGGTTGGACGGTCTGGATCTCAACAATCAACAAACAACAACACACACTCGCGCGCGCGATATCGCGCGTAAGCAGCAATACAGTGCCACAGTTCATATAATAGCAGTAGGTAAGGATTTGTATCAAGACTAAAATGTAAAAATAATAAAATAATCACTACGTTTACCAAATGTATAACGGTATAGAGAATGTTTGGGAACTTTTAACAATCGCTATGCCGATAATTGGTAAGCAATACAGCAGGTAATCACGAATAATGGGGAAATCATTAGAGTATTTAACTGTATTTAACTTTACAAACAATAATTTTATGAACAGTACAGCTTTACAAACAGCACTTCTGCTTTAAATTTTTGTATCACTCGCAAAATATATTTTTACATTTTGAATTATACAAAAGACATAATGAATTTAAAATCTGTAAATACATCATAAATGCAAAAATAAACTGGTTTAGCAGTTTCTAAAACAAATAACAGCCGTCTTCTTCAGAACTGACAAGAAAATTGGTCAAAGGGAACTCGGCAACTGAGGACAGTACACATGGCTGAAGGTAATACTTGCTACGGGAAGAAATGAAAGATAGTAACACCAAAACAACAAAAGGAAACTACGAACCACAGAGGAAAGGAAGATAAGTGAATATAAGTCAATAAGAGACAGGGTAGCAGAGCGAATAGCAAGAAAGCCTAATAAAACAGTAACAAAAGAAAAGTGAGCCGTAAAAATCAGCTGCACAAAATAAATATAAATTATTTAACAAGACAGAAAAGCAATTAGGACAAACAGAAAAAAATGAAATTCAAGTATGAAAGGACCAACTTGTTTCGGAAATCTACCTTCGTGAAAATTAGTAGCGGGAAATAGTTAAATTCCGGAAAAATATAGACAAATGATCGGAAAAAAGGGAAAACGACCGGAATGGAAAAAATATATACCAGAAATTTCCAAACGGAAAAGAAAAATAACAATGATCGTTAACAAAGGAAATTCGTTGAGAAACAATATAAAAACTTTCAAGACAGACCAATTCAAAAATAATACAAATAGGAGAAAAATGTATCCAACGAATTAAAAAACATGAGCAGAATCCGCTAATATTAATTATTCCGCAATACTGATTTAAAATTATACGCGACTATTTAAATTTTAAATATTTTAACAATTCTAAATTTGTAAATATTTTAATTTAATTAAACATACAATGTTGTGTTGGTTTTAAATTTATGCTTCAAATATTTTACTAATTTTACAAATCCCAAATATCAGTTGATATCAATGGTGCAACTATTTTTTTGTCGTGAAATTTTTATAGACTTTAATTTTATATGTAATATATCTACATACGTACTAAATCATTTTTGCTAAGTTTTAGCTTTATCTACAAACTCCCCATAAAGTTACTGTCATTTTTATAAAAGGAATCCAAATAAAACAATTCGATTTGCTATGGCAGAATGAAACCAAACAGAACGATTTCAAAATGTAATTTTATATTTCCCAAAATAACTTCAAACATAAATTCATGTCTTTTTACTTCTTCATTTTAAGCACAATATATAACATTTCTTTTCGATATTCCAATTGCATATTTCCTACTTTAAATCAGATAATACTATCAAATATCGGAAACATTTTTAAACTACCGGCAGAAAATATACACTGTTTAGTTAAAAATTATAATAAAAGAATATTTTAAAAGGACGATCGTTTAAAATAGATAAATGCTTATTGCTTTAAAATGTGAAAATCCTCAAATGAAAGTTGATATCAACTTGTGATATGCAATATGAAATCGTTCGTTTAGTCTTTTAAAATGTCTGAACAGACTTGCCAACTTTATGAAGACTTGTTTACTTTTGTTTTTAAAATGTCTTTAAATTTGTATCTAATAAACATATGTACAATAATAAGAAACATTTAGCTGATTTACTTTTAGAATGAACAAAATAAACCAGCTAAATGTGTTTTATTATTCTGCACCAGACATTATTTGCAGGTGTTTTCGATAATCAACCATTTATCCAATCATGTAATTAATATCTAGCAATAAATCATAATATAACTATTTACAGATAATTTATTATTTACCAGCATTGACTATACAATGTTAACACCAGTTTTTCGTGAATTATATATATTGCACAGGACATAATGATAAAATGTATTTCGAATAATTCACGTGTTAATCATAATTCAGAATAATTCGTGTTTCATTCATGATTCTAAATAATTCGTGTTTTAATTATGATTCTGAATGTGTTGAATTCATGACTATGAATAAATCGTGTTATATTTATTATTTTAATTAATACTTGCTATATTCATAATTTAAAATGATTCGTGTTTTAATATCGATTCTGAGTACTTTGAGTTTTGGTCCCATGCGAATTACGAAAAATCAACATGTTTCCATTTTCTTTCATTTCATATCTGTACACAGAGTCAGGGCCTGCTTGTGGTAGATGGAGCCCAATGTACATTGGTAACCTCTACTAAACATTTTAATATCAACTTATATCTTCAATAGTAAATAAATGCTTGACGTTATTGCCATAATGAAAATTCGGATAATACAACATTAATTTTGCTGAAATTTTCTTACAAGCCGATTATATTCTCATCTATTCCAAAGTAGCTATAAACTTCAGGCCAAAATTTACGGATCACTCAATTTAGGAGTAGCATCGGTGACCCGTGCATAAATCAGACCCTACATAATTTTATGAGTAGATATGTGATTCAATTTGTAGTTATCTTGCCATCCACCAGAGTCCACGCTTACAAATATGGACATATTATCGAAATGGACATATTATCGAAATGGACATATTATCAAAAGCACGAAAAATGGTAGAACCAAGGTCTTTTTCCACCTAACAGTATCTATGAATTGGTGTTGTACTTATTATGTGCCTATCAGTATATAACAGCAGACAATGGCATATTCCGTGTATTTACATAACAAACTCAAAACCAAAATTTGTAGGAAAACAATACATCCTCTATACATAAATACAGCAAAATAAAAATTAGAATGAGTTTGATTTATAATGCTAAAATAAAATAAGGTATAAATCAAAGCCGCTCATAAAAGAGGACAGGTTAGGAGTAAGACAGAAAGTCCTGTTCTACTGGGGGTATTTATTTTTATGCCTCACGGTCGTTTCGTTTTTATGCTTCATCGCCACATAGAATGGGGAAAGTGGCTCTAGTATTGTGGGGAGCGTCATATGTACAAGGCATAAGATAAACTGAAGTATTTGTATCTGAAATGGACGTACTTTATACAGCTTGGAAGGAAAGGAAGATTATCTGTAGGCCCATAACCTGTGCCATCCTCCCGTTGTTTCCCCCCACATTCTACATAAATATGCCGTACACATTGAAAGAAATTTAAACATGAAATGTAGCTCTTACTAGGCAGCAAGGCCTATTCAAGCCCTGCTAAATAAATCTCCCTTTGTTCCTTCTTGAACTTCTAAAACAGTTTTCTACGATATTTTTAATGCGGATTTTTACAATATTATTCAAGTTCGTAGCGTATTTAACTCATACGATTTTCTTAGATGCATTGTGCAATCAGCACAAAATTCAGTTTGTTCTCTCTATACATGTCCCATTCTAATAATCAACATTATTAAATTTTATATTGTGAAAAGTGATTCAAATTAACTCATTATAGTTAATGTGTCTTAAGCTATTCCGTCATCATAATTATCCCTTCCAAAATCTTAACTTAAAAACAAAATCACATAAAATACACTAAAAATTCTATGCATCATACTTTTCAATGCAAACATTCTTAAATGTTTTTTTTTAACAAATTAAAATTCAATTTTACTTCATTATACTCATACTATTCATATTATTTCATTACACTTTTAATGAATGTGCATCATCTGGTCCAGTGAATGTGTGTGCATATTTGAATTTATCAAACCATCATCTGGTAATCATCACACAATCCTCCATTAACATTATGTATAATTTATTTAATTTATATTTATATACACTAGTAATATTTATTAAATTTTTAATTTAAATTTTGAACCTGCACAATGTCACGGAATTCAAATTGTGGTACACAAAAAAGAGTGACCATCCAGTTAGTTTCCTTTTTAACAGTAAATAGTGAATTTGGGTTGACTTATGCTATTATTAATTATATCGTAAATTTGTATTGCCGTACATTGTACCATATCACATTAAACCACCATAAATTATTTGTGTGAGTTCCTAAAACATAAGTATAATAAATACTACAAAATTAATGTGCACAATTTTAAACAATAAAATCAAGATAATTTATTAATTAAGATCATTAATTCAAGATCATTTATTAGATCATTTTATTATACATTTAAGATTCACTTACATTAAATATATAGATATATATTTAAAGAGGAGACTGGGTGCATGAGACCAGGCATTTATTTGCCTAAACTCATTATGACCTTTTATAACAGCGTATTGGTACATACCATCGTTTTCGTCTTTAGACGCTGAATCTAATGGGTCATGCATTGTTGATGGCATTGTTGATGCACCATTTCTCTATCTGAATGCTAACTGCATAGCGACTGCATCAAACACTTTCTTAATATCGATTGCATCACACCATTTCTAATATCGACTCATCACACCATTTCTTAATATCGACTCTTGTCAGAAAGCACTTGTAACTTAATATCGACAGCTCAATGCATGTGTAACCTGACGAAATTTCCAAATTATATTTTGCACTTTTTGCCTGTTGCCATATCGTTACGCCTGAGGTTCAGATACGCCCTCCATATCTCATTGGTTATCCTCAGGGCGGTAATGCAGCAACACTTCCTCATTGGTTAATTCTTTAACCAACCTGCTGGCTTCAGGTTTGACCACTTGTAATTTAAGTGTCTTTATTTATTGCTTTATTGACATCTCGAGCCAAGGCTATTGTAAACTGCTGTTTATGAGTCTAGGATTTTGTCTGATTTAGTAGATATCATAAATGTACGTACATAAACACAGTCAAATTGTCTCCTGGTCTCACAAAAATAAACTGATCTAGCAGTTTGTAAAGCAAATAACATCCGTCTTCTTCAGAACCGACAAGAAGAGCGAGCTCACTCCATTGAGTCAAATCGGCAACTGAGGGCAAACAGCCCACTTGGCTGAAGGTAAGAGACAAGATTGCCGCGAAAATAAATGAAGGATAAGGAAATCAAAACGACAGCAGGAAACTACGAACGGACAAAATCACAGAGGAAAGGGAGATGAGTGAATATGAGTCGAAACGAGACAGGGCAGCAGAACGAATAGAAACAACCAAGTAGTAAGAAAACCTACTAAACAAGTAACAAAAGAAAAGTGAGACGTAAAAATCAGATATACAAAATAAATAGAAATTTTTTAGCAAGACAGTAAAGCAATTAGGACAAACAGGAAAGAATGAAATTAAAATATGAAGGGCCAACTGGTTTCGGAGACCTAACTTCGTGGAATTCAAGAGCGGTAAATAATTAAATTCCAGAAAATTGTGGCAAATGATCGAAAAAAATGAAAAACGACCAGAATGGAAAAATATATACCCGATATTTCCAAGCGGAAAAGAAAAAGAACATTGATCTTTAACAAAGAAAATTCGTTGATACACAATAGAAAAACTTTCAAGACAGACCAATTCAATTATACAATTAGGAGAGAAATTGATGGAACGATTTAAAAATCATGAGTAGAGTCCGCTAATATTGATTATTCCACAATACTGATTATAAATTATCCATGATCATTTAATTTTGAATTATGTTAACAATTCTAAATTTATAAATATTTTAATTTATTTAAACATATAATTTTGCGCTCATTCTCAATTTATGTTGCCAATGTTTTACTAATGCTACCAATTACAAACAGCCGTTGATATCAATGCTGCAAGATGTGAAGTATTCTTTTAATGAAGTTTAAATAAGATCACTGTTTAAAAGAATGTATTATGAATGAAATATAAAAATCAACTTCAACTTCTATTTGAAGCAAGTATTATTTAGTCTACAAACGTCTACATTTGAATATTTTTAGTCTACAAAAATCAGTATAAAATTAGGTATTTCGTTAGTATTTCGTATGTATTTTATACTGTAAAAAGTGGTTATACCGAAACTGGAGCTGTAACGAAACTGTATATTTAAATAAAAATTTTAAACCAGATTATTAATCAAAATATACATGTTTTATTAATCTTGTTATGAATTTTGATATAAATGAATCCTTTATTTATATTATGTTAATAGATATATTAGTATATGTAAATAGTTATACTATTATTTATTGGTAGATATTAGTTTCACGATTGGAAATACAATTGATTTTTGAAATCACATGTAAAAAATGTATGGTGCACAATAATAAGAAACATTTAGCTGGTTTATTTTATTTATTCTAAAAGTAAGCCAGCTAAATGTTTCTTATTATTGTACATATGTTTATCAGATACAAATATAAATATATTTTAAAAAATAAAAGTAGGCAAGTCTGCATAAAGTTGGCAAGTCTGTTTAGATATTTTTTTAAATGACCGAGTGATCTAATTCTTGCAATCGAATGTCCATTATGATCGATTTCATATTGCATATCACAAGTTGATATACCTTTTAATTGAGGACTTTAACATTTTAAAGCAGTAAGTATTTATCTATTTTAAACGATTGTTCTTTTAAAATATTATTTTATTATAGTATTCTACCAAAAAATGTATATTTTCAAACAGTAATTTAAAAGTTTTTTCAAATACTTCAGAGCATTCACTGATTTAAAGTAGGAAATATGAAAATGCAATATCGAAAAGAAATTCTATATATTGTGTTTAAAATG
This sequence comes from Amaurobius ferox, assembly GCA_951213105.1. Classification (NCBI taxonomy): domain Eukaryota; kingdom Metazoa; phylum Arthropoda; class Arachnida; order Araneae; family Amaurobiidae; genus Amaurobius; species Amaurobius ferox. The sequence goes on from OX578134.1 coordinate 125,054,320, forward strand.
AAGAAGTGACAAATATGAATTTACGTTTGAAGTTATTTTGGGAAATTTAAAATTAACTTTTAAAAATCATTCTGTTTGGTTCTTTTCTACCATACCGAATTGAATTACTTTATTTGGATATCTTTATAAAAAGGACAATTTCTTTATGGGGAACTTATAAATTTTTGCGGCATTGATATGCCATTGTCACTTCTCCCATTGTCACTTCTCCAACTTTTAAAATTATTTTTCACGATATTTGTAATGCGGAATTTTACGATATTGTTCAAGTTTGTAACGTATTTAACTCATATCATTTTCTTAATTGCATTGTGCAGATTAGCCTAAAATGAAGTTGCTACTCTATATATATGTTTCATTCTAATAATCAGCATTATTATATTTTATATTGTGGAATGTGATTCAAATAAACTCATTACAGTTAATGAGTCTCAAGCTGTTCAGTCATCATTTTTAATCAGAAATGGCGAACATTATTTGATGCACTAAGAACTCAGATGCACTAACATGCACTAAAAACTCAGATGCACTTACATGCACTAAGAATTCATTTGCACTCATATGTATTAAGAACTCTAAAAACATTAGTTATAAAAATTTATGTCTGATTTTTGGGACACAATTTAAGTTGCTTTCATCAAAGAAGTGATAAATTGTGGACGAATTGATAAATCATTCGGAGACCTTAGAATTTATAAAGTTCAGATATTTTGCGATAAACCATGTTTTAATAATTGACAACAAAAGTTCTTATACTATCATGTCATTCTGCCTATATAAGATTCACAAACTAATTTGAAACCACTTATAATTTTCGCATAATTAGTTATAAGGAATTGCTGAATACCGAAATTTTTCAATGCCGATTTTATGTTATGAAGATAGATGGTATATCGGTAGAAATTTAGTAGAATACGGACTTAAACTGTGCTCTGTAGGACTACAATATGCTAAGTCTATCTATTTTCCATATAAAAGGGATAGCCTAGATAATATGCTATCTTTAAGTAGTTATGGGATTAAAAATGTATGAAAATATGCATTTTGCAAACGTCTTATTGGAATTTAAAAATAATAAAAATACATTTTAAATGGCTTCATTAAAAACATTAATGAAAACAGTTTTAATGAAGCATTGCAAAACTTTAATTCAAAAACGTTCCATTAACGTTCTCGAAAGTTCGCTTTATTAGATTAAACATTAAACATTTTCGTGGTTGAGTTTTACTGAATATTGTGGTTCTGATAACATATATGAACCTCAAGCAAGGTCCGGACTTATAAATACTTAAACCTTAGAATACGTTACTAATAAAATATTCTATGAGTTTAAGATGAAGTATATGGTGCATTGTTACATGAGGAAAATTCAATAAAAATCAACCTTGAGCATCGATTAAAGTTATAATTTACACATTTGTCTTTATTTTGTTATGCTGAAATTAAAAGGATTAATTCCAATAAACAATACACAGTGTAGCAGGTGTAGTCCAGATTTTGTAAATGTTCATAAAACAGTAGTAATTTTATAAAATAAACTTTTACTTTGAAATTTTAATATTTCGTTATCAATTATTTGTAACAGTTTTCATAAAATATAAAGAAGAGATAACACAAGAGAAAAATTTAAGCCTAAAATTTCATAAAATATGCTAAAACCAATATTAATATTCGGAGATGTATAAAAATTTAAATCCTCTTAAATATAACAAAATTGTTTTAAATATGTATTTTGTACAATAAAATGAATGTAAAACCTACTAATATTCAAGTAAATACAAATTCTGAATATCGTTTAAAATGTATTTTTAGAATGTATAAAAAATCTGCATTTTATTATATTTGATGTAATATTTTCTCCGTGCAATTAAAATATCTGATGTGTCGAAAGAAGGAATTTCTCCGCAGATTAACAAATTTCCATAAAGTGAAAAAATAAATAACTCTGATTAAAGCATTCATTAAACAATACGGAACATCTATAGGCTTATCATCATAACTACAGAAAATAACTTGCTCCATTGCAAGATTATCTCTTGATCTTTTAGAACGATATCAAGCAATCAAGCTAAGTTAAATTTTTAATAAATCGACACTATCTCATAATAAATTAAAAAAAATACTAGTCTCTCATCATACACTACTTTGATGTCCGTGAACAAATTTAGTATTTAATGATTTTATTTTCATTTTTAGGCATATAACACCTTGTCAAAAATACCGTTTGCTATCGTTACAAAATATTTGTCATCATCTTTTAAAAAAAATAGATTACATATGAAATGACATGACATTTTTTTCAACATTCTAATATTTGTGAAAAATTGTAGCTGTTTTCCTCGTCTGATCTTCTAAAAGTTAATAAGCGGCTAGCGTTTTTAGATTAGAATACTGGTACTATTATAATTTGATTTGATGAACTTGATATATAAATATTGTGCTCGATGAGGGAAAATTAAATTTTCAATATCTAGAAAATTATTATTATTATTATTATTATTATTTACCTACGCTCAGCCTGGGCCATTCGGCCAAACGCCGTCTTGCTGTCCAACACAGATGCGAAAGTGCAAAAGGAGAAGTTTCTTCAGTATCAAAATCCCCCAATTTGGAACAAATAAGGATATGTTGTCCACTCATAAAACCACTTTCACACAAAGGGCAGGAGGCAGAAGCTGCCACACCTATTCTATTGAGATGTTGCTGAAGATAATCATGGCCTGTCAACTCAGAAAATTAATAGTGATATGCACTTAAAAATGTTACCAATTTATTTTTCTTTGAAATAACTTATTTTAAAAAGACGTTATTTATTTTTAATAATAAGCATTTGTTTTTATTTGTTATTTTTACCAATTTAGATCCATAATATGCAGTATTTCTATAAATACTTATTTTAACGCTCTTTAAATAACCATTTTCTTTTTGAATTGAAAAAAGCATATGTGATGCCTATTTGTAATCATTTTTACATAAATAATAGTTATTTATTTTTATTTTCAAAAATGTGTACGAAATGGGGCTTTACCTTGGTCCCAGAATACTGACAATTAAGGACTCAGTGGTTTATATTGAAACAGTAGAACTAAATTTAATTCATTTTTTTCAATTTGTTTCATAGATACCGTGTACAAAACTCACAAACAGACAAACATCACTGAAAATAATACTTGTGAATAAAACGTGTTAACTTTAAATGCATCATAACTGAGTATGTAATTTTGACCAATCAGAATACGTTCCTTTAACGTATAATATATATTGAATTGGCGATCGCAATACAACAGTGAATGTTAAATGAATGACTTGTGCCTAATTTTAGTATTATTTAGCGGTTTATATTTTATGAGGAAATTTCAGAAGTTGCAAGTTTTAAAAGGAGTTTAGCTATATTTTATTTAAAAAAAAAATTAACGGTACAAAAAAAATGAATTAAAGAACAATTCTTCAAAGGAATGAATCATAAACTGTCACTTTGTTTTTTAACGCTTTTTGAGTAGGGGTACACAAAGTCATTCTCTTATATATTAGCAAAATTATCTTTCCAAAAGTTAATAAAATGTTTCTAGTTTTGTACAACGAAACCACTTACAAACTATTCCAGGTACTACATTGTTCAGGCAGGTACTTGAGTAAATACATCGCAGACAATTCATACCGAATAAGGTTTATATGCCGTCAACTCATCATGTTTATACATCATCAACTCACCATGTTTATGCATTGTCAACTCATAATGTTTATACATCGCAAACGAATTATACCGAATCATATTTACAGATAGTAAACAAATCATATTGAATCATGTTTGTACATCGCAAAGAATAATACCTTAAAATATAGTATTTCATTTTTAGAATGAATATATTTATTTATATGAGTAACTATAATGAATAAAATGGCGTATCCCTGTTCTTAAAAAAGTTCCCGCTACTTAAAAAATACATACATAGATAACACCATACTTAATTTCTAAATTGCCTGTGTTGAACTAACTGTGTCAAACGTTTTTCAGGTAATATATGTGTATGTATGTTAGGGTATGTGTATGTATATAATATGCGTGAGACTGTGGGTGCAATATCACACGAACGAATGGAATATTTTAAACATAATTTAGTTCCAGTGTTCACGGATTACGATTAGTAAATACTGGATTTCCATCCAACGTACGAAAGACCAACTAAATTTTCAAAGGAATTCTTGACATTAAAAATAATATTAAATAAGTAATTACTCTATACACAAATATTTTATCTCCTAAATCAAATGGCAGAAGCTTTTCATTGACAGCTTAAACTGTTCTTGAGATATTGCACGTTTTTCAAATAAATTTATCTAATAAATCATATAAATTGAGCGTCAAATATGTAACGCTTGGCTTTTTATGTGTAAGAAGTTGTTGATAGCATGATGTTTAAATGGCAAACGTTTATTGATGCCTATTTGGCATGGTGCCTAATTGTCATGGTGCCTAATTAGCATGGTTCCTAATTTGCATGCTGTCAATTGGCAATTAATAACATAGTGCCTAATTAACTTTTGACACCGTGCCAAAATTGGTATTGTGCCTAATTGGCATGGTGCCTAATTGGCAGCGCTAAAGTTACGAAAATTACGCTAACTTGATGAAATTGATAATTGTCCTATTCTAATGTAATGGAGAATAGTGCTTAGCCAATGTTAGCAATATCGACAATTATCTAAAATATTTGCACCAAATATAAGTGAATTTTGTTTTTTAAAATAAATTTACATGTTGTCATACATCAATTTTACATGTTGTCAGTGCATTTTTCAACTTCAAAAATATTAACCATTGCACCGTGGATCTTGTATATCATTATTTCGTATCGAAAGATGAAAAGTACATACATAAAGTAATCACGTAAAGACATACTTTCCATAATGTAATGAACAGCATACGCTACCCCCAACTGCTTTTTCTTAGGGCAATGCACTCCCGATTCACATATCAATTTAACTTAAGTGCGATCAACTTGACCTTCTCATAACAGAATTCATTTTACTTTTTCTGTAATACATGGTAATGTATAGGGAGAGTATTGGAATCATGACGAAAATCGCAACTCGAGTTTTCGACGTATCTTCACGTTTCAAGACCTTTAGAATACGAAAAAACTATTTTTACTGTGACGTCTGTCTGTGTGCATGTCTATGTGTCTGTCTGTATGTCTGTGTGTCTGTCTGTGTGTCTGTCTGTGTGTCTGTGTAATGCATGTATCCACTATAACTCAAAAACTAATGGACGGAATTCCATAAAATTTGGCAGGTAAGTCACTTGGATGTGACCCTAGTGCTGATTAGTTTTTGGTACGATTCGCAAAAGCAGAACCCGCCTTTTTTTGCAAAATGAACCGCAAAAATTTAACTTTTCCGCTCTAGCTAAAATACTAATTGACCAAATTTCACAAAATTTGGTAGATAAGTTACTTGTTGGATACTCTGGTGCTGATTAGAATTTGGTACGATTTGGAAAACAAGAACTCGCCAATTTTTACGAAATTTCATGTATCCACTCTAGCTAAAGTACTATATGACCAAATTTCACAAAATTTGGTAGATAAGTTACTTGTGGAACACTCTGGTACTGATTAGATTTTGGTACGATTCGGAAAAGAACAACCTGCTTTTTTCTACGAAATGGCTCGCAAAAATCGTTAAAATCTAAAAAAGAAGACTACCTAAGCTGAAATGTGTCAATTAAATAATTGTTTTATACGCAATTTTTGACGAGGAAAATAATATAACATACTCCATTATACTTTAGGACTCGCAAGATATTTGAGATTTCTTGCATTTTTATTACTCCGCTATCGGAAAAATGTCTAATTACCCCAAAGAAACAAAAATTGAATTAAAAATGCTAATTTAGTGTTATTTGGTGCAATTAAACCCAATCTAATGAATTATTAAAGAAATAAAGAAAATAAGAATTTAAGTCTGCAGGGAAAGTCATGTGCTCCCACATCATATTTTTCCTTTCGGATTGTACAGGAAAAAATATGTATCAGAAGTTCAAATGATTACAACTACATCCTGGTTCCATACTTGGCAGTGAACGACCAGGGGAGTGTACTTTTCCACCTCCCAAAGCGGGGGCCAACTGCCGTACCGTGCTGAAAACACCAGTTCACGTTAGATCACTGAAGTCATGCTGCATCGGGCGCGGTTAGTATTTGGGTGGGTGACCACCTGGGAACACCGCGTGCTGTTGGCACTTTTCGGGCGCGGTAGCCTGGTGGTTTACGCGCTGGATTTGCACTCTGCCACAACTGCCGCCGCGTTCATGCGGAGTACAATCACGTTAAACATGTGGATTCCTAAGTCCTTCCGAGAGGTTGGTGGTACGGGAAGGAGGGTACGGTCCCTGTGGATATTTCCCCCACTAGGTTCCGGTCTAAATTGGGTGGCACTTCCCGGCCGTCCAAACAGTTACCTTACACGTTTCTGGTAGGTCGGACGGTCTGGGTCTCAACAACATCAACAGCAAGAACCTCCCAAAGCAGTCTCATAACACGAAAATATTGCATCACGGCTATTCCTCGCAACAGTGATTGACACGCTGAAACCTTGTGATCATTGAGCCATAAATGAAACATTTTATGCATAATTATGTCAAACTTTTTCCTATGCTGCAATGTTAAAAAAATATAAAATGTAAAATAAAAAAGTAGTATAAAAATGTAAAGTATAAATGTCGAATAAAATGTTGTCCGAATTAAAAATAATTCTATCTAGTTATAGATTTCTTTCGAAAAAAGCCATTAATATTTTTGTCTGCTATCGTGTAGACAATACATAGACCACGGGGATCAGATAGACAGCCGGACATCACTCCAAAAATAGTCAAACGTGTTCAAAAGGTTTTTTACATCAAAATGTTGGAATCGAAAATTTTTGGGAAAACAGCACTTTTGCCCTACTAGATATGAGAAAGTAAAAATTCAATTTGCACGAGAAAGAAGGAAATTAACTCAAATCTGAACATAGATTCCAAATACCGAAACTCCTTAGATTAATTAAAACAACAGAACATTGATTGATATTACAGAAGAAACAAGAAAGATCAATCACGCATAGAGCATTGATTAAGAAACACTTTCAAACTTAAATGCAATATTATTCAAACATATCTGAAATGCGATACATTCAGAGTGGATAATTTTTTTATCACAGAACTACAATAATTTATTTTACTTGAAAACTTGAAACTTCATCGAAAAAAAATGAACTTTATTCAAATGACGCCATCGAAATATAAATCGTCTGGCTCTGTATGTAAAAGCTATGAATATTTCACTCATACACTTTTATTCCAGACTCCAGAGTTAAATAATTTTGCATGAAAAAATTCAGCTATTCTTATACAACTTTTCTTGCAATCATTTGTTTGCATTAAGCATCCATTAAAATTAGGCTTCTTTGTAGAAATAATCAAATTTTGATAATCATTCAAACTCAAAAATACTCTAATTGCGGAGCAGAATATAGATACACAGAAAATGCACAAACATAAATCAGTTTTAGGACGGATGCAACACTAACTATAAATTTAAACGAACTTTTAAAATCACGTTTTTTTACCCCTGGGAAATAAAGATATATGCCATATTTTATTTTGAAATGGGTCACGTGATCTCTTCATATTATGTGGGTGTAATTACTATTTTAATTTTAATTTAAAACACTAACAAACATATTTTGCTGAAATATTTTTCATATATTTTATGGGATAATTTAAATATTTTCTAAAATTTTCGAAGGAATTTGTGAATTTTAACTTCGCTTAAAAAATGTTTGAAGTATCAGGTCCCATAATGTTCAATGTATTTCATTTTTCCAACCCGGGTTCAATCTAAATCTATTTTGACGATATTATGCGTACATTCCCATATGTCCCACAGGCTGTCTCAGCAACATACTACAACGCCGTTTTGACGGCATTTATCGTGAGAGCGGACAGACAGAGAGACAGAATGAACAAAGTTATAAACAATTTTCAACTATGTTGTAAGGCGTTAAAAAAGCATACCCGTGCATACATGGCCGAAACTAATGACTCAATTACAAGAAGATAATGGCTAGGGAACCCTAATAAAACTGACGTTATAATTTTTCTCACACATTTTTAAAATTAAAGCACTTTTATTTACATTTTTCTTGTGAATATTCTAATAATTAGTAATTTAGTTTCTTCTATATCAAATGCAATTTAAAGTGATAAGCAAAATCCGGTGAGAAGGATAACGCTTTACATATTTCTTTATAATATAGCACCCATGTTTCAGAAGTGAAGCAACTAAAAAAAATCGCCTGGCTAGAAAATGAAAAAAATTAATCTCAAATGAATACTTTTTTTTTTAAATGCCGAAATTATTCATATTAATTAAAACAATATAACATAAATGGATATCATACATAAAAGCTCTTCGGTACACGCAAGGAAAAAGCACCGAGCCCCAGAAGAGGGTACGGTAACCTCTAATAAAACATATTTTTAAACTTTTCCATGAAACTGAATCTCGTTTTATTACCGTTTTTCTGGTGAAAATATGATTAATAAATTTTTCTAGGTATTACTTCAACGCGTGGTATGTATAATTACATTTTATAATGATGAGAATATAATAAGAGATCGGTATCAGAACGTAGTTTTAAGTCAAACTTTAAATTAAACTCCTAATTAAACGGTCTAGCATCGTCATTCGGTATACGCCAATTATGATGATTTTTCTCGATAATTTCTTTTTATATTCACAGAGATTATTTAAATTATTTTTCTCAATAATTTTTTTTTATTTTGGGTGAAAAAATTTTAAAGCTATGTCAATATATATTTTTATATATTATGATTTATATACTGAATCTAACTATGGTTCTTGAGAAAGCACATATTATACACGTTAAAGTGAAGGGGGGACAACCTTTGCTTAAGGATCACTTTTAGAGTGACCCTCTAATGAATTATAGGCACAATAGCAGCTGTCTGGGAGATGGTCGCAGACTAAATGACGACACAAGCTCTTCAATGAAATGGTCCGACCCCTAACGTAATTAAACATGAGGACAATGAGCTTAAAGTGACCGACTGATATGTAGGGATTGTAAAAATCGCAATCCGTGAATACTGGAAGCCTATTGTTTTAAAACACAATCGAATGTTCAGAACTTCCTTAAATTTTCCAGTGAAATTTTGAAAAAATCATCAAAAACTCAAAACCTTTAATAAAGTTACGCAAATAGACATTTCTTATGTAATTTTTCCTTAGAAAACGATTGACATAAACTTTAGAACGCTAGCATGAACCGTTCGCGAGATATTGCACATTTTTCAAATAAATTTATCAAAAAATCTCGTAAATTAAAAAAAAATATTAACTGTTAAGAAATATGTTCACTTTTCATATCACCAAATTTATCAGGCGATAAATATGGTGACATCATTCTGATAGATCTAGGTCGTTCCATGTACGAGAAAAGATACTTTGAGTAATACTTTTGTATTTAAATGTCAATGTGTTTCTTCTATTTGCAACCATTCTTCTTTTGGACTTTGTTGGTTCTCCTACACTGACAAAGGAAGTCCAGCGTATAGTCCAAATAGTTGTATGTTGTGTTATTATATTATATGTGCTTATAAATGCCTCACAAGTTTTCCATATCTATTGCACAAAGAATATTTTATTTATTGAAGTGCTGCAGGTCTATATGACTTTAGCAATACAAGATCCCTCCCAGTGAATCCATGGTGTGTGTCAAAAATATCCAATGTTCCACGAATTCATGCTTAAATACAACCTAAGTCGAAAGACAGTGGATGTGAAATTTCCTTTTGGCTTCTTTATGCTCATGTAATACTACATATATAAATTAATAAATTTTGGCTTTGCAGCATGCCTAGCACAACTTCGTGTGTGGCCGAAATTAGCCGTCAATGGAAATTAAGGCTTCAAAAAATAAAAGTAATTTTTCCATATGACTTATGGAATCGCACAAGTGTGCAATATCTAAGTAGTAAAATATCATAGTAGGGTATAAATATATTGTAAGGAATAAAATATTCGGTATAAACGGCGTTTTCCATAGATTTTTATCTTGTGTTTCCCTTACCTTTTTTATTAATCTTAGCGTACCCCATGACTAAAAACTGATGATTACTAACGTTTTATATTCATCTTGTCCTGAATGATACTTTGACGCACAATACTAACCGCAGTAATATCTCAAAAGTCACAAAATTTGTATTGGTCACTTCTGAAAAGGCGGTTTTATGTATAGAATTATGTTTCTCATAGTTTTATTTTAAACTCCTTCTCAAAGTATTCAGCCAACACAATGAGTCTTCGGTATATTTTTAGATTAGGGATTAGTTATTTATTAATTATCTATAGAATCTTAATAATTTACTCGATAACACTATAAACACTATAAAAGTATTCAAATAAATACATTTGAAGCTACTTATAAACAAAGTTAAAAATTGCCATATTTAAACATATTTCATCGGTTACCTTCTTCAATACCATTGAAAAATAATTTTATCCTGGTTTTAATTTTCAATATATAATGGAACAACAGCAGATGATGATGAATTAAAAATTGTTTTATAATATCAAGGATTGACAAGATAGACATATTATTTTAGGAGTATCTTAAATTGTGTATGCTGTAAAAAGGTTCTTTACCAAAAAATGATTTTTCAGATAAGTCTGTTGATTCCTTTTAAGAATTGCTATAATTTGCAATCCAACAAAACTCTTAACATGATATTTTTAGTGTTTTAGATACATATATTACATGCAAATAATTATCCGCGACTTACAATTTGTATCTGTAGCAAAACAGATCTCTGTCTGGCTTGCTTTCATACTCATGATCCTGATTTGAATAATAATCATGGAAGGATGGCTATGCGTTTTCATACATATTTAGAATCTCGAAATGTACATTAAACTGCAAGTCCTTGTCAAAGTACACTCTATTTTAATAAATAGAGCACTAGAGCATCAAAATAACACAATTAAATTAATTTTCAACGTTGCAATAATCTTGGCAATCGTTGTCTATAGAAATATTTTTCGTTTTATCCTGTATGTAACAAAAAGTTATCTGCATTCTATAAGGTCACTAGATGTTTGTTTCCGCAAGACAGGTGGGTGTATGTAGTATGTTACCATGTATGTCAATGTTCATCCGATAGCCATTTGCATCGTAGTTCTTATGTGCTTCAATCCATCTAAACCTTTCCTTTATCTTAATTTATCACACCATTTTCGTAAAATTAGTTGTTGGAATCTGAACTAAAATGCAATATGAAGTAACAAATATTTTATTAGACAAATGGTATAGCCCCCATATGCAAGAAATAATTACATTTTTATTTATTGTATATCATTACAATAATTATCTTATATGTTTTTTCCTTCCATACACCAGAAATCTCCACGATGGCCTACAATATTTGCTCACTTATAATATTTGCCAGGGAAAAGACCTGGACATCATTTTTATTTCCACAGAGGGGAGCGTAAAATGCGTTTCTCTTCCTAAAGTTTTTCCGGACCTCTTTAGAAGTATATCGTTAAGTGACCTAAAAGGTTGAGTTTACTTTTTATATGCACACTTCTAATTTTTACTTACATACACACTTCTAATTTTTTACTTATATATACACTTCTAATTTTTACTTATATACACACTTATATCATCCATTGAAAAAAAATGAAGGATTCGGATTTTCGATCATCTCCATCTCCAGGGGGTGAAAACATTAAGGTGTGTGTGTGAAATCTTTCCAGAATCCCTCGCCAAAAATTATTTCGGTAATTTAGAAGGCTGAATCTTTGAGTACTTATTGTAACCATTACGGCGCAGAACCTAACGAAGACGGACTCTCGGTTTTGTCCATTGAAGTGACCAAAGGAGCAGGTCTTTGAAATGGTTTTTACAACCTTCCAAATTCATCCTTGTAAATTACAAGACAAACATTTCGCAACGAAAAAACATTATTTATAGTATAAATTACGAGCAGAAAGCCAATTTTGATTAAGATAATTACATTTTACGCTAAGTGCCATTTGATAAAAAATGAGGAAAAATATTAAAAAAATGCAACTTAATTTAAGAGTGCTTGTTTTCCTGTTCTTGATAGACTTAAATACTAGTTTGATATATTTTTCTCGTCAATATGTAATTTTAGGTAAATCCGTGCAAATTGAATTGTAATATTTAAATGTACAATTTTAATATAAAAATTATAACCACAGTGCCGTAGATAAGTATTAGTGTACAATCATATTTCCATTGTAATATTCCATTATCATATTAAAACGAGTTTTAACTTCATACAACATTTAAAAAGCGTAAAACTGTATAAACCTTATGAGATATATTCAGGTACGAGAAAGTGTGAAAGTTATTTAGCTTAAAAGCTTTTAAGTTGTACATGTATGGAAAAAGATATTAAATATCGATCCGAGGGTATATATACGTGCCAGAGTTAAGCCCTCGATAAAGATTACGTTTTCACTTGTAAATACGATATCGGTTATTCTAAGTTACTTCTGTCATAATACAAAGAAAGTAAAATGCAAATACATAAAACATAGAATATGTTATTATAAACTACTTTTTATTATAACAGGGAATGTTTTTATATATATTACAATATATTGAACCAAACTATTACTTTACAATCTGGAATACCACTTATTATTTAAACGATAATTTCAATCAGTTATTATTAGAATACTAGTATTATAAAATCAAAAATATTATTAATACAATTATTTGGATAAGTTATTTTTAAAATGCTTGTATTTTATATTATAGAATATTACTTATTATAAAATTGTTTATTTGAATCAGTTATTATTAGAATACTAGCATTTTACAATCTAGAATGTTGCTTATTATTAAAATAATTATTTGAATCAGTTATTATTTGAATACTGGTATTTAGACCAGCTAAAGACAAGGCACATCTTTAAAGAGTTAAACTGTAATATTTTGTAATCACTTTTATATTTCTTAATAATTTATTGGACTTGGCGTTGAAAATAGTCGTATTAATTAAGCCATTATATAAAACGCCTTAAAATGCCTTTTTCTCTATTCTTTCCTCTCCTACGCACTTTTATATCCCTTTTTCTTGAGTTAATAAAATATTGATTAATGTCAAGTATGTCCTTTATAGATACTACACGCGTGCAAAGTTTCAGTCTTCTGTGTTTCTGGGTTTCCATCGGGAGTCAGAAAGAACTTTTGGATACATATTCCAATTTTGTCTTCTGTAGGGGGAGATGCCGAATTCTCGAGTCCCTTACGTTCCATTCCGCAGTTGATAGTACGTGTGCAACTATTCTGTCATTTAAGTCAGTCATCAGGAAGTGGGCTATGAAGAGTAAAAAAAATCATTTCAAAAAGCAAAAAAATATTTTCTCAATCCTCTTGAAATCTTTTGAAAATCTTTCTCCGTTTGGATCTGTTCCGTGGTCAAAAAAACTTCAGTTGCCTAAGTCACTGGGACAAAGTCACTGGGAAAAATTGAAAATCGGACTCCTGCAAGCTCTGATCTATGGTCAATACTATAGGTACAAAATGCATATTATATGTAACAACTAGAGTTTGTCGACATTAATGTCACTCTTTGTTCAATAATATCGCTATAGGCACTATTTTTACGAAAACGGAATTCAAGGAGTTTATGTTTTAAAACAAGAATTCCTAGTATTAAATGAAATAATATTTAGCCAAAAATATATGTGACATGCCATTTATCTCTTGTTTAAAACATGATACCAATAATTCCCACTAAACTAATGCACAAAATTAATCAGGCTGTTTCTAAAAATCCTACTCATATTTTAAAAGTTAACCATGGATATTTTATGTTTATAGAACAAAAATATATTCACGCGACGGAAAGCCTTAACATATGCTTACAAAACAACTGTAACACTAAAACCACATGTATTAAGTAAATTATGACCATATTAAAATATGTTCACAATTTTAACAATGTACTAAGTCGTATTTAATTTAGGAAAATCACCCAATAAGATCACACACGCTGCATTTTATTGAATTATAAACGCTTTATATTCATTACTTTGGGCTCAAAATGGGTTACGAAAATATTTCTATTTAGAAAATATTAAGTTAAATTTAGGCAATTCATTCAAAATATAACATTTTTCATGTGGGGAAAAAATACTTAATGCAAACTCAAACACGCAGTCTCTTCAACAGAACTGGATCAAATTGAATTTAAAAAGTTGGGGTGACTGGACAGTTTGACAAGTTTGTGCAAGATAAAATGAATATGTCAGTGTAGTCAAAACACCGAACACATCATGTATTTAAAATTTGATCATTTATTTAAAAATATGATGTGGGCAGCACATGACTTTTTTTACATAATGCCAAAAACTTACTTTTTTTCACTGCAAAAAATTGATGTAAAAGTTCTATGACACGGTGTTTTAACGTTGAATTGCACATTTGGCGCTTTCTCGGATGACAACATGTAAATTGTTATGAAAAACCTATTTATTTATATTACATTGACATCAATTAGTCGCCATTTTCATTAATTTAGCGTATATTGCATTAGTTTGGCGACATTTTTGTCGATTTTGCAGCATTAGAGAAGGTCGCCAAGTTCACAAAATTTTGCCAAGTATTACAGACATATATGTTATTCTTACAGCGCATAAATGACTATAGGTGAATTGTTAGGCATCAAGATACAAAACTATTACCCAAAGTGCAATATCTCTTGAACGGAACGAACTAGATTCACGAGAATGGTGTTAACAAATTTATCACATAATATTACGTATGATAACCAAACATATTTCACAATTGTTTTTAATTTTATGTGATTTTTTGATAATTGTATTTGAGAAGCAGTATCTCGAGAACCGTTCATGCTAGCGTTCTAAAATTTGTGTCAATCGTTTTCTAATCAAAATTACATAAGAAATGATTATTTACATAACTTTATTGACGGTTTTGATTTTTTGATGATTTTTTCAAAATTCCATTCGAAAGTTTAAGGGGTGTTCTGAACATTTGAGTGCGTTTAAAAACAATAGGCTTCCAGTATTCATTGATTGTAATGTTTATACCAAATTTCGTCCGAAGCGCTCCATTCGATCGTCAGATATCGTCTCTATATACTCATAGACACACACACACATATATATACTTACACATACTTACACACATACACATACGCACAGACTTTTCCCAGCCGTCCAAATTGCTGCTCATATCCAAGGACGAGTCGGACGGTCTGGGCTTCCGACTTTCGACATACACACATACATCATCTCAAAATCGTTCGATTCGTATTCAGAGATGCTTGAAACGTGTTCTCCCGTCGAAATTTCGGATTCGAATTTTCGACCCCGTCACATTACTTTTCTTATACATTATACTATATATACACAAGGAAATTAAATATATAGTCCGCATTTTAATAAATATTCTAAATTTGTACATAATATTCAGATTTGCGATTTTTAAATTTACATTTAATACATAAATTTACCATTTGATGTCAAATAAAATATGAAAAAATAGTAATAGAAACCGTAGAAATACTAAATATAATTATGTCTGCCTCAAATTAAAATACTTATAATTTATTGAATATAAAATGCTATAAAATTTGATTTAAAATTTATTGAAGGGCGAAATATATTTCATATTTTACTATTGGTTTTATTACGAGGACTGTTGTGTTATTACTTGTTTTGCAGCAAAAATATTTTTTTTTTATTCTAAAATATTAACTACAGTAAATATATACTTACAATGCTATCTGTATTCATCGACCAAATATCCAGTTATTTTTTATGAGAATATTAAATTAAGATACAAACGAGGTAATTTAATAAGGCTCGTTCAAATTACTTTATTCTTCTGTCCTTTTAAAAACTCACTAAGAAAGGATTGTTTACAAAAATGCACATCTCTGTAAAAATTTATCAGTCTCAGAAATTGAAAATAAGAATACTGCATACTACTATTAAATTACTTTTATAAATTAAAAATATAATACATTTTATTTTTAATTGTTTATAAGATCAGAGATTTGCACCAGCCGGTGATGCTAAATTGAGAGATTATGTTAACATTTTGCATATTTCGCTACAAGTAAAGTGATACAAGTGATTTGTATTAAAACACGGGTTCTCGTGCATTTGTTACAGTAATTAATTAACAATATTTTATTATCTATTTTATAAAAATTCAATATAATAATAAATAAACATTGTTCCATATTTAAGATATCTATCAAACGTATAAATGCTGACAAAAGTGCAATTATAAATAAAATATGATGTGGACAACACATGAATTTCCTTATACGAGTATAATGCCATAAATTTATTCCTTTTACAGTAAAAAATAATTTATAAGGTCCACGGTACTGTGTTTTTTTCGTTAAATTGTACATTTGGTGATTTCCCGGATGACAAGATGCAATACTATTTCAAAGTACCCAATTAACTTCTATTTCACACAACTTTAAATTAACAATTATGATTATTGATAGAATCCTCAATAAACGATGTAGTCCATATATTAAAATATTTTAATAATTAATTCATCAACTGGACGTCATTTTTATTAATTTAGCATCATTTTGGCAATTTTGACAAAATTTTCGTCAATGTCGGTCTAAATGTCGCCAAAATGGCGATACTTTGTAGAATATTCCCCAAGTTTGCAAAATACATTAACAAGTGTTACAGAAAACGGAAAGGAGAGTAATTCCTATATAGTACTAGAATGCATGTCCGTAATATGACGGAAAACAAAATTTACTTTTCATTTGGCATCAATTTTATAAATATGGGTGATATTTCTTTCTCTCTGACAACATTTTAAAAATTCGCTAAGTTGGCGACGTCCCGCTAAATTTCTTGCTACGTCTTACTGACTGAAGGACGGAGAAATGGGTTATTTTTATAGTATATTCTTATGTACTTTCCAAGATATTGAACTTTTATCAGTTATTCGTCATTTCATTGTTTCAGCGTCAGTTTCATCAATTTGGCGATTTTTTGGGTGATATTTTCGTCAATTTGGAAACATTTAAAAATTCACCAAATTCCAGATAAACCGAAAAATGTATAAACAAATTTTATGCAAACGTTATTTACGGGGAAAAAATATATGGGTTATTCTTATAGTAAATGAAAGACAACCAATCCTAAGTTTAAAAAGTCATTTAATAGAACTACCCTTCTTGACATACAAAAGATTATAAAGCGAATTAAGCGCTTGCGGGCATCACCATGCTCTTCATCAGCGACGAAATGAAAAATGCAGTGTCAACAAATGTCTACATATATGCCAATTTGGCATGCAAAATTTACATATTTTTAATTTACGTTTTTACAATAATTATATTGTATTATTTTATAAACAAGGAATTTAAGATTTAAATAATTATTAAATACAAATATAAAATCGAAGAAGGTCCAAATAGTATGTCGTTGAAGCACAAAAGACATCCAAAGGTAAAGTCACAGACAACTATGTACAGGTTTGACACGAATCGAGTGAAGAAGGAATCGCCAAGCATAACTTAGAGTCTGAACAGGATCAAAATTACAAATAGAATTACATTACAGATAAATAAACAGGAATTCTTAAAGTAAAATATTATATGAGTTATTGCATCTGTTTAAAAGGAAAGTTTTTTCAAACAAAGGATGAAATTGAACAAAGGATGATTATAATTATTAACATACTTGGCAAGAGCCGTAGATAGTTTACTATTTTTAAGATCACCAGCATATTCAGCTAAGCGGATACCAACAGTACGTTTAGTACTACCAATATACAATTTGAAGTTATCAGGAGATAAGAGGGAGCAACATATACCCCAGCCTGGCACTTAAAGTTAGTTTCATCCTTAAATTTATCCGTACGAATGCGATTAAATAACATAGTAATCGTCGAATGCACGGGTTTAAACTTAAATTCATGGCAAACATGTATAAAAGGAAGAAAAATCGTTGGGTGATACGGAAGATTAGACGTATGAGGCACAAGGTCAGCAACAGGAATAAGGTTAGTATTAGGTTGAATAAAATTACAGCGAATATGGACAAATATTTTATAAAT